>JAJOZX010001959.1:0-517500 GCA_023014485.1 Bathynomus jamesi | reverse complement strand
TGGTCGTGGTTCATTTTCGTGGAGTATTAGATTTTGGAATGCTTCTTCATGCGAGACGTTTTAAGGGATGGATAGATGTTTGTTGTCCTTCCCTTTTGAACGCACATTTTGAAGTGTGGCCCCACGGCGTGACACCGTTTTGGAGTCGATAACTATTGTGGGGATATTAAAAGGAATGTGAAATCTGATTGGAAAAGGGCAGGAAAGGACAGCAATGTAGGAATGAAACGGGACAGGATAATCACCGTATATATTTCCCACAAAAGAGGTTAAGAAGAAGAAGAAATATATACGGTGATTATCTTGCCCTGTTTTATTCCTACATTATTGTCCTTTTCCTGTCCTTTTCCTGTCCTTTTCCAATCAGATTTCACATTCCTTTCCTGCAGATCGAATCGCTAACCCACTTTTCATACTAAAGATTAATTAGGTATAAATTTTCAGGCTTTGATTAACGCTTTTTTAGGAACGATGTAAAATACCTCTAAACGAACACTGCTGAACTGAAGGGGGGCGAGGCCTACCAAAGTTCATACTCGTACAGTAGTTGTTTTAGCCTGAGAGAAATATAAGAAGTGAATGTAATTGTTTTCAAATCAGTTTTTATGCCACTGAACTTATTTGTTTGTTTTTTAAGCGTTTTTATTGTTTAGATTTCGGGAATTTATGTTTAAAAGTTTTAAATTTTGAGTCCTTTATGGCAATACCTGACATTTTATACCCCGAAATGGTACCATTGGAGATAGTTAACAAAAGATAAGGTATGCACTTATTGACTAGATTTTGACTTCATGATAGATTTATTAAAAACTAAAGGAAGGACCCATTATTTACTGAAAATGTGTGGGCAGGGCTATTTGTGTAATCGGGAGGAGTCACTGGATGCCTGTGGGTGGAGCTTATTATTAAATAAAGGATGCGTACACTCGAATCTTACTTCCTCAGTTTGATACATTTTACTTTTTTCGACCCCGTGTTTACGTAGGGAATAATTTTGCAACGGAAAGGCTCCCTCGCACCCGAAAGTGAAACGGAAGAATCCGTCACCGATAACGGAGTCGGAAGAGACTCTAGTCCGGAGATCTTTTATGAAAATCTTCTGCCCGAGTTTGCCATTGTGACCCAGTCGAATAATTTCAGTTCCAGAGAGGTTTGCCCTTCATCATGTATTTATGGCGTTTCATAATTAACAGTCTGTTGGAAATTTTTTAATTGGGTGCCATTATTGTATCCTAGACTAACATTTCAATTACTGTGGCGAGAAACGGTTAACAGTAATGCCATTAAGTTCTTACTTAAAAGAATCTTACTGAAAATGGGTGAGAGGATTATTTCTTTATTGGAAGATGTTTCACTTCGGTTAAATACGATTGATCAAGTTTTTAATGCTAAAGATCTTTTGGAAATATAAATTTGGAGTAGATGTTCTAAATTGTGTAGTTTTAATTGGGCGATAGCCAACGTAGGAGGAAATTGGAGATTGAGTTGGTGGTACATTAAGGATCCCTATCCCCTCCCCCACCCTCGATCCGAAGAGGTGTAAAAGGTTTTACATTTGAGGCGCTCTGGACTACAACCTGCCAAACGCCAGTGGGCCCAGAATTGAGTTATTTTATACCATTATATTCACCAACCCTTCCTCTATCCCGTGGGTAAGTCAGGGAGCAGATTGTGGACTTGTACGTATGGTCGAATCAATCAAATATCGTTATTGATTCCAAAGTTATGGCATTTTGCAAGTTGACAAACTTTAACTGCATTTTCTCCATTTTTTTTAAAATTTTGATGCTTGGCAGCTTGTGGTCCAGAGCGCCTCATTTAATCAAGACCTGTTGCTTAACCTTGGCCACTTTTTGTAATGGTAGTGAGTGAGTAACGAGTAATTGCGTTCGATCACTGAATCATCTGCGGTGGAATAGGGTCGGGCTGGGCCAGAATCGGTGTATTATGTAGGGGTATTGCGAGTTGCTTAATTTTGGAGGCCCCTGCTTAAACCCTTGGGCACTGAATTCAGTTGTATTTGGTGGTAACCACGGAAGTTCATAGGTTGTTCCAAGCCCGATCCTGGTTTCTCGGATGCTTTACAAGTCTATAACAGACTACAATTTACCAAATTACGTATGATGCTGTCATAAACACTGTTTATACCCCGTTAGATAAGGCAAGTGCGTGTAAACAGATATTCCATTGCTCCTATGGAAGCATAAAGCGTAACTGAAGACTGTCGGTATATAATGTCGGCCTTAATTATGTTGACTGTGAAAAAAGAAGCTGTGGTTGGGGTTCCCATATATATATATATATATATATATATATATATATATATATATATATATATATATATATATATATATATATATGTACAGGGTGTCCCGTAAGTCTGGACCCATAGGGCAAAATTAATAAAATTACAAAATAGTCCCAGTTTCGCTGGACATGCGTCGAAGTGACTTCTTGGGACTGACAGCGAAGCTAGCCAACACATTGGTACTGGTTTCGTCTTCCGTAACAGTCCTTGAAGGTCCTCTGCGAGGCTTGTCAGCTACGGATCCAGTTTCCTTAAATTTGGCTATCAACTTGCCAACACATCTGTGTGTGATTGGTGCGCGGTCTGGATGCATATTGTTGAATTCTTCGGCCACTTCCCGGTGACTGCGGGTCCCGACCAGCAAAATAACTTGAACTCTCTCCCTCTAGTCAGTGACATGGTTTACCTGCAACATAATAAAAAAATATATTATAAATCCCTATGGGTCCAGACTTACGGGACACCCTGTATATTATTTCACGAAAGTAACACATGAAAAATATTTATGATGAATAAAACCACGAAGGAAAGGAAACACAAAAAGGTGCTCAAGCGCTTTCGTCTAATGACATCCTCAGGAACACTGAAGTACATAAAAGGTTACGGCCTATATATAGGTTACAGAAAGAAAAAAATAAAAAATAAATAAATAACATACACAAACATATATATCTATATATATATATATATATATATATATATATATATATATCACATACATTTTCTTTCTGTAACCTATATATAGGCCGTAACCTTTTATGTACTTCAGTGTTCCTGAGGATGTCATTAGACGAAAGCACTTGAGCACCTTTTTGTTTCCTTTCCTTCGTGGTTTTATTCATCATATATATATATTAATTATTTATATATATATATGCGCGCGCTTACCTTTTGCTTTTTAATCGGGAAATACGCCGATAAATATACGTCGTGTTTTTATCATTTCAATATACGTCGTGTTTAAATACAGTTTGGTGAAAGACATCGGTGTGTGGTCGTTTCAAATCGTCCACAACGCCTTGTGGCTGTTTTTTTTGCTAACAGCGATTATGATGTTTGGGCGTAACATATATATATATAATATATATATATATTATATATATATATATATATATATATATATATATATAATGTGTGTGTGTGTAATGTTATAATGTTTCAGACCAACAAAGACCCTAGGATCCACTCATGGCTGGTCTACTTAACTGTGTTCATAATTATGTATTGTGCATGTCCTCTGTGGTGGCGGAGAGGACCTACGATTTTACGTGGGTTCCGAACCACAAAGCCTTAATTTTACTACCTTAAACTATACTCATTCTATCAACATATGCGTCTAATCGATTTTTAAACATGTTTATAGACGTGCTACTAATTACTTCTACCGGCAAACTATTCCAGCTATTTACTATTCTATGCGTAAAAAAGTTTTTGGCAACTGCTGTCTCGAACCTTCTACTTCTCAACTTACACCCGTTATTTCTAGTCCTATTATATTGAGATATTTCGAAAAAGCTATCTCTATCTACGTTATCGAACCCATTCATAATTTTAAAAACCTGGATTAGATCACCCCTTAGCCTCCTAGTCTCGAGTGTAGTCAATTTTAACTCCTTAAGCCTCTCGTGGTACGACTTCGACTTAAGCGACGAAATCATCTTAGTTGCTCGTCTTTGAACTCTTTCGATTTTATCTATATCTTTTTGCATATGCGGATTCCAAAACTGGCGTACCCCAAATGGGGTCTAACTAATGATTTATAAAGAGAGAGAGAATAATATCGCGCGATTTGTACTCAAAATTCCGAGCTATAAAACCTAACACTTTGTTCGCTTTATTGACCGCTGCTGTACTTTGTTTCGCTACTTTTAAGTCACCAGTGACGATAACTCCGAAATCTTTTTCCTGCTTTACGCTTGCTAACTTCTTCCCTGACATACTATACGCAAAATTACCGTTACCCGAACCTATATGTAAAATTTTGTACTTATCGACGTTAAATCTCATTTGCCATGTGACTGACCAGTCAACGATTTTATTCAGATCTTCCTGGATTTTTACCTCTATCTTCGTCATTAATCGCCCTACCACCCAGCTTCGTGTCATCCGCAAACTTTGAAACTGTACTGACCAGGCCGACATCTAAATCGTTAATATATATAAGAAAAAGCAAGGGGCCCAATACAGAACCCTGAGGAACGCCGCTCGCTACATTAGCCCAACACGACTCCGCTCCATCAACGACCACCCTCTGTTTCCTACCTCGCAACCACTCTTCTATCCAATTTATTACTACACCCCCGATTCCATGAATCTTATGTGCTGTACGGTGTTAAACGCTTTTTGAAAATCTAAATATACTATATCAACCGCCCGATGACTATCGTAAACTTCAACGACGCTTTGAAAAAATTCTAAAAGATTAGTTAATCAAATTTGTTTCACTTAAAACCGTGCTGCGTATTTCTAACCAAGTTATGCAATTTTAATTGTTCGACTATACGATCCCTAATTATTGATTGCAGTAGCTTACCTACAACAGACGTTAAACTGATTGGCCTATAATTTCCCGCCGCACCTTTATCGCCTTTCTTAAAGATAGGTGTTACATTTGCTAACTTGAAATTATCTGGTACGCACCCCTCAGAAATAGACGCATTAAAAATCTTTGTTAGCGGCACAACAATGCTTTCTTTTAATTCTTTTAGTTGTATGGGATGTATGGAATCCGGCCCCGGTGATTTACGCATTTTCATTTTATCAATGTAGCGCATTACCCCCCTTTCACTAACGACAATATTATCCAAAGTATTACCATTGTCAAAAGGTATTATGTCTGTGACCGTATGGATATTCGTTACATCATCTAGTGTAAAAACTGACGTACAAAATTCGTTTAGCAAGGTAGCCATTTGCTTGTTTTCAGAAACTAGCTCCGTTAACATTTTTGAACTGCCCCAAGACACTTTTTTACTGGATTCCTATTGTTGATGTGTTGAAATAACCGCTTGGGGTTTTCTTTGCCGTCACGAGCTATGGAGATTGTCACGCTTGGACTTTTTTATTACGCTTTTCGCTTCACGCCTTAGAGATATGTAGTTGTTTCGTAACCACAAATTGTCTTTATCGGACTTATATAGCCTATAAGCCCTATCTCTCTTCTTTATTATATCTCCTACTCTAGAAGTAAACCACAAGGGCTTGTTGTTTACTTTCGCACGCTTAATTTTGTACGGTACATATTGCTCATTTATAGTCCTAAAATACGGTTTCAAACGATTCCCACATTAGTTTTACGTTGGAGATCCCCATTACGTTTTCTCAGTTGACGTGTGACAATTCATTTTGAAATTTACAAAAGTCTGCGTGCTGGAAGTTAGGAATTTTAGTCGAGTTAGCTGGTTTCGAGTGACTTACTGAGAGGACAAACTTTACCATATTGTGATCGCTATTGCTTAACGGTTCTATTACTTGAAGATCCGTGATTAGCCTATCATCCGTAGTTATTACTAAATCTAAATTACTGCTCAAACTCGTAGGTTCCCCAACCTTTTGAATAAGAAAGCTATCCTCGAGAAAATTAACTAAATGATTACCTTCTGCGTCTCCCTGCATTGTATCGTAATTCACGTTGGCGCAATTAAAGTCACCAATAACTAAGGCCTGCTGACTACCTATTATTCTCTTTAGTTCACCATATAACGCTTCGTCCGTATCAGCTGTTTGATTGGGGGGCCTATATATAGGGTGAACCAAATGTAGGTGGACAGTAAATGATAACGTTTATTTTGAGAATACATATTTAATTTTTTTGTATAGTATAATACAAAATAAAATTTAAATAAATTGTTATAATATTTAATATAATATAACACAAACACCATAGTTATAATGAACACCATAGTTATAATATAATATAACACAAACCGTATTCAACCTACTGTCCACCTACTTTTGGTTCACCGTGTATAACGGCAACAAGAAGTTTGAAATCTTTCAGTTTATGTTCTGCTATAGTCGAATCTATCGGTTCTGGAATTGTGTGCTTTACTTCTATAACGTTCGCAATATTATCTTTGATATGCAACATAACACCTCCTCCTCGCCTACCTATTCTGTTTTAAAGAAAAAATCTATAACCTCTAATTTGATACTACCCCTACAGAGTCAGGTGTTTCAATGCTAAGCCACGATTCATTTATCGCAATTAAATCATAGTCTTTACAAGCAATTAAAGAAAAAATTCGTTTATTTTATTTCGTAAGCTACGAGCATTTAAAGATAGAACCTTCAAATTGCTTGTAATTGCGATACCTTCGCGAGCGCAAGGGAAATTTGAGGAAATTACGCCGGGACCGTTCGAGTTAAGGCAGCCTGAAAAGAAGAGAGAGTATTATGAAATAGTCTTCCTAAACGCGCAGCTCCAACGTCATTAAAATGAAGTCTATCTCTGAGGAACAAGTCCCTCCTGCCATAGAAACTATTCCAAAAATTCGCAAAATGCACTCCTTCCTGTTGGCAGAGAGACTTTAGGTTATTGTTGGTATACGTCGCCTTGCTGTAGAAATCGCTACGTTGGATAATTCGAAGAAGTATACCTGTTAAAACAATCTTGTTAGTTTTTCCTTTAGTCGCTCTAGTAAGTCCCTGTACCTAGCCAGCACCGATCTAGAATTTAAAACGTTATTAGTACCGACATGAATAACATACGTTGTCCTGAGAGGTTCCGTCTGTAAAATGGTCAACACTATTAGTTATATCCTCCACCCTCGCGCCAGGGTAGCAGTAACGGCGCCTACGACGACGGTTTCTCCCACAAAATTCCTCGAGCTGCCCTCGAACAATGGAATCGCCAAGGAGTCGTATTTTCGGTTCATCTGCATCTTCGAAACCTAAAACAGAAAACTCATTGTTTGTTATTACTGGTAGACAAGTCTTAGGTTTTCTCAATGGAGCTCCATTACGCCCTTGAACGAAGGGTTGGAAACTAGGGGAAGAGAGAGGGCTATAAGTACTATTTATATTATTAGTATAGTATTGGGCTACGTCGTGACCGATGTCGTAACACCGCTTCCCGGAGATCAGCGAAGTTAAGCGACTTTGGGTCTGGGTAGTAGTTGGATGAGAGAGCGTCCTAGAGCTGCGCCCAGATTATGTAGCGACCCGTGGTTCAGATCCCATGTAAAGCTGTAGGTCCCCTCCGTCATGTGACCTGAGATGTTGCGAAGGAGGTTAAACAACCCCAATTAAAAAATATGTGTGTGTGTGTCTGTGTGTAAATTCCGTGGAATTTTGGAAAAATATGCTCCAAAAGCACAACCAAAAGGAAAGAGGAACTGGCTAGAGAGGCAAAAGAAAGAGAGTAGCGACGAAGTTAGCTAATTGTGAAGACAACAATGCCAGGAAAGTAATACAAGAAAAACTGGAGAAAATCGATTGGGAAATACAAGCTCTGATAAAGGGCCATACAGAGAGGGAAGAGGAAAAGGCGGTAGAAGGAATAAAGGCGGTAGAAGGAATAAAGGAAAATCCAAAATACTTCTACAGCTATGCGAAAAGGAAAACAAAAACGCGCGCTCCTATCGGGCCTTTAAGGAAAGGAAATAATGAACTAACAAATGATCTAAAAGAAATATCTGAAACATTGAGAGCCCAGTATGAATCGGTATTCAGTACCCCAAAAAGTGACAAAGTGATACCTGACATCGATGCATTCTTCAAAGAGAAATTGCAAGGAGAATGTATAACAGACTTTGATTTTACCCCAGAAGATGTAGCAACATCTATAGGACGAATGAAATCACATTCAGCTGCAGGTCCGGACAAATGGGACGCATTATTAATTAAAAACTGTAAAAATGAAATAGCTACACCCTTATACTGGATATGGAGAAGATCCCAAGACACTGGGGAAATACCGAGCATCTTGAAAAGAGCAAACATCGTCCCCATATATAAAGGAGGAGATAGATCTCAAGCAAAGAACTATAGACCAGTGTCCTTGACGTCCCACCTCACCAAAATTTTCCGATCAGGAAACTTACAGAGCATTATAACAATATCCTAGATGCATTTGAAGGCAATGAAAACTATGATACACAGATTTTGCTAAAGCTTTCGACAAATGCGATCATGGTATAATACCACAAAAAATGAAACATATGGGAATAACAGGCAAAGTGGGAAAATGGATCTACAACTTCCTCAGAAATCGGCTACAGGTGGTCAAAATTCAAGGTGTATCGTCATCAGAATCAGAAGTACGCAGCTCAGTACCACAAGGTACAGTGCTGGCCCCACTTTTATTCATTATCATGCTAACACACATAGATAGTGGAGCAAACAGCAACAGTATAGTAACATCATTTGCGGACGATCCAAAGATCAGCAGGAAAATCAGCGATGCAAACGAAGTAGAGGCCTTGCAGAGAGAGAAACAAAATATACAAAAATTTCAGCTCTTGACATATGGTAGAAATGAGGAACTGAGACAACTCAATCCCGTTTTTGGATGTGCGTGTACATAGGAAAAGCTCAGGTTTTAAGTTTAGTATCTATCGGGAAAAACAAACTAATCGGGGTCCTTGGTGTAGTGGTTAACATATCCGACCGGCAATTGGATGATCCGGGTTCGATTCCTGGAAGGTACTTCATTTTTCATTTGCTTGTTCTCCCTCCTCATCTTGTGCGGAACGCTCTTCTACACAAGCGTCGTTCTTTACATTAATTATACTGTGTGTTGTTTGCAGTTAAAATGTATATATACGTACGGCATGCGAAGGTGCCCCCTCAGGGCATTTGATTCCACTCGTATGTAGGAGAATTACGAGTACTAACTAATCGGGGTCCTTGGTGTAGTGGTTAACGTATCCGACCGGCAATTGGATAATCCCGGGTTCGATTCCTAGGAGGTACCTCATTTTTCATTTGTTTGTTCTCCTTCCTCATCATGTGCGGAACGCTCTTCTACACAAGCGTCGTTCTTTACATTAATTATACTGTGTGTTGTTTGCAGTTAATATATATATATATATATATATATATATATATATATATATATATATATGTGATGAATAAAACCACGAAGGAAAGGAAATACAGAATGGTGCTCAAGCGCTTTCGTCTAATGACATCCTCAGGAACACTGAATGTTCCTGAGGATGTCATTAAACGAAAGCGCTTGAGCACCATTCTGTGTGTGCTTTATTTCGTGGTTTTATTCAACATAAATATTTTTCACGTGTTACTTTCGTGAAATAATTTTCATATATGTATGTGTGTATATACGTGTATGGGAATCGTTTGAAATAGTAATTAGGGCTATAAATGAGGAATGTGTACCATACAAAATTAAGCGTGCGAAAGTAAACAACAAGCCCTTGTGGTTTACTTCTAGAGTAGGAGATATTATAAAGAGTAGAGATTGGGCTTATAGGCTACATAAGTGCGATAAAGACAATTTGTGGTTACGAAACAACTACACATCTCTAAGGCGCGAAGCGAAAAGTGTAATAAAAAAGTCCAAGCGTGAATTTGAAATCTCCATAGCTCGTGACGGCAAAGAAAACCCCAAGCGATTATTTCAATACATCAACAATCGGAATCAAGTAAAAAGTGTCTTGGGGCCGTTGAAAAATGTTAACGGAGAGCTAGTTGCTGAAAACAAGCAAATGGCTACCTTGCTAAACGAATTTTGTACGTCAGTTTTTACTATAGAAGATGTAACGAATATCCCTACGGTCGCAGACGTATACTTTTTGACAATGGTAATACTTTGGATAATATTGTGGTTAGTGAAAGGGAGGTAATGCGCTATATTGATAAAATGAAAATGCGTAAATCACCGGGGCCGGATTTCATATATCCCATACAACTAAAAGAAGTAAAAGAAAGCATTGTTGTGCGCTAACAAAGATTTTTAATGCGTCTATTTCTGAGGGGTGCGTACCAGATAATTTCAAGTTAGCAAATGTAACAGCTCTCTTTAAGAAAGGCGATAAAGGTGCGGCGGAAATTATAGGCCAATCAGTTTAACGGCTGTTGTAGGTAAGCTACTGGAATCAATAATTAGGGATCGTATAGTCGAACACTTAGAATTGCATAACTTGGTTAGAAATACGCAGCACGGTTTTAGGCGAAAAAAATCTTCCTTAACTAATCTTTTAGAATTTTTTTCAAAGCGTGGTTGACGTTTACGGTAGTCATCGGGCGATTGATGTGGTGTATTTAGATTTTCAAAAAGCGTTTAACACCGTACTGCACAAAAGATTCATTGAAAAAACTAAAACTCATGGAATCAGGGGTGTCGTAATAAATTGGATAGAAGAGTGGTTGCGAGGTAGGAAACAGAGGGTGGTCGATGGAGCGGAGTCGTGTTGGGCTAATGTAGCGAGCGGCGTTCCTCAAGATTCTGTATTGGGCCCCTTGCTTTTTCTTATATATATTAACGATTTAGATGTCGGCCTAGTCAGTACAGTTTCAAAGTTTGCGGATGACACGAAGCTGGGTGGTACGGCGATTAATGACGAAGATAGAGGTAAAATCCAGGAAGATCTGAATAAAATTGTTGGCTGGTCAGTCACATGGCAAATGAGATTTAACGTTGATAAGTACAAAATTTTACATATAGGTTCGCGTAACGGTAATTTTGCGTATAGTATGTCAGGGAAAGAGTTAGCAAGCGTAGAGCAGGAAAAAGATTTAGGAGTTATAGTCACTGGTGATTTAAAAGTAGCGAAACAAAGTACAGCAGCGGTCAATAAAGCGAAGAAAGTGCTAGGTTTTATAGCTCGGAATTTTGAGTACAAATCGCGCGATATTATTGTTTCTCTTTATAAATCATTAGTTAGAACCCATTTGGAGTACGCCATCCAATTTTGGAATCCGCATATGCGAAAAGATATGAACAAAATCGAAAGAGTTCAAAGACGAGCAACTAAGATGATTCCGTCGCTTAGGTCGAAGTCGTACGAGGATAGGCTTAATGAGTTAAAATTGACTACACTTGAAACTAGGAGGCTGAGGGGTGATCTAATCCAGGTTTTTAAAATTATGAATGGGTTCGATAGCGTAGATAGAGATAGCTTTTTCGAAATATCTCGATATAATAGGACTAGAAATAACGGGTGTAAGTTGACTAGTAGAAGGTTCGAGACAGCAGTTGGCAAAAACTTTTTACGCATAGAATAGTAAATAGCTGGAATAGTTTGCCGGTAGAAGTAATTAGCAGAGCTGTGCCTAGCGGTGCTAATTAGCGACGCTAGTTAATTATTAGCGCATCCATTCGGCGCTATTTTTCAAAATAGTTAGCGGAACAGATACCGCCTAACATGCCTAAAAATGTAGCGGCGCTAACTGCTAAGCGCTAATATAAATTAAAATGAATAGAGTCTAAGAATGGTATTCTCTATATTACGTCGCTTTTTGTGCTTAATGCTGAACGCAGAATGTATAATAATAAACAGTTTCCTGAACTGAGTATGTAAAGGAGGACAATGTCTTTCCAATAAATAAGTTTAATTATAAATATCAAATTACGCAATTTTCTTGAATACCCAATAATCATTTTAAAGATATAATTTTGTTCCCATTTGACACTATAAAAGATAACAACAAATAGCGAACACACACAAATATATACAAATGCATTATTATTATTAAAAAATAGTACTTAGCTATACATTTCATAAAAATTAGCGTTAGCGGCGCTATATTTATCAGTTAGCGCGCACAGCTCTGGTAATTAGTAGCACGTCTATAAACACGCTTAAAAATCGATTAGACGCATATGTTGATAGATTGGGTATAGTTTAACGTAGTAAAATTAAGGCTTTGTGGTTTGGAACCCACGTAAAATTGTAGGTCCTCTCCGCCACTACGGAGGACATGCACAATACACAATTACGAACACGGGTAGACCAGCCATGAGTGGATCCTAGGGTCTTCGTTGGTCTGAAACACATATATTGGGGTGAAGTGAATGTTTGAGAGATTAATATTTATTCATGCCAATTTTGAAGTTGGGAATGATCTCTAAAAAGGCTCCTTTTAAGATTTCTTTGTTGGATTGATGGAGATGTCTTTACTGTATGCATAAACCGTTGTTGTTGTTGTTGTTGTTGTTGTTTTTGTTGTTTTGCAAGCCGTTTGCACCAGCCTTCCTTCAACAGCAGATGACAGAGAGGTTAATTGCTTGTATCTCACTAATTACTTTTTTGTAAATCGAAACTATTTTATAGTTTTTCTTTAAATTTTCCTTCTCTTTTTATGCGCATAAATTACTCGTTAATTTAATTTTTCTTAATTAATTATTTTTAGTTTGGTTTTTATTTGCTGGAATTAATAATCTTTTATTCACGGAATTCTGGTGTTTAATTTAAATTTTTTATTTATTTCAACGATTATTTTTCCATGCGTATTTAGCCTTTCATTCATAACAGAAATTCATTTAATTCGCGACATATTAATTAATCAGTTTTACCACCTTTACTGTTTTTTTTTTGTTTTTTTAAGTGATTCTCCCATTTCTCTCCTCGCTGGTGTAAAGTTAATTTTTACACGCGGTTTCTTCCTTTCATTCGTATGAACTTTTTTATTAAATGTTTCCGTGTTCCATTTTAGGCCTCCGAGGGCACGATGGGCCTCGAGAACGCCTCCGGTTCGAGCAGTGAAACCGACGGCCACCAAAACACCGTCCAAGTAATCATGCGCAAGGAGAAATTACATACCGACAGCAGCGTAAGTTCCGCGCACGCGCTTACACACGCGTGTATAAACTACTACAGATTTGTAGCCATAAGGATAGGTTAGCCGTAAATTGTCTTCATTACGTGTGAGTTGGAGTGAGGGGTTTCTTGTTCAGTGCTAAACGTTACCCAACTAGAATTACTTTTATGAAAACTTAGTAGGTGAAAGTACAGTTACATTAATACAGTTGATACAGTGCTTTAACATGCCTTAAGTGCATTTCTGCTGAAGCGAATCTGCATTATACATCGGGTGTTTTACAAGCCGACTCTTTTTAAACAAACAGGATGATACCGCTGCTTGCGTGGAATGAAAAAGCGCGCGTTTTTAAAATGAAAATATGTTTGAAAATCTTGAACCTTGAGTTTTGATGGTCTTAGGTTAAACGGAATGATTTACTATGTAAGCATGAAAAGGAAATAAGCACACCGGACAAAAAATTAGTCACCCCTAATAGCACCGATAGTAGGAAGTTCAAGGTCACACAGAGGGCGCTGATGTAGCATTGGTAAGTGACAAGTAGCGGTGACGTAGCACACAGGATCAGATCTGTTTCGTGAGGTGGTGAAGAACAAAGTGTGTGTTGGATATAGTCTGCAAAATGGGTCGTGAGGCAGACGTTACTCAGTGGCAAAAAGGAGCCATCGTGTTTGGCAGAGCCCACGGACACAAAATGTCTGAAGTAGCCCAATTTGTTGGTGTGTCAACGCGTACTGTCCAGCGAGTTTACAAAGAGTGGTGTAGTTCGCAATCAACTGACAATCGACTGCGTAACTGTGGCCGGAAAACAATTCTCGACAATAGGGGCGCCGCCATGTTTCTCGTCTAGTAACTGCAAATCGTTTTCAAACCAGAGAACAATTGCTCCAAGAAACCAATGAGGTTCTCCAGCGACCAATTTCCGAACGGACATTGCGACGAGAACTGCATGCGATGGACATCTGGAGCAAGGTACCACGGAAGAGGCCGCTGTTAACAGCAAGTCACAAATTGGCACGTTATAAATGGGCTCAGAGGCACAAAAACTGGACTGCGGCAGATTGGAAACGTGTAATTTGGTCCGATGAGTCCCGTTTTTGTTTGTTCTCCAATGATGGAAGGCGACGAGTACATCGCAGGTCCAATGAAGCCTTTAATCCTGAATGCGTCGAAGGTGTTGTTCAGGCTGGAAACAGAAAGTGAAGCGCAGGAATAGACACCCACGGACTCTGGCGGAACTTCGGGACCGGCTGATGAACGAGTAGCAGCAAATCGATGTTCAGTACATGCACAACCTCGTAGAGTCTCTGCCTCGCCGGATTCGTGCGGTTATCAAGGCCAGAGGCGCCGTCACACGTTATTAGGTACATTCTGAGCGGGGTGACTAATTTTTTGTCCGGTGTGCTTAGTATGTGGAAAGTAGTTTATGAAGTAAGCGATATGTGACCCATAGTCTCGATGTGTCCCTTGATCTTTAATAGGGATAGAATAGGAGTGTATTTCAACTGATAAAGTGATTGGATGAACTTGTCTTGGATACACATGGTGACCACCTTTTAAAAGGATGCTCGATTTCAGTTGAGCGAGGAGATGGCGAGTGTGAATGGGTCTGAGGTCCAAACTCCGACCGACGGAAGGGGTTTGATTAATGCCCACTTGTATGGGAAGTCTAAACGACAGCGTCGAACTCGAGTCCCTGACAAATCCAATTACCCAATCAACCTTTGGTCCATTATGAAGAATTGTATCGGAAAAGAACTGTCGAAGATTCCAATGCCAGTGAGTGCATTTTTTTTTTTTGTTCCTGTAACCTTTTCGCAACATTATCTTATTTTTCAAACTTGGAATATCCATTGCGTGTGTTCTTTAGGAAGGGGAAAACTAATTTCAATACTTGTATAAACTGCGCCCGCATAGTTTTCTTCTGAAGCTCAAAATGTTGACGCGTGACTCTCTGTTCACAACTCCAGAAAATTGCGTGAAAATTATACTGAGCCCTCAATTAAGTTTTGTTTTAATTATAACTTAGATTAACAGTATTTCCTTCCATTAATCAGCATAGTATTAATGTAAGTAGTGTTAATCTTCGCAACGGTAAATGCTTCAATATTTTGTTTAATACGCGTTTCATCGTGTCCGCAGGTGAACTTCAGCGAGCCTCTGTCTTTCCTCCAGAGGTTAATTGAAGACTTCGAATACAGTGACATTTTGTACAAAGCTGCGCAGGTAAATCCAATGAATCCGCCTTTCATTACTTTGAGTGATGGTTGGTTGTTGGCTGGTCTCAAAACTCAGATATGTCGTATAAAATCGTTGTTGTTTATAAACTTTAATGAAAATCCCTTAAATTGGAAAGGTACTATTCTAAATATTGCATATTTTGAAAGCTCTTGTAATATGTAATGAGTTCATATTTTTTAAAGTTGAATATAGCATTTTTTTAATATAAACCTAAATTTGTTTGTATTCTTAAATGCAAGTTTATGGATCAGCTTGTTTGTGTATTGTGAAACTTTATTGTTGTAATAGTAATGTATGCGTGCATGCATGCAGAAATATATAAATGCTTGCCTTTTCTTTATTGGATATTCCCTCGTTCTTTTGCAGACTTTTCCAAGTTCGGAGGTTTGGTTATGACACGGGAATCCCGTGTGTGTGGCCCAGTGTATCCCGACCTAAGTCAGGAAACATTGAACCACACCTACCTTATTACGGCCTAGTGTATTTTAACTTTTGTAGCCGATGGTACGCGTAAATAAAACGGTGGATATTCAGGTTCCTTTTGCGGCCCACATCGGGACGAAGTTAGTTGGGTTCATTGTAACTGTAATTTCAGTTCGTGTAACTTAACAATGGTTTGATATTTTGTGAAATTTTGGAGTAGAACCGAGGCTATTTTGTTATTGTATGATCTCTACAATAAGCATTGCCTTTATTTCAAATACTCTTTCGTAACTGTTAAGTTTAAACTTCAAACAAGCGGTTATAATACCGTAATTTTGCATTGTCCGTAATCGACCTTAGATTTTCCCACAAAAATGTAATGTTAATTTCCTATAGTACCATCATTATTTTGCTTCGCTCAGTGCCACACAAACGCGCGGGATAAATCACCTTAAGAATAGTACAGTACTTTTTATTTAATGTGTTCTTTCTCGATTTCTGCGTATTTTTAGGCAAGCCTATTTGGTTTTATAATTTAAATTAACTATTTTAAATACAGTATCGCCATACAAAAGAGTTTAGTAAAATTCGAAACTAGTTATCGGGTGTTTCGGGAAAATGCCAATTTTAATTATTTTTAAAGCTTACTCGCCCGCAAAATCATAACAGTACAATCCATAAATATTTAGAACTCTTGAATTATTTGTCTTCTTAGTAGTACTTGTGTGACTGGCACCAGTTTCAATTTTGTGACGGGCACCAGTTTCAGTTTTGTGACGGGCACCAGTTTCAGTTTTGTGACGGGCACCAGTTTCAGTTTTGTGACGGGCACCAGTTTCAGTTTTGTGACGGGCACCAGTTTCATTTAAGATTTATTGAGTACTGTTTTAAAATTTTTTCTTGTTCTCAGAATTTGGCTTTAGAATTTCTTGAAAAGGCTTTCGGTCGACAGTATGTCAGTGTTTATACTGCTCAGCTTGTATATATATATATTTTTTTTTTTCCCCCACACCTTGTCACCTGTTTGCCCATCCCATCCACTTAAATACCTTTTTTATCACCTCTCCGCTCTCAGGTTGAGGATTCGTGCGAACAGTTGGCCTGGGTGGCAGCCTTCACGGTCTCGTCTTATGCCACGACCTCCGTTAGGACGGGCAAACCCTTCAATCCTCTCCTGTGGGAGACGTACGAATGTGACAGGACGGATGACTTGGGTTGGAAGGCAATCAGCGAGCAGGTAAGTTTTGGCCTGGCATCTCCTTTATCCGTTATCATCCCTTTCTTCGTTATTCATTTTATTGACTGTTCATTTTCCGCTTCTCCTTCTTTCTTATTTTGCCTTTGCCTTTGCCTTTGCCTTTGTTCGCATCACGCATTTGCATCGTTGAGTCGAGATTGAACAACTGAATTTTGCCTGAGGATGAGGACTTACTTCGGAGGAAGTATCCTTTTGAAGTTCTGCCCCGATTTTTAGTAGGGGATATTTCTGTACTTTATTTCGGGGGTTGTGGCATTCGCCTCGTACGTTTACTCTTACCGCGTGCCCGTTTCCTGCGTCAAGAATTTAACGTAATCGTCGCTTAAGACGAGGTTAAAAATTGCCAAACGACAACGAACTTGAGCATGCACTTAATTGATATTTCGGCTAGGGATCATTTAGGCCTAGGTTACCTTCTTATTTTGTAACCACATTAAAGTAGAAATTTGTATGAAAATAAATCTCTTTATTGGGGAAAATGAAACTCTGCATTACCTCACACATTTACATTTTTTTTTTTTACAAACAATTTTGTGAATTTTTTTTACTACATTAGGCAGTAAATGCATTTTACATCTTTATTACAATGTAATTATGCGAAGATTGTATAGCTGCACACATTGAGTGTGAACATTCATTGTTTTGTTTCAGAATTTATTCAAATGGCATGGAGAATAGCACTCGCGTATAATTACCATAATTATCACTAACATTATGCGATATTTCAACCTCCTTTTTATCGTATCCATAAAAATAAAACTACAAAATATTTTCCTTAACAGTATAAAACATTATTTACGTAATATTGGATTGTTGTCCCTTTTACCCAACCGTCCTTAAACCTGTTCCCTGATTTTAGGTTCCAACACTGGTACGAAGTTTATGGACGAAATTCCTCCATAAGTCATCCTCTGGATAAAAAGTAGTACACAGAATTAGAAGCCCGAATTTAATTCTAAACCCTTTATACAGCGTTTACAGAGTTAATACGAGTCATTTATTAGTAGTATTTGGTTAGAAAGTGGTAAGTTTAAACGTTCGTTTTATCAATATTCTTTAGTATATTTAAATTAAAAATTTAATTGCGAGATGCTGCTACTCGCATCTCAAGATAGTTAAGGAGAAAGAGGTCTTGTTGCACTCCTCACAATTCTACTACTCTCGCCCCAAAATTAATATAGTTAAAAGTATTGAACGATTTTAATACTTGGTGTAAATTTCTAGAATATATATACGTGTGTGTGTGTGTGTGTGTGTGTGTGTGTAAATACTTTGTATATACAGGGTGTTTCATATGTCTGGAAATATCAAGAAAGAGTAATAACAACTTACTGTCACTGCCTTATTTTCAACATGATGTTCAAATTGCTCACCATAAACTTCAAGACACTTCATTACTCATAACCTCTCTGAACAATTCTAATTGTTTCAGCAGAAATTTGCTGCAATTCCAGTCTTATCTTAACCTTCAAATCCTCAGTTGTTCTTAGTCTATCTACGTAGACAACAGATTTCAAATGTCCCCACAGGACACAGTGTGAACAATTTGAACACCTTCTGTAATAGTATGTTGAAAATAAAACATTGTTATAAAGTTGTATTAATCTTTTTACATGCTTCCAATGTCTGCAGACATATGGAACACCCCGTGTGTATATATATATATATATATATAATATATATAATATATATATATATATATATATATATATTAAGTTCGGGAAGAACCGATTCGCCTCTATTTAAAAGGGCATATCTCGGCGGAAAAACAAAGAAAAAGTGAGAGGAAAGACAGAGGAAAAAGAAAAGGTGGAGGGGACAGTCGAAGTGGAAAAAGACCAAGGATGACAAGGACTGTAGGGTCGAGCCCCATCATCCTTGGGTGCTAGGGCCGGGAGGGTGCACGTGAAACCTCCAGGAACAAGCATGTACAAACAAGCACAAAGAGCACTCAAGAGCACGAGCTTAGAACCCCCTTGCGGGGTATATATATATATATATATTTTTTTTTTTTTTTTTAAGTTCGGGAAGAACCGATTCGCCTCTATTTAAAAGGGCATATCTCGGCGGAAAAAGTGAGAGGAAAGACAGAGGAAAAAGAAAGGGTAGAGGGGACAGTCGAAGTGGAAAAAGACCAAGGATGACAAGGACTGCAGGGTCGAGCCCCATCATCCTTGGGTGCTAGGGCCGGGAGGGCGCACGTGAAACCTCCAGGAACAAGCACGTACAAACGAGCACAAAGAGCACTCAAGAGCACGAGCTTAGAACCCCCTTGCGGGGATATATATATATATATATATATATATATATATATATATATAATATATATATATATATATATATATATATCCCCGCAAGGGGGTTCTAAGCTCGTGCTCTTGAGTGCTCTTTGTGCTCATTTGTACATGCTTGTTCCTGGAGGTTTCACGTGCGCCCTCCCGGCCCTAGCACCCAAGGATGATGAGGCTCGACCCTGCAGTCCTTGTCATCCTTGGTCTTTTTCCACTTCGACTGTCCCTTCCACCCTTACTTTTTCCTCTGTCTTTCCTCTCACTTTTTCTGTTTTTCCGCCGAGATATGCCCTTTTAAATAGAGGCGAATCGGTTCTTCCCGAACTTAAAAAAAAATATATATATATATATATATATATATATATATATATATATATATATATGCATTTAACTACAATGACCACGCAGTATATAAATGAATAGAAACGACGTAAATAAGGAGCGTCTCTGCGCACGGGGAAGAGAAATAACGAATAAATGAAAAATGAGGCGAACCGCCCGGGAATCGAACCGGCAATTGGAAGGCCCTGGGTTCGATTCCCGGGCGGTTCGCCTCATTTTTCATTTATTCGTTATTTCTCTTCCCCGTGTGCAGAGACGCTCCTTATTTACGTCGTTTCTATTCATATATATATTATATATATATATAATAATAACACACACACACACACACTTACTTTTCAAATGTTCCTTGCGATGATTCTATATGATGATTCAGCTGTTACGGTACGGAAAAAGAGAAGACCTAAAATCCATGGAATATTATACCCCAAATGGACAGGAAATTCAGAGAAATTCCAGAGCTAAAGATTTAGGGGTTGTAATGACAAATGATGCGAAATTTGAAACACAAAATAAGATAGCAGTAAACAGAGCAAAGAGAATAACGGGACAAATATTGAGAACCTTTAAACCAGTGATGCACAAACCCTGGCCCGCGGGCCAAATGTGGCCCCCACAGGTCTTTTCAATTCACATTTTTCACATGAAAAGGGTAGCTACCCAAAGAAAAATCTGAAATATTACCCCTGGTTATAAAAATGCATCTTTATAAAAAATAGAATATCTATATATCTGGCCCCTACATATAAAACAGATGGTTGGTTTGGCCCTCACATCAAAAAAATTTGTGCACCACTGCTTTAAACGAAGGGATAGGAATGTAATGATTCC
Source organism: Bathynomus jamesi (assembly GCA_023014485.1). NCBI lineage: Eukaryota > Metazoa > Arthropoda > Malacostraca > Isopoda > Cirolanidae > Bathynomus > Bathynomus jamesi. The sequence goes on along the minus strand of JAJOZX010001959.1, from coordinate 497,081 downwards.
TCTACTGAAAACCCTGATCATACCCAAATTGGGATACTGCTCGGTCCTAACATCCCCATATAAAAAAGAAGACATTAGACAGCTGGAAGGGATCCAGAGAAACTTCACAGCCAAGATCAACGGGTGCAAAGAACTAAATTACTGGGAAAGGTTACGCGAACTAGACCTATATTCACTGGAAAGGAGAAGAGAGAGATACACTATTATTTACACTTGGAAAATAATGGAGAAACTAGCTTGTCGCCCCCTCCTCTCGAGTTGGCTTGGTGAAGCAGTGAGTTGGTTTCTTGTACTCTCCACCTCACATGGCCAGGTACGCCCAGCTTATCGGGGATTGTTGAGAGTCAGGCGTCTAATCATCTTTTGAAGATGTCTACCACAACACCACTCGTGTTCCTTAGGTGTTTGGGCAGCTGATTAAACAGTTTTAGCCCTCTCACAACAAAATTATTTTCTTTCAGGGTTAAGGATGTTTCCTGTCTAGCCCTTAATTTGGGAACACGACACAGTCTTCCTTTTCTACTTTCCACTGTTGTTTGGGAAGTTACAGGGTTCAGAGTAAGATTAGGGACTAGTTTCTCCTTTATTTTTCAAGTGTAAATAATGGTTGTGTGTATACACACACACACACACACACACATATATATATATATACACGCGCATTTGTGGGTGTGAAGTAAACTATAGGAACAAAGTACACACTGCATGACCGTATACTTGTAAACTAAAAGCTACTTTTCCAAGTAAGGATGGAACCATATTAAATTTTATCGATTAGCTGAAAAACTTAGTATTGATGTGGAGTAACGATTAATCGACTTATCGTTCAAATTTTATAATATAAAAATTCAATTTAATCGCACAAAAATTCATTAAATCGTACGAAAAACTGATTACGTGGCACCAATGAAGCGATTGCTTAGTCGGAAACGAATGTAATTGAAAGGTTGTAACAATACTTAAACCACTCGAATGCTGCAAACGAGACAATAGCATATTTGTTGGTCCAGAGGACCATACTGCGGTCTTTTTAAAGTATATTATTCTCCAAATCATACACAAAAAAATAATAATGAAACGGGCGATTTTGGAGGAATATGGACTTCAGTTGATGAACTGATATCGTCAATAAAAGATTTACAAAGTTTTTAGAAAATGCAACGTTGTTGCGTATAACTTAATTTTTGGATCCACGATTCAAAACCAAATTCCGAGACGATTCAACGAAATACCTTAATTGAGTCGACTACTTAACCCTCAAAAAATTACTCCATGAACCACGAAGCTAGAGTTCCGATTCTGAAGAGTACCTAAAGAGCGAAGACGGGGAGAGACGTCATTCTCCAGAGCGAGCGACAATAAGAAGTATGAAAAGGATAAGATTAAGTGACTATTTTGAAGAAGTTTCAAATTTCTCTCTAACCTCCCAGGGGTGAAAAAAAAAAGTTTTTCCAAGAGACACGATGCAAACGAAGAAAGTCAAGAAATTCAAAGTTCACGAAATAAAAAAAAAAATTAAAAAAAATGGTGTCAAGAAAAGGAAATTCATTAAAATGGTGGAGAAAGAACGAGTACATTTTTAATTCAATTCAGTTATTTACATTTAAAATTAAAACATTTACCGTTTTGTAATTTTTTTATTCATGAACGACTTTCGCGAAGATATACGATTTTAATAATAATAAAGAATAGTTTATATTACTTCTAATTACTCTTTACAAATCTCTACTTTACTATTATCATTTGCTTCGTTCCACCAACATTAATAGTTCATGTTGTGAACAAAATAATGAATTGTAAAAGAATTGATTCTCTTTTGTTTCACCTATCCTTTTTAATATAGTCTCTATGCACTGATATTAAAAACGTTAAAACCAAACGCCATGATACGGTCTTTATTAATTGAAACCATATACTGCTTCGAAACGAACTATGTACCAACTCTAGATAAGATAAAAGTTTAGAGAATCACCCTTGAATAATGACCAAAAAGCGCGATTATCGATTAATCGGAAAGAAAAAAAACGTTCAATACTGTCCATTGCTGAATTATCAAACGAGGAATTGTCTCATCCCTAAAATTTAATAAATTACCCCCCATCCCCACTCCACTTTTTTTTGCCCGCGTGTGTTGAGAATCTTTCAATTTAGTTAGCAGCGAAAGGGTTAAGAAAAATATAAACCCCAACTGAATTTTTTATATTATTTAACCCCCATGTTATAATAAAAACCCACTCTAATAGACAGAGTTTATTTCCACAACAGTTTCGATGCCCACTGGCATCCTCTTCGGGTGGATACAGAAAAACGAATGAACCAAAAACAAGAGGGAAAACAGTTCAGGGACCATTAAGAAATTCGCACCTAGGTTAGATCCCGTTCTCCCGACACTGGGAGGGCATTTTTATTAAAGGGACCTGCTTCACGTAGAAAAAAGTTAAGTTTTTTTGCATTTAACCCCCATGTTTTTCGTGGGTGGGGTTCTTGGTATGGGTTTTTATTGCCAACATTGGTGCGTAAGAATCGTGGTTACGATAATCGTAAAATTGGAATTAGAAACGATATAGGGAAGGTTTTTCCCCGTGACTTCTAAGAAGGACGTTTTTGCGTGCCAGATGCAACATTTACATTGGTATAACTGCGAGAATGGTAGACGGCATTTGAAGGCACTTTGTACGTTGAGATAATAGGTGGTTCTTCACTCTGTAGAAGGCCCATTGAGGGAAGAGAGAGGGAGTCTTCAAAATGATTGTTTTTCCTAAAAATTCGAGGTTGGAAATTCGGGGTTCGAGATTGGTTACGTTTATTAGTTGACTGTTGGCTGGAAGTTTCCTCGTCCTTTTGCCAAGAAAAGGAAAATTTACGTTCATATATTTTTCCTCGTGATTTCTCTAGACGTTCCTGTTCGGGAGAAGCGTCGTCCGGCAAATCTGATTCTCGGTCTTGTTGCTGCTTCTGTGAGTGGGAGTCACCATCCATCGATTGTTGCGCTTTTGTGATCTCCGACTGTTGTTGACGTTTTCTTAAATCTTGTTCACCTTTTCGTTGAACTTTGTTCGGTTCCCAGTTGAAGAAATTGAAATTTGCTTGGTCTTGCAAAAAAATATCTTCAATCGGTTTCCTGCTGCGTTCAATTACTTTGGATTCGCTTAATATTGGCTCTTGCAAAGACGGTCCTTCGCTCTCCTGTGGCATTGGCGTCGTCGTAATTATTGTTTTCATTCTGATTCTGCGACCCGAGTATGTGCTTAGACGCTGCTCTTTATTAGGATTGTAGCCATATGTTTTGGTTCGTGGGGTTGAAGTGATACCTGCTTTTGGAGTGGTTGTTTTACTGAGTGAAGCGGTTAAAAATTTATATTCTGGAGCCTTCGTTGTTGTTGTTGTTGTTGTTGTTGTTGTTGTAGTAGTAGTACTAGTAGTAGTTCTTCTCCTCCTCCTTCTTTGTCGTAATAGGGATAAAAAGCTAAGATGTTTTCTGGTTCTCAAATCCTTACCACTGAGTTTAAACGTAGTTGGTGGTGGTGTTGCTGGCGTAGTGGTTGGTGGTGACGCAATTGTCGTAACTTCCGAATCATTCATTGTTTCTCTCGCCTGAACCTCAACTTCATTCTTGTCCTCTGATTTGAGATTTATTATGGTTTTCCTGTTTGTTATTAGTTTACGGAATTTTTGAAACGGCGAGAAATTTTCGTTTTGTCTCAGTCTTTCCGGCTGTGGAAGTTCTTCCGGTGGTGTCTCGGTAGGTTCTGACACAGCTTCGGTCTCAACGTCTAATTTTGTGTTAAGCGCGGGGACTTCCCTTTTCACATCGGTCGTTGTTGTAGTTGCGTGAGAATTTTGTTTAATGATATCATTTACTGAATTTTTTATTGTTTTCTCGAGATCTGTGGCGTTAGTTCTAAACGTTGGTCTAACGTATTTCGGCCACTTCAGAACAAATTCTTCACGTTCTGAATAAGCTCCCATCATATCTTCACTATTCTCCGAATAAGCGTCCATAATATCTTCATTTTTCATATTCGCTGCCATTTGCATATCTTTCTGCCCTTCTTCATTTCTTCCCCAATTTCTTATAAACATGTCCGCAAAATCTTTAGGCTTAATTCGATTTTGTTTCGCCGTTGGCCTTCCTCGTGTTCGAGACGAAGGAGAACTTACAGATTCGAACCCAAAAGGATTATAGTTTTCCTTACTCTTCGTTTTCTTTCCAATCGTGTTGTTGTCATTCCGTCTGCTCGAGTTAGGGAACCATTTGAAGTTATTTTTTAACAGAGTCTGAGGTCGTTCAGTTTTTGTAATGAATGTAGTTTGAGTGGAGTTCTTTCGTCGAGAAGGATTTTTCCCGCGTTGGTTTTGTGATTTTTGGGAATTTGATTCACGATTGTATTGTTTACTCGCCACGTAATAAGTTGGGCTGCTCAGTTGTTCTGATAATGAAAGAACTGGAGGGATGCGCGTCTGGACCTCATCTTTACTCTCCACTTTGTCATTGGTGCTGTTTGCGGACTGTACGAGTTCAGAATTAAAAGAACTTTTGAATGTGGACCCACTGGCACTCGAAAATTTACGATTTCTCATTGGCAGGGAATTTTCAGACTGTCTTCGCATTGTCGCTGTAAAGTTGGTGTAGGTTGGAAAATTGAGTTTTGGTTGTTTTTTTCCAGAGTGATTAGAAGCCTTTCGTCTTTGTTTTTGAAGGGAAATACGGTGTCGATTTCTGTTTCCATCTTTTGGAAGATTGAAACTGAAAAAAACGGGACTAAACCTTTCCTGTTCTGGTTTTGTTTTTCCGTCGTTCTGTCGCGTATTTTGAGGTTCAAAGTTTAGTTTAGATTCTAATGGAATTAATTTTTGAAAGTAATGATTATTGGGTGGTGATCTTGATGTATTTGGCTCCACGATCGCAGATTCTGTTGGTCTGGTTGTCACTGTATCCGTAGATGGTTTGTTGTAGAAATAAGGGAGACCGTTGCCTAATTTTGTCGTTACGTCGGATTCGGGAGTGGCTCCATCATTTGTAGAATGATCTTCGGGGTTTTGAACTGGAATAGGAATGTTTTTAGTTCTGAGTTTGGTAAAAAAATTGTTACTTTTCTCTCGAGTTGAGTTTTTGTGAACTTTTACGACGTAATACTTATTAGGTTTTTCGTTTTGTTGAAACGGCAGTGCTATTGTCGGGTAGGAACTCTCCGTAGCGGAAGACATCATTTCGTCTTCCGGGAGAAGTTCTGCAGGATTTGCATCAACATTTTGATACGCTGGAACTAGTGAAATTGCATCTTCAAGCGTAAACATCACGAGTGAAGGTCCCGTGTATTTGTCCTGCCCACCGAACGCGCTCTTTAACCTTGCTGGATTAGTTTGGGGATAAATAATGTTTATGTTCTTTTTACTGTTAGCTAAAGATGGCTCTTTATTCGACGGATCCGTAACGCTTAAAAGCTCTCCTCTAAAGCCATTGTGGCCTACCACAGGCGATCCCCCGTGTGAAGGTGGAGGAACGTCCGTAAATTCTGTCATATGCGGCAAATGTACATCATCATACTCGTATCGCTCGGATGATATTTGAGCATCCTCTCTCACTAAATCATTTGGTGATGATGCTGGAGGCTTTCGAATAATCTTAGTTTGAGACAGTGGGGTTAATCTGTGGATTTTGTAATCGTGTTTGAGAGGAGTGGAGAGCTTGTACTCGTATTCGTTGTTCTCCTCTTTGAAAGAATTAAAAAAAGGAAGTTTAGAGAAAAAAATGGTATTCTCATTTCGAATCGGTATCATGCTTTGATCGCCGATAGAAGTCGGAACCTGTTTGCGTTTCTGATGAGGCTTTCCTCCTAGTCTTTTACCCTGAGTGTTGTATTTGGGAAATCTGAAAGATGGATTCGGTCGTCTGAAAACCCTCTGCTGCTTCGTCTCGGTGCCGAATACCCATTCAGCCATATTGGTATCTCTTGTATACTTTTACTTAGCTGTTTCCGTGATCTTTCCAAGATGTTGAAAGGGAACCGCTTCGGGATTGGCGTCGTTGACGTTGACATTGACTGTTGGCGAACGTGTGTCACGTACGGCAGCTTCAAATCGGGTGGACGGTAGATTAACGGAGGAATTTCACCGAAGTTCGAATTCTCAGTCTTTGCCGAAGGATTTGTTCCGAGGTTGGGCCACCGCTGTTTTTTTACTTCGGGATCGGTAGCAGTCGCAGTCTTCGTTTTTTCCGGAGAGAAATAAGTGGATGGAATTTGGTAGTGGGCAGGAGGCTTCATCTCTTTTGACGGAGGAAAGGTGCCCCTCACCTTGGAGGGTAATAAGGAGGAGGATTTCGGAGGACCGTAAACGTTATTGTTGACGTCATTCGGTGGTTTAGCGATGGTGCCACGGTGACGGGTTGGCCAGTGGGTGGTTTTATAGCTCTAGTTCGAGGGCGGGTCATTTTGGAGGGTCTTCGGTATTGTTGGACTTCCTTCTGAATAACATCTTCATTTTTAGGGGGACCGAATCCCCCTCCCGCTAAAGGGGTGGCGTATTGAGCAATCATCTCTTTGGTGGAAGCGCTGCGAAGCTGATTGAAGGAGTCTTTAAGCTCATCGATGATGGGAGGGGCCTTTTGCAGGGGTAGGACGACGCTGGTTACACCATGCTGCCTCGCGTGTCTCCCAGAGAGAGGAATCACCAACTGAGGGTCGTCCTCTTTTCCCTCCATATTTTTCATCATGTAAGGGGAAATCGACATGTAGGCCTTGGCACTCGGAAGGAAGGATGAAAATTGCCCCTGCTGATCAATGTCGGGAGAGGGGGTCCCTGGGGCAATGACATGGATGGTTTTGAGGGGGATTTTCCCCCGAGCACCTTTAGGCACCTCCACTATGGCCAGGTGGTGCTCAGTACCTGAGTTGAAAGGATCCGGTTGAGATGTGTAGTAGACGAAGTTTTCGTAGATGTCGTTCTTTTGACGGAGGTGCTCCCGAAGAGGAATGAAGTTTGGCACGTAGGAATTGGGACTTATTACTCTGTCCTTGCGATAAAAAGGCCTTCGACGGGATGTCCGGGATGTTGGTATCATCTTCTTCCGTGAGGATGCCCACATCTTTCCTTTCTTCAAACCAGGCCAAGTTCGAAATATTTTTAATTTTGGTTCTTCCTTCTTTTGGATGAAAGTTGAATCAAGCTTCAAAGCTCTTCCTTCGGTTTCAGCTTTTGGTTCTTGATTGTATGATGTACTGGACTCGACGTTCTGGTAATCATCCGGTAGTAACGTCTTGAGGGGGTGGAAATCGGGAGATACCTCCACTAACGTTCTCCCTCGCGTTTGGTTGTTTTCGATCGGCACCAGGTTCAGTGCCTCTGAAATGATACCCCAGTATCCGCTGATGGGGTTTTCGTCCGGCAGGAAGGACTGGGTAGCGGGTAGGCCTTTGGGCAACTCGGGAATATCTTTTGACAAAAGCTTACTACCCACCCAACCGAATGTTTGAGACCCGGTTTGACCCCTTCTTTTGTTTATCGGTGAGGTATCGGCGGCGGTCCGTTCTACACTCTCTCCTTCCAGCTGGATCGAGAAACTGGGTGCCAAAAGTACGTGAAGGGCGACCGCCAGCAACAAATTCATCCTCTGTAAAGACAAAACCAATTTTAGAGTTTCGTGTTAAACCTTCGAATTTGGACGGTTTTGGTTGGATTCACACGCAAATTTTATTTTTTTTATTTTGCGAGTGTTTGTAAAAATGGTGGTGATTATTATTGTGAACTGTTTTGTCGCGGACGAATCGACTTGAAATGTGTTCGACGACACTCATTGAAATAGGTCCTTCCTTGACCCTCTCTAAGAACAGATTACCCGAGGTCATAAGAATTAACTATTAAGGCACCATTCGTGTCTCTGCAGCCTGTTATCGGGCGCTATTTAATTTGCACACACACACACACACACACACACACACACACACACACACACATATATATATATATATATATATATGTTTATTTATTTACGTTTATGCGCCTCGGTGGCGTAGTGGTTAGCGTCGCTGACTACGAATCCATCGGCCCCGGGATCGAGACCCGGTGACGGCAGGCGGAGCGCAAACCCAGCTGTTCATCCTTCCACACAACAAAGAAATTGGTTGGTAGATAAATGGGCAAAGCTGGGCACTTGCGGTTTTTACTGCGGTACTACCGCACTACCAAACCGGTACCGCATAACGCAGTACCGCAAAGGATCGCTGAAAGTACAGCAGTACCGCTACCGCATTTTTGCGGTACTGCGTTATGCGGTACCGGTTTGGTAGTGCGGTAGTACCGCAGTACCGCAAAAAAAAACGCAAGTGCCCAGCTTTGTAAAATGGGTAGCCTAGTAGTTAAGACGCTCGGCTGCTGATGCTGTAGAGTGTGGTTCGGATTCCACGTTAAACTATAGGTCTAAGGTGGAGTGAAAAGCTTGAAAAACTTGACCTTCGTCAGAATGAAAAATTCTTGCTGAAGCAAACCAAAGGTTATATATTAGTGATTCACCAAATATTCGGCAACTATTCGTCATTTTGGCCAAATATTGACTTTGCATTTACTGTACATTGAATAGTGAGTGACCTTAGATAATACCTAAATAAAAATACTATGACATTGTTTGCCAGCTAATCCCTTTTTCAATCATTATTTTAACACTTAATATGAATTCTGAAGCAATCAGTGGGATTATTATTATTATTAATATTATTAATGGCTTAAGAATTAACCCTCACTTTATCATAGAATTATTAGTTCCTTATTAATTACTAATATTTATATTTAAATGTTGTTAAGATTTGATTAATTTTCTAACTTTTCTCCATTATCGGGTGTTAATCTGTTGGTTGAAGTTCCTGTATATCTCTCTTGTGATAAATGAATAAACGATCTCTCTCATCTGACGAGGGTGGAGCGGAAAGATATCACTTTGCTAGCTTTCTCCTAATAATAATAAAGAAGAAGTTGTCGTCCTTCGCGTTTCTCCAACATTCAAGAGGGTCTTCGAGTGTTCCAAATAGTGATAAGTTTATATCGTTATCCGTTTCCTGGATATTGAAAGATTTCCGCTTTCTTTTAACTTCACGGTTTTCCCTATAGAAGTTGCTCATAAATTTTCTCTTTCAATATCAGCTTTTTGTTTTTCCTCGTCTACCGATTTCAATGGTGCTAAAACTGGTAATTCATCGTAGCAGCAGTTCGTGATGTTCACAAATGGACTCTTGTTACTCGTTTCCTGATCGAATGATGCATCTGTGTCCGAATCTGAATTCAGCTTCTCACGACTCTTCCTCAGTTAACTCAATTAGTATCCCATAATTATGCGTATATCGACTTTCTGAAACTCTTTTGAATCGAGGATCTAAGAAGGTTAAAGCGGACATTTTGTTATTCAAAAAGATGTTTCACCCTTTTTCACGGATTTATTTCACTATTCAGTCGGTTATAATCCCAGCATAATAATTACCTGTACGAATTACGAGGCAAAGCCTTTTCCAAGAATAACTTCAGAGCGAGTATTACTGGGATAATATCTCTTTTGATACATTAATTTGTAATATTCTCGAATGGTCTTAATACATCCACAATTTTTTCAGTGATATTCCACTGATAAGAAGTCAAGCTATAGCTAGTTGTTCTATCGGCTGTGTACTGTACGCAGCAATAGCTCCCCCCACCCCCAACGTGATGTTAGAAATATTCCATCGTGTTCCAACACCTTACGTTAGTTTATGCTCTGGTACTTTCAATTGCTCCTGTAAAATATGCAGTTTTGTCATTGCTGATGATGAGTGGTGGAAATGATTGGCAGTATTTCTGTATGTACTAAGAATATATTTAAATGATTTTTTTTTAAATTGTCTCCCCAGTACAGAGTCGCAATGCGTAAAACAAGAATACAATTGAAGTCCTCTTTCTCGGATACCGCCACCATGTTCGAAGCATTATCTCCGACAATCACGTGAATTTTATTGGCAGATACTGTGCACCAAATGTCAAAACATTTTATTCCATTTTGCAAAATCTGATTTAGATCTTTAACAACGTCAAAACTTTCATCAACGTATATAGTTGAATGCAAACAGATGCACACGTCCGTCGTCCGTGCGTAATGAGTCAACGAGCAGTGAATTAAAGGGCAATAGAGAGGATGTTATTTGGAGTGAGGCAACAAAAGTCTGCATTTTATAATTAACATGAAGCAATTTGTCTTGCCATGACATACATAATCGGTATTTTGAGCACAAATATTCGGTTTTGTAAATTCAGTATATATATATATATATATATATATATGAATAGAAACGACATAAGTATTAAGGAACGTTTCTGCACACGAGGAGGAGAGATAACGAATAAATGAAAAATGAGGCGAACCGCCCGGGAATCGAACCCAGGGCCTTCCAATTGCCGGTTGGACGCGCTACCATTATGCTACGGACCTCGGTTAATCACAAATCGAAATTCTCCCACATAGGGCAGAAACCAATGCCCTGAGAGGGCACCCTCGCAAATCGTGAATATGCGCATATAACTGCAATGACCACGCAGTATATAAATGAATAGAAACGACATAAGTATTAAGGAACGTTTCTGCACACGAGGAGGAGAGATAACGAATAAATGAAAAATATGCGCATATTCACGATTTGCGAGGGTGCCCTCTCAGGCATTGGTTTCTGCCCTATGTGGGAGAATTTCGATTTGTGATTAACTGAGGTCCGTAGCATAATGGTAGCGCGTCCAACCGGCAATTGGAAGGCCCTGGGTTCGATTCCCGGGCGGTTCGCCTCATTTTTCATTTATTCGTTATCTCCTCCTCGTGTGCAGAAACGTTCCTTAATACTTATGTCGTTTCTATTCATTTATATACTGCGTGGTCATTGCAGTTATATGCGCATATTCACGATTTGCGAGGGTGCCCTCTCAGGGCATTGGTTTCTGCCCTATGTGGGAGAATTTCGATTTGTGATTAACTGAGGTCCGTAGCATAATGGTAGCGCGTCCAACCGGCAATTGGAAGGCCCTGGGTTCGATTCCCGGGCGGTTCGCCTCATTTTTCATTTATTCGTTATCTCTCCTCCTCGTGTGCAGAAACGTTCCTTAATACTTATGTCGTTTCTATTCATTTATATACTGCGTGGTCATTGCAGTTATATGCGCATATTCACGATTTGCGAGGGTGCCCTCTCAGGGCATTGGTTTCTGCCCTATGTGGGAGAATTTCGATTTGTGATTAACTGAGGTCCGTAGCATAATGGTAGCGCGTCCAACCGGCAATTGGAAGGCCCTGGGTTCGATTCCCGGGCGGTTCGCCTCATTTTTCATTTATTCGTTCTCTCTCCTCCTCGTGTGCAGAAACGTTCCTTAATACTTATGTCGTTTCTATTCATTTATATACTGCGTGGTCATTGCAGTTATATGCATATATATATATATATATATGCGCCTCGGTGGTGTAGTGGTTAACGTCGCTGACTACGAATCCATCGGCCCCGGGTTCGAGACACGGCGCGCAGCAAAACCCAGCTGTTCATCCTTCCACACAATAAAGAAAGTGGTTGGTAAATAAATGGGTACCCTAGGTGGTCTAGTGGTTAAGACGCTGGGCTGGATTGGGCGTGGTTCGGATTGCACGTTAAACTGTAGGTCTAAGGTGGGGTGAAAAGCTTGACCTTCGTCAGAATGAACAATTCGGGCGGAAGCTAACCAAAGGTTAAGGTGTTATATATATATATATATATATATATATATATATATATATATATATATATATGGGGGTGAATTTCACACTTAAACACATGAAATTAATGAATGGTGCAAATCCACAAGGAAAAAGTAAAGATGATTCCAAGGCCTTTCGTGTATTCAGCAATACACCTCGTCAGGGTCATTTCTTGACGAGGTGTATTGCTGAATACACGAAAGGCCTCGGAATCATCTTTTTCTTTTACCACTTTGCCCCCCCCCCCCCCCCACAATGCAATATTTGCATTGTACAAAATCGTACGTGTTCATGTATGATATTCCATTTATGGTGGCCCAGTGTTGCACCAGATAATTTGAATGAAATGGTGGTCATTACTCATTACATTACCTCGAGCGCGGGAGGGTTAACACGTAAAATGTCTCTGGACGCGAAAGCCTTTTGAGTTTCCTCCGTTATTTAAATGTATGACAAGTGTGTTAACTTTTATCCCGTTGTAGTGTAGTGATTAGCGTCCTCACCTTCGATGCAAGAGGTGGTGGATTTGAACCCTAATTGTGTGTGTGTGTGTGTGTGTGTGTGTGTGTGTGTGTGTGTGTCAAAATTGACAAAATGATGGAAAGGCGTTCCAAATACTTAATTTCTGCATACAGTATTTATAATGATTGAGGTTTATACTTATCGCGTGCTAAATTTGGAGTTATTATTATAATTGGTAAAATACATCGCGAATAAACAAACAATTTGGACCGTATTTCCATTCTCTCCATTTTCGCAGAATATTTTTAGCTGAAGAAATAGAGCTTAAAGCACGCACACCCACTCAAAATCTCCTACCCAGATATACAGGGCGTCCCAAAAAAATGTATACACACTTTAAATAATTATAAAGGCAGTGTTTATTAAAATACATTTCATTTTCAAAATTTAATAGAATCTACAGACATTATTTAATTGTTTTGTCAGAATCTACAGACATTATTTAATTGTTTTGTCAACGCCTGTTTTCAAACTGACGTCCGTTCTGGTCCAGGCACTGCTGATAACGCGAAGCAATGGAATCGCAAACATCACGAAACATTTCGTTTGGTATTTGTGTGCATTCTCGTTCAATGGCTGCTCTCAATTCAGCGAATGTTGCAGGTTTTATAGCGTAGACTTTGTCTTTTAAGTATCCCCATAAAAAAAGTCTAGTGGTGTGAGGTCTGGTGAACGCGGAGGGTATTCTACGAAACCCCTTCGTCCAATCCACATCCACATCGTGCCAAGTACCACTCGCAAAACTCCACTCTTCGGTCCGGATCATCTTCATTAATAGCATGGACTAATCTTGGAATGTAACTTTTCCATTGACAGCGCTTCAAAATGCGTTGGACAGACGATTCTGAAATTCCTACCTCACGACTCGCTTGCCGCACAGATTTTCTTGGACTTTGGTGATACGTTTCCAGTACTCTTTCTTGCTTTGTGGGGCTTGTCGATGTCCGTGGTCTTCCGGAACGCTTCTTGTGGACATTCTGAACAGTTCCATCGGCTTCAAACTTATCTCTAATCGAGTGATGGTAAGTCGCGTTGGTGGATCTGTTTGAAACTCCCTCCTAAACTGTCTTTGCACTTCAACTGCGTTTTCACACTTCCAGTAGCATTTTAGAATGAATTTCCTTTGTTCAAAGCTTAGTCTGACTGCCATTATTAATTCTAATGGGTTTAACTTGTAAAGAAAGAAACATCAATTGAGCTATCAGCTGTTAAAGTGTGTATACATTTTTTTGGGACGCCCTGTATATACACATACACACACACTTGATTAAAGGGTTTGTTCTTAGGGAGTCACTACTTAGTGAACAATAAGGGGACGAGGAGATGGTACACGTTTATTGACAGACGTTTCAGAAAAGTTCAGTTTCCATGATCAATGCTAAAAAAGTTAAAACAAATGTAAAAAGTTAATAAATATGACGAACAAAAAATTTATACAATAATATATTTGTGTAATCATATTATATTAATAATTAATGATATTAATATAAAAAAAATATATAAAATATAGAAAGGTTAAAGAGTGACATACTGAAGACAATATCTTGCCCAGTTATTATTATTATTATTATTATTATATGAACTTTGGTTAACCTTGGTGTTGCTTCCACCCGATTTGTTAATTCTGACAAAGGTGAAGCTTGTTGTTTCACCTTGGATTTAGTCTTAACGTGGAATCCGAACTACGACCCACCACAGGTGGTCAGAAATTACCAAGTCGTTGGCCGGACTCTTATCTCATGACCTCCCGATCAGTAGCAGCAGCAGCAGCAGCCCAGCGTCTTAGCCATTAGAGTTAAATATAAATAAATGAGTACCCCGCGTGGTCTAATGATTAGACCACGCCGGCTACACATTTATTTACCAACCTTTTTTTTGGAAGGATGAACACTTGGGTAACCTACTCGCTGCCTGCTTTCGCCGGAAATCGAACCTGGTGCCGGTGGACTCGTAGTATATATATAGTAACCTTGAAGTAGTTCCTCGCGCCGATCTCTCATTGTATGAAGGTCAGGCTTATGACCTCACCTCCAGAATTGGCTTGGTGAAGGAGAGAGTTGTTTTATTGAGTTCCCCATTTCACACAGCCAGGTTCATCCGGCTTATCAGGAATTGTCCCGAGCCGGGTGTCTACTGTCTAGTCTACATCGACATCATTTCTGTTCAGAAGTTCTCGGAATAGCTGGTTAAGTATACTTGGGCCTTTGACAACAAAGCTATTTTTCTTCAGCCGTTAATTTGACAACACTACACATTAACCGTTCGTATTCTCCAATGCTGTTTTAATAGTTACAGGGTTCACTTTGAGATTCGAGATAAGTTTCTCTCTTATTTTCAATGTGTAAATTGTGATGGACCTCTTTCTTCTGCTTTCCAACGAACGTCCAGTTCTTTGCAACCGTTGATCTTGGCTGGGAAATTCCTTTGAATTTCCCTCAAGCTGACTAATTTTATATATATATATATATATATGTGTGTGTGTGTGTGTGTAAACGTAGACGTAGACGTTAAGACTAAACATTATTCCAATTTGGTTATGATCATTGAAGGAATCCTTCTTTCTCCTTCTTTTAAAATTTCTTTGTGTCCGGTTATTCTCTTTACTTTGTTTATTGCTATTTTATTTTATGTCTCAATTTCACATCGTCAGTTATTATAAGGCTTAAATTAAATATTTTGTTTTTTAGTTTCTTTCAATTGCGTGTTGATGCGAGGCAAAATAGTTTCTTGATTTTAGTTGCTCATTTCTTCCGTACCTCTCTATCTATATCTGAAAACTTTCGGTGTTAAGTTACGTAGTGTCTCGTGAGCATACTATGTTGGAGTTCTTTCCTAAAGATAATAACCGGAGTTTTAATTTTCTGCTAATTTTCGCGCGGACGAAGGATGTTACTGTAACATCATTGGTTACGTTATTGTCTATATCGGTTGAATGATCGAAGAAAAACTTAACCCATTAATTAACGCTTTCCCTTCCAGAGGCCTTTTACGATGTTAACCTTCTCGCATTCGAGGTAATGACAGCGGCATTTTATTCGTATCTCTCGTATAACATTGGAGTCCTATAGATAGAATAGCACGCGTGAGCACGCCCGGTTTTTTGTATAAAACAAAAACGCCTCTCTCTCGACGCGGAAGCGTTAAATGTTAAATCTGTCATTTAAATATGCGACAAGTTGCGTTAGCATTTACTCCGTTGTAGTGTGCTGATAGCGCTCGCGACTCCTACTCAGGAGGTTCTCGTACAAAAACCACGCGTGCTCATGCGTGTTGTACCATATATACAGAGTGAGTCAGAAGTCTTGCCTCAAATAACTATATGGTAAATACTTTTGAGGCAGGGCTTTATATATATATATATATTTTTTTTTTTTTTTTTTAGTTCAGGAAGAACCGATTCGCCTCTATTTAAAGGGCATATCTCAGCGGAAAAACAAAGAAAAAGTGAGAGGAAAGACAGAGGAAAAAGAAAGGGTGGAGGGGACAGTCGAAGTGGAAAAAGACCAAGGATGACAAGGACTGCAGGGTCGAGCCCCATCATCCTTGGGTGCTAGGGCCGGGAGGGCGCACGTGAAACCTCCAGGAACAAGCACGTACAAACGAGCACAAAGAGCACTCAAGAGCACGAGCTTAGAACCCCCTTGCGGGGATATATATATATATAATATATAATTATTTATATATATAATATATATATATATATATATATATATATATGGTGTAACAGAATTGACGGTGTAGTAGTTAGCACTCTTACCTTCTATCCAAGAGGTGGTGGGTTCGAACCCTCGTGGGGGTAAGTTTTGTAATATGCAAAATCGTGCGTGTTGTTGCTTGATATTCCATATACAGTATAATTTTGTATGTACGAGGAGTAGGCTAAATTTAAATGGCTACATTTAACGAGTTACTAACTTATCTTTTATTTATTCAACTCGCTATTCTACTTACTTTAATTGCTGGGGCCTTTGGCCTCAGTAATTGGGGAGCCGCAGGCCCCCCCCCAGTTACCGGGGAGTCAATTATTCAGTCAGTAAAACTATAGAAAAGAATGCAGCCATAAAAATCTTAAGCTTCACAAATCTTGATACAATGCTAAATGAATTTCTGATATAAAAGAAAATTGACAACTCGAAGACTTTTTGAAAGCCGTAAAAATATTTAGTCTGTAATGGTTGCAGCACCAGTATGAAAGTACATAAAAAGAACTCATTTGGTAAATTTTTGAACTTAGCCGCAGATTAAATTTCGGCTCAAAGCTGAACGCAAAAGCAAATATTTTTTACACTTTTTAAAATTATAATTAAAAGTAGAATTCATTACGCCTTTTTCTAATGCATTAAAATACAAATATCGCCTATATATATCAAGAATCTTCTCTTTTCGAGCGTGACAGACTGACAGACATTCCTGGGTGTTTATAGTATTAATAAATACCCGCCTGTGGCTACCTTGTCGTGGTGGGTGGGCTCCCGTGTTGACCCAGTGATCTACGTCGGCGGGGGCTTAGAGGCCGGAAGGGTCACCCATGCCGGACAGGCTATTGGGGAAACGGGCTAAGTGCCACTAAAGTCTGGCTCCCAGTACGGGTCTCCAGTGCTGTCCTCCGGACTGTATTGGATGGTTAGGTGTCCGGGCCGGTGGGATTAGTGGGCTGGGGTCTTTGCGCCGTTTGGGGACAGACTTCCAGCCGCTATGATGCGCGACCACAGAGGGATGGCTCCCTCCACATAAAATCACGCTCAGACGCAGAAACGAAAGCCCTACTCTCCCTCACTGAGGTCCTTGGATGTTCGGTGTCCGTCTCCCCACACCCTCGCCCGAACCGGATCACAGTGAACGAGCTCTTGGAGGACCTCGCACCCCAGGGTGTCACTAAGATCCATCGCTTCACATCCCGACAGGGAGGCACCCCCTCCCCCACCCCGCGCTACTTCTTACCTTCAATACTTAGTCCTTCCGACCGTATTGTTGGGGTATGGGAGACCGCACGTCATGCGAGTTTACTGTCCCCCATACATCCCAGACCCGACCCGTTGCTTTAAATGCAACAAGTTTGGACACGTTAGCTCAGTTTGCCGGCAGCCGCACCAACTGTGTGTTCGTTGCGGACAAATCGCTCACCCAGACAAGTGCCCAACACACCCAAATGCTCCAATTGTGAAGGCGCACACCCCTCTTCATCCCGCGAATGCCTGTTCTTCAGGTTCGAGAGGAGGTCCGAGGCCTGCAGGTAGCGGACTTCCTTAGCCTCCGAGAGGCGCGAGACAGGTGCGGAGTCGGGAGGTGAGGCCGGGGTATCTTACGCGCCCTCGGCTCTGTCCTCTCGGCACGCCGCCCTGGCCTGCCGCTCAAACCCCCCTCGACCACTGCTCTCATCCCTCCCAAAGGGAGTCCTCGCAGGACCCGACGACCTCCTGTCCCCCCACCATCCCTTCTCTTCACGCACCTCACCTGCCACAGATTCCCCAGGAGTCTGGGACCAGGACACCCAGGCCCCATCCACCTCGAACCCTGCCCTCCCAGCACTCTCTGCACACACCCGAACCTAACGCCTGGAGCAAGCCGACGAGGCGGAGACGCCGGAGCGAGTCGCCAGACCCTCCGGCCTTTCAACATGTCTCTCCCTCTTCCCCTAGATCAAGAAGACGGCTCGGACCCTCACACCGCCCATTTCGTCTACGAGGACCATATCACCCCACCGCAGAAGTTCCACCCATCTACCCCAACAGACTCTGACAATAGTTGCCGAATTACATGACCCCGTCCCCCACGATGAGATCCAATCTGGACAACATCCTCTTCCCCGAAGATCCAATGGATGTGGCTCTGGCACAGCTACATGGTGTGGCCGAGGGGAGCTCGGCCGCGCCCATGATATTATGGGTCTGCCCTTGCCTCCTGGTGCTATTTTTTCCACCCCTCCACGAGAACCCCCACAGTACCTTCCCCCCTAACATCCCCGGCCCCCTACCTGTTAGCCACCCTGAGCACGTCCTCCCTCCCACCTGCCCGGTCCTTCTGGTACCCCGTATCGCCACCCAGTGTCCGCCGTGAGACCCCAGACAGGCGGGGAGGTGCCACTTTGGAAAATAAAGCCCCCCTCCTGGCCCGAACACAGAAGCCCACCAAGAAACTTCTCACCCTCTGAGCCCACGACGTTCTCCTAGCTGCCGTGATCCACGCCTCCGGTCTCGCTCGGCCACTCGGCAACGCAATCTCCGCGGAGGTCGACTGGCCGACCGATTCCTTCTCTGGTGAACGGCAGATAGCCAGCCATACTCCTGACCCCTCCTTCGCCTTCGCGAACCCCAGATCTCCCTTCACAATCCAACCTCCTAGCACCTACACCTTTACCCATCCCCCATCAAATAATGGACCCCCCCGAAAATTACAATAGTACACTGAAATTGCAGAGGAATATTCGCGAACTACGAAAGCCTTAATTCCTTGATTGCCACTTCCCTTCCGGCGTGTGTCTGTCTCCAGGAGCTAATCCTGGGGACCAGGCCCATGCCCTGCCTTACTGGATATTCCTACATCACCACCCCGTCTCCTACTTGCACTCGAAGGGGGCTGCCATTTTCATACACTACGCAGTCCCCTTCCACAATCTCTATCCGATCTTACAGGTGATTGCTACCCGGCTCTCCCTGGATAGACAGTACACCGTCTGTTCAATATACCTCCCTCCCCACACTCAAGTCTCCCGCGATGACCTGGTGGAGGCGGTACAACAACTCCCCAGGCCCTTTCTATTACTGGGCGATTTCAATAGTCGCCACCCCTTGTGGGGCGACACACACACCACCTATATGGCCCCGACCCTGATTGCTATCATGACGGAGCTCTCCTTCGAATGCCTCAATGATGGCTCTCCTACATTCTACCATGCACCTGCACTCCATCCTGTATAGACCTGTCCTTCGTTTCGACCGATGCCCTCCTAGATTTCACATGGCAAGTCCTCCAAGAGGACTTTGGAAGTGACTATTTCCCTGTTCAACTCACGCTCAATTGGCCCGACCAGACCGTTCGGATACTGGAAAAATGGATTACTGCCAAAGCTAATTGGTCCCGCTTCCACGACGATATATATACACAACCCTTACGACTGCCCACTTCCCATCCTCCGACGAGTGTATCGCATACTTCGAGTCAGTCGTTGTAGCGGTCGCGTGCACTAACATCCCACGATCCTCCGCCTACCACTGCACCCGACGGGTACCTTGGTGGACCTCAGAGTGCACGGAGGCCGTACGTGCCAAGAAGAACTACTTGACGCTTCTACCGTACGCGACTCCCCATCCATCGCACGGAGATGCAGCGAGTCAGGGCCATCGTCCGCCGTACACCGTACAATGAAGACAGCGCGCCGAGCTTCTTGGCGTGCCTTTATATCCGGCGTCACCACCACCACACCTTCGGCCACCATCTGGAAGAAGGTACCGGGTGTCGAGAGGCGACATGTCCCCTCCCGACCCCCGGTCCTCCGAACTAACGAAGGACTCCTATACGAGCTCAAATCGGTGGCAAACCGCCTAGCTTCTACCTTCGCCGCTGTTTCTTCCTCCGCAGTTAGTTCCCTCGTACCCGCCCCTAACAATAGCTCCCCTTCACCGTTCCTAGACAGCACCTACAACCGGTTGTTCACCATGCGTGAACTACAGGCGGCACTGTCCTCTCGACGATTCCCTTGTCCCGGCCTGGACAGTATCCCGTACAGCATGATCCAGCACATCCACCCTACCTTACAAATTTTCCTACTAGACCTATACAACCGCATATGGATAGAGAGCACCTTCCTCTCCCGGTGGAGGGAGGCCCACGTAATCCCTATCCCAAAACCCGGCAAAGATTCCCTCGATCCCACAAACTACAGACCAATCGCCCTAACGTGTTGTACCTGCAAAATCTTCGAAAAAATGGTCTCTGCGCGACTGTCGTTCTTCCTTGAAAATAGTAATTACTTCCCGGCTACCCAGTCCGGCTTCAGACAATTTAGCTCCACCACTGATCCCCTCCTGCTCCTCAGCCGAGACATACAGAATGCCTTCGACAATGGACAGTTCGTCCTATCAAATTTTTTTTTTTTTTTACATCCAGAAGGCCTACGACACCACCCGTCGAACAATAATCCTCAGTCAGCTCCAAAATCTACAGTAGGTCTCGTCGGAGCCATGCCGACCTTCATCAGGGGCTTCCTTTCCTCCCGAACCTTTAAAGTTCGGGTGGGCTCAGTCCTCTCAGGCAGGCACTTTCGTACAGGAAGACGGGGTCCCATAGGGAAGCATCCTCAGTGTTCTATGCTTTTCCATCATCATGGACAGTCTCAAAATGCCTTCCACCCACCATCCGTTCTTCCATCTACGCGGATGACCTTGCGATCTACTTCGCAGGGCGGGAGCCGTCCGTCGTTCAACGGCAAATTCAGCTCGCCATCTACCGGGTGGAAAGGTGGGCGACGTCGGTGGGGTTCCGCCTCTCCATCCCAAATCCAAGTGTATGCTCTTCGGCAGAAGAAGACCCGCAACCCTTCCGGTTCCCGCTAACATGTTATACGGCAATCCTCTTGAGGTGGTACCCTCCACGCGATTTCTGGGCGTGACTTTAGACCGACGGCTCAACTGGGTTCCCCATCTCAAACACCTGAAGCAATCCCTCCAACGTCCCCTCGCTCTCCTAGATCACCTCTCCCACACCACATGGGGCGCAAACCGACCCCATCTCCTTCGCCTTTACATTTCCATGGTGCAGTCGAAGCTGGAGTATGGCAGCAGAGTATACGGTTTAGCCTCCAACGCCTGCCTCCGTATCTTGGACCCGGTCCTTAATAGGGACCTCCTCCTCGCCACCGGTGCCTTCCGCTCTTCCCCAACCTCCAGCCTCCAAGTGGATTGCAATTACCTCTCTCGCCCTCCGACGGGGTCTGCTCCTCATGAGGACAGATCTCCGTGCACAGAGACTACTCTCTTCGCTTCTATGCGCGGCGATTTCTGAACTCCCACCCCAGGGACGGAGCTGGCACTTCACTGAAGCGGTCCGCTCTTTCCATGACCTTTCCAACATACCCACCCCCTCAGTTATCCCCATTTCATACAGCATCTACTCCCCCTGGCTCCTCACCCCAATCAAGTTTTGCAAGGACCTGTGTGCCCTACCAAAGACTACCACAATCACTACGGTATACAGGTCACTCTTCCGAGAACACGCAACCCAACACCCAGACACAGTCCCCACTTATACAGATGGTTCCCACTCGGAGGCTGTTACGGCCGCCTCAGCGCCCAGCCGCTTTCTCGAAGCGTCAGCCTGCCCTGCGAGGCCTCCGTTTTCTCGGCAGAACTCTTCGCGATTATGGAGGCCCTCGACATTGTGCACACCCACTCTGCCAGCTCCTCCGTCATTTATTCAGATTCCCATCATTCCCAGATTCCCGTCATTTATTCTCTCCCTAGAGATTTAACCCCCCTCACCTGCTCGTCTGTACCATCCAGCAAACCTTCCACTTTTTAACAGCCTTCCGACACGACACAATCGCCTTCTGCTGGGTCCCGGCACATGTCGGCATCCAGGGTAACGAGGAGGCGGACCGCACGGCAAAGACAGCCTACTTACTGCCGGCCTCTCCCCGGCCCCTCCCTTTCTCCGTATTCTTCCCGACTCTCCGCTCCCACTTCCGCTCCATCTGGCAACGGGAATGGGACCAGGCCACACAAAAACTCCACAAGATCAAACCGCGATTAGGGTACTGGTCCTCCTCATTCCACCGGTCCCGCCATAAAGAAGTGATTCTAGCCCGTCTCCGCCTAGGACACACACACGCATTACTCATGGTCACCTTATGGCTAAATCTCCATCCCCGCTCTTCCCTACCTGCCATACCCCTTTCACTGTCGTACATCTCCTGGTCGAATGTCCAAACCTGTCCGCTCTTCGTCGCGGGTGTTTCCCTCTCTTGTCCAAAATTCCTATACCTCAGCGTCTACAATCCATACTCGCCGAAGGGCCCCATTTTTCAGTGGAAGCGATTTTCCTTTTCCTCACTCATTCCCATCTGCTTCATCGTGTCTAAGACCATACCCCCTCCTACCCACTATCCAGCAACTGAACCTTACTCACCCCCCTAGTCTACCATCCCCAACTCAGTAACACCACCCACCCACTGCCTCGTTGAGATATGTACCACTTTCACTTGGTACGAATCGGCGGTGTGTGTATATGTATTATATATATATATATATATATATATTATATATATATATATATATATATATATATATATATATATTAGTTGTGGACCGGATATCCGCATCCGCATCATTTTTAACATCCGCATCCGCACTTCTGACTGCGGATATTACCTCTAATAAATTATGCAATTTACAATTAAATTAGCTTATAAAGTAGCTTATAAGGCCCAGTCATGCACATTTCATGTGAAGTATTAATTATTAATGAACAAACAAATATATAAACCTGAAAATATAAATAGGTGGTAACGCAGAAAATTGAATGAAACTTGTTTCATTGAATTTTCTGTGGCTGAAACTCTTGAGAAAGTTATTATTTTTATCATAATGAAACATTATAATAATAATTTTAATTCTTACGCATTGCTTGCCATAATAGTAATATCACGAAATTTGAAAAATTGTCATATATTCATAATTCTATATTATATTGATAGATTAACTAAATATCCGCATCCGCAGATGTTGAAAAACTGACATCCGGTCCACCACTAATATATATATACACACTAAAGGCTATTCATGCTGTGTTGGTAGTGAAATGTACTCGTGTGGTAGGCATTATTGCATAGCTCTTTACCATCATCACATGGTGGAGTTTAATTTAGGGCGTTTTGAAGGGCCGAGGTCTATCCCAATTTTCTGGCCTATTTCGAAATTATGGCTTTCTTCCTGTCAACCACCAAGATTTCACGAAAGACACGTAATTTATGAAAGTAATTGCTATTTATTCTTGGTGCGGAGAAAGAAAGCTCTTCTAGTATTTGTAGCGTGTCAAATTACACCGTTTTAGATTTTTACAGATTTATTTAATTCATTCGACCATATATCTCACACACACACACACACACACACACACACACACATATATATACGTATATGCAATGAAATCACAGAACAACACGTGATCTTTTTAATAAGCAAAGAACCACAGGGAAAAGGAAACCCGAAGTTTCCTTTTCCTTTTCCCTGTGGTTCTTACAAAAGTGACATGAAATTCAATGTACGAACGGCTCATCATTATTTGAAACTTTCATTTGACTTATCGGGCAAACCTAAAAAGTTACGGAGTGATGCCAAACTTTTAGCCGTAGTTTTATTGTACCATAATTAGTTTTCCCGATGTTTCTTTTTGAAGCGTGTCTGCGATTAATGAAAAAAAAAAAAAGGATTTCCATTAAGTTAATTCCATTTAAACCTCTTTTCTGACGGTGACGTGAGTCGAGGCATAAAAACAGCGGTAATAATTATTGATAATGTTAATAATTACTAATTAATACTATAATTCCCGCCTGAAACCGCCTGTACTGCTAACATTTTTGTTTTTGATTTCTGGGTTAGGGATGGCTACCGGGTACAATATACGCTTCTACCCGTGTTAAAATTCCGAAATCACTGTATTTTTGTAATTTTTTTCTTTTCACCATTTTATGTTGTTCCGATGTTATGTAATGATTGGGCTAATTCGTAATAATTGAAATGTAAGTGGGGTCCCCTCCCCCATTTTTCGACGAGGGGGAAGACATTTGCTATCGAAAATTGGATGAAAATGTTTAATTATCACGTACCTGCTTTAGATGCGTCGAAACTTCACTTAAAAACAATGATGATGCGAATCAGAAGTTCATTTTTACGTTAATTTCACTTTATTGTTTTAACTTTTTTTTCTTCTCTCTAATTAAAATCCTTGTAAGAAATTAGTGATTTTCGTTCGTCTGTCAATCGTCTGATGATGTTTTTATCTGAAATAACCTAAAATCATAATTTATGTAATGCGAGCTCAATTTTCAAATTTTCACCACACAATTTCATTACTCACATATGATTAAAAAAATTTATTTATATATATATATATATATATATATATATATATATATATATATATATATATATATATATCATACGTAAGTAATCTCTAAAATTGAAGGGTATCAATATGGAGCACCAAATTCTCGAAACTTTGCCACTGCTTTTTTTGGATCGCAGAAGTGTTCACGAGAGACGCCACACTATGAGCGACCACCCAACAAATGGTTCCTCATCTTTTCCACATTCTTGTATATATACAATATATATTTATATGCACGTACGGGATGATTCTTCGCTCAATAGCGTTTACACGAACGCACGAACATACATATTTTTTTGCATTCTCGCTCATTTAGCCGTTCGTGTTATCAAAAAGAATAAAATAGCATAATTATGTTGGATTTTGATGAGTGTGGTGTGTGTGCGCGCGCGTGTGGAAAGTACGTTCGAGTGTGTATACGAATTTGATTGAGAATTATCAGTTATTCATGGTCTCAATTTCATTAAAAAGATTGGCTTTGAGCCGCTTCTTCGTGGATCACTTTCCTCAATTTATCCATGAATGTTTCGTCAGGAATTATTACGAATCGTTTCTTTCCATTTTATTTAAGTTCGGTTATCGCGCTTTATATAACGCTTTCTTACGCTCTATAAAGGCGAGGGAGTTGAGTGGAGCGTGTTCGAACAGCGTAAATATTGCCCTCGCTTCGATCACCCCCCCCCTTATATATATATATATATATTATATATATATATATATATATATATATATATATATATGTTGAGGGTGTTGGAAATAGTGGATTCAGATGTGAAGGAAATCGACGACCGTCATTTCGATTTGGATTGAGATCCCATTCCCTCGTCCAACATCCGAATTTAGACTCGAATAGTTGAAAAATTGTATACGTCAAATTTTCAATGGTGTATATATATATATATATATATATATAGGGACGTAGACGGGGGAGGCTACCGGGACTTCAGCCCTCCCCCCCAAGCAAAATCCTAGGTTTGATATTTCACTGCATTTTTTAAATTAAAAGTAAATCATAAATAAGTACGCCATGCTAAGTACCTTCAGCACATGTTTAATTATTGTAATACATTTATGAATGTGTTTTTACTCACACACACACACACACACACACACACACACACAATAATATATATATATATATATATATATATATATATATATATACGTGAAACGAGATAGAAAGTTGGATTGTACTTTCCTGAAATTTGACAGCGATAACGTTGTCATCATATTTCTGGAAATTTTTCCTTCAATGACACATTATTTGGGTCTATTTCAACAACAACAACAACAACAACAACAACAAAACAACAAACAAATTATAATCGGCAAAATTATTTTCCGATTCCTTATTGTTATCTGGGTGGTGAAATGACAGGCGAGTGTGTGTGTGATAAATATGCCCACGTTTATTGCGGTTTTCTCGTAATTCCGTATATATATATATATATATATATATATATATATATATAATATCATATCAGGGTTCATACACACCTGCAAAAATCTGATGATTTTTTGATTTTTTGAGAATACGAGGGGAATATAAAATATTTATGAAATATTTAGGACTTAATTATTTGTAAATATTTTATAAATAATTTAACTATAAATTAATTTAAAATGTTAATATAAAATAATTGAACAAAAACAAGCACTGTTTGTTTTTAAATTATATAAAACTCGCGCATTTTGTTATCTAGTATTAATTTTTTGAGCCTCTTCTGCCATGCTATTTTTGCATACGTTTTTTAAGAGTAGTTTTAATTAGGTTTTAATTTTGGGTTATATGAAATGTGAATTTTTTTTTTTACACCTTTTATGCAATTTGTATATAATTTTTATATATATTTATTTGTCAGGGGTTCAGATCTGAAATATCAGGGAATTATCAGGAAACTTTATTCTTGGACCTGTGTATGAACCGTATTATATATATATATATATATATATATATATATATATATATATATATTATATATATATAGTATTATTATATACACACACACACGTGTTATTTTAGTTGTAATTAATTTAATTTTAATAAATTCACTTTCTACATTTTAATAATGATAATAGAATGGTGATAGAATTATTTTCTTTCAGTCGAACTTAGAGGTTTGAGGGTACAGCATTGACTTAATAACTACCTTCACCTTTCATTTTTTACACTAAAAATGTAGCTAATTATGAGTTGCGCAGCGGGAGAATGGGATAAGCGACAAAATCGGCGAAATGCGTTTTCTTTTGAAAAGGGACTTATTCTTCCCTCTATCACCTCCAATTGGCAGATATGCCATTTTATGAGTGGAGACACCGCCAATTGGAGGTGATAGAGGGAAGAATACGCTGTCTTTTCAAACAGAAACTGTATTTCCCGATTTTGTCGCTTATCCCCTTCTCCCGCTGCGCTACTCTTGTAACCCCTTAGAGCTGGTGTCGTCGGGCTATATATAGCGTTTACGTCGTAATTTAATTGAAAATTAATCCTAATAAATTAGCCTTAATATTCAACAGTAAGTGTTAATATGACGCTGAGCTATGGCAAAAGAAGGGTTTTGCATTATGTGATAATTTTTTGGGTTTATGCTTTAAATTGCTTTAGAGAAACGTTTTCAAAAAAGGAAAAAGTTTTAAGGCGTCGATTAAAAATTTTTAACGTCCTCTCCCCCCTTCCAAAGAAGGTCGCACCATTATACTGTATGTATAAAGAATGTTTGCGCGTGTGTGTAAGCAACTGGGCATAAATCGGATAGAATGCGTGATAATTCATGGATGTAGTCGGGTATGTTTTTGTGAGGTAACTTTTGGTATTGCTGGGCAAATGTCTATCGTAGTGTAATGTCATTACCGAGTCTCCTCATCTCATTCACGAGCTGTCATACTAAAATGAACGCACGATAATCTACAACTCGCGCTTACTATTTATAATTAGCATACTCTATACAACTTTTAATTTCTGGGAAAATAATAAAAGTTATATTGTTCTTGTTTTCTCTAATCTGTACGTTATTATAACCGTAAGTAGCATAATATTAACAAATCCTGGCCCTAATCCGAAATTACCAGCCATTTCAAACGCGCGTCCATCTGCCTCGATCTCATAAGTAATATTGTTGAATGAAATTTGTAAGTTGTGAAACGTTTGGGAGGGCGCTGCGAGTCAATTTTAATATGAATGTTTAATAATGAAATGAGACTCTATGATAAGGGTAATAATAATATGAAGCTATGATGTTTATAAACAAGGTTAGAGGGCGTAGTTTTTTAATGATGGCGTAGTTTTTTAATGATGGCGTATTGTCATAAATGTACTTAAAGTTTTTGTTGGTTAAATTTGAGCAGATCAGATTAGAGGTTTTTTGGTGATAAACGAAAAATCTCTCTTTATTTCACTAGTTTGGAGATTAAATACCCGTTGGCAGTTTGAGGTCCCATTCGATTAGGTTAATCCGCTTAAAAGCACGCAGTCTAGGTTAGGTCAGGTTTTTATATAAACTAACAAATCAGTAGAGTGGATGATCCCCCTCTTGTGTGTACACACACACACACACACACACACACACACAACATTGAGCTCTTTATTTTAATGTACAGTATGTTAAGTGGGTGCAGAAGTGCTTCCATTTTTGGAATATAAGTTGAGTTAATTTTAAGCATATGGAATACATAGTAGAATGGTTTTAGAAATAAGCGTCATTGGTTTGTAGTGTAAAAACGCTGATTAAATAAGAAGGGATCGGGAGAGGAGAATTTTATTTACAAATTTCTCCGATCGATGCCTGTGAAACGCAATTTTGTGCGCGAACGAGCGCAAAAAGTGGCACGAGTTTGATTTTTCGTTTAGCAAAGTTGTAAAAATGTTTTCGCGCGATGTTCCCGAAAATAAGATTTTGTTAATGGATTTCAGGTGGCGCGCTTTCATTATTAGAGAGGTAGCAATAAGTTGGTTGAAAGTGATTTTTGAAAGTTATACATTTCGTATTATGAGCGAGTCAATTATATAGTAGTGAACTTTGCGAAGAGCGTATAATGTTCGTCCCCTTCTCCCGTCTTCGTCCGTGTACTCTCCATTCTCATCTTTAAGAATCGTCTTGGTCCAGTTTACCTCAAAATTCGTCTCTCGTGTCGGTCGTTCTCCGTTAGTGCAGCCTCTAACGAGCGAGAGGCGAGTGAACGTCGCTTTCTAAGCGGACGCTTTTACGCCCGCGCTCTTTCTTTAATCACCAGCTTGCGCGCTTCTCTCGCGCAGGCAGGCCGCCATCGTGTCAATTTTCGGATGGTTTAATGAGTGTTCTGGCGGTCTGGTTGCACTTCAACATCGGCGTCGTATTACGCGTGGCTGGTGAGGGGTTATTTGTGTAGAAAGCTTGCCAGGATTGCGTGAGGCACAATTCCTCTTCGATATGGAAATGAATGTTGATGAATACGCGTAAGAAATTTGTCGCGCGGATTTAATACAAATGCTAGGATGGTGATGGTATTAATTTAATCGGGGAAACTGAAAACGACTGATATGAATCATTTTGGGGGTAGAAGATACAGTCCTGTGGTTTTTAGTACCTACGTTTCAGTGTGATCGCGGTTATGAGGTTGACCTAATCATTCTACATATGCAGAGTCGTTTGAAAAAGTTTGTAGAAAATGAAATTACGACTGTCAGTTGCGAAAAAATGCAATTATGTTTTTTACTTTATTAAAATTCAATAAAAATTTAGTTTATTTTGTAATATTAAATGCGTGAAGTAATCCTCATTACCTGATCATTCATATATATATATAATTATATATATATATATATATATGATGAATAAAACCACGAAGGGAAAAGAAACACAAATGTGTTCCTGAGGATGTCATTAGACGAAAGCGCTTGAGCACCACTTTGTGTTTC
This sequence comes from Bathynomus jamesi, assembly GCA_023014485.1. NCBI lineage: Eukaryota > Metazoa > Arthropoda > Malacostraca > Isopoda > Cirolanidae > Bathynomus > Bathynomus jamesi. Next base: position 467,835 of record JAJOZX010001959.1, on the reverse strand, counting down.
TTTTCCCTTCGTGGTTTTATTCATCATAAATATTTTTCACGTGTCACTTTCGTGAAATAATTTTTCATATATATATATATATATATATATTATATATATATATATATATATATATATACAGGGCGTCCCAAAAAAATGTGTATACACTTTAACAGCTGATAGCTCAATTGATGTTTCTTTCTTTCCAAGTTAAACCCATTAGAATTAATAATGGCAGTCAGACTAAGCTTTGAACAAAGGAAATTCATTCTAAAATGCTACTGGAAGTGTGAAAACGCAGTTGAAGTGCAAAGACAGTTTAGGAGGGAGTTTCAAACAGATCCACCAACGCGACTTACCATCACTCGAATTAGAGATAAGTTTGAAGCCGATGGAACTGTTCAGAATGTCCACAAGAAGCGTTCCGGAAGACCACGGACATCGACAAGCCCCACAAAGCAAGAAAGAGTACTGGAAACGTATCACCAAAGTCCAAGAAAATCTGTGCGGCAAGCGAGTCGTGAGGTAGGAATTTCAGAATCGTCTGTCCAACGCATTTTGAAGCGCTGTCAATGGAAAAGTTACATTCCAAGATTAGTCCATGCTATTAATGAAGATGATCCGGACCGAAGAGTGGAGTATTGCGAGTGGTACTTGGCACGATGTGGATGTGGATTGGACGAAGGGGTTTCGTAGAATACCCTCCGCGTTCACCAGACCTCACACCACTAGACTTTTTTTATGGGGATACTTAAAAGACAAAGTCTACGCTATAAAACCTGCAACAGTCGCTGAATTGAGAGCAGCCATTGAACGAGAATGCACACAAATACCAAACGAAATGTTTCGTGATGTTTGCGATTCCATTGCTTCGCGTTATCAGCAGTGCCTGGACCAGAACGGACGTCAGTTTGAAACAGGCGTTGACAAAACAATTAAATAATGTCTGTAGATTCTATTACATTTTGAAAATGAAATGTATTTTAATAAACACTGCCTTTATAAGTATTTAAAGTGTGTATACATTTTCTTGGGACGCCCTGTATATATCGGTATATATATATATATATATATATATATATATATATATATATATATCAGGTAATCAGGATTACTTCACGCATTTAATAACTTGGTTGAATGGTTTATTCTTAGGGAAACGTAGCTTAGCGAGGAATAGGAGGACGAAAAGATGGTATATGTTTATTTACAGACGTTTCGGAAAAGTTCAATTTCCATCATCAATGCTAAAAAGTTTAAAATCAAATAGAAATAAATAAGTATAATAAACAAAAATAAATATATTAAAATGGACGTGCAATAACACTGGGGACCAAATTTTAACTTTTTTTTTTGTTTCTTGGACGTGAACAGGTCGGTCTTATAGGATGTTTTTCGCTGATTCAGAATATAGCCGTAGAAATTTCTCTATCACCAAGGTTACTGAGAAATTTGTATTTTAATATTTATTCAAAAAGTGTATAGAAGTTAGTAAAAATACTTCAGAAAATTATATTAGTGGCAGATTGGCATTTAAAATATTCTTCTTAAAACTTCTTTGTCACTGATTTTCTCTTGTAGTTTTCATTGGGAGCTTCTCGCATCAATGTCCAGCAGTAATCAGCTAACATTGCCGGATCCCACCTCCCTTGGTAGCGTTTCTCCATAGTAGCTATATCTTGGTGGAACCTTTCTCCATGCTCATCGCTTACGTCGCCGAGGTTTTCAGGGAAGAAATCTAAATGGGAGTGCAAGAAATGGATTTTTAGTGACATATTACATCCCAATAACCTACATGCTTCAATCATGTCCTGCACTATTTTTTCATAGTTAGAGGCTTTGATGTTCCCTAGAAAATTTGTGACAACATTCTTCATGGCCTCCCATGCCACTTTTTCTTTTCCTCTCAAGGCATCATCAAACTTTTGATCTTTCATGAGCTCTCTGATTTGGGGACCAACAAAGATCCCTTCTTTTATCTTTGCATCGCTAAGTCGTGAAAACTTTTTCTTCAAATATTTGAATGCCTCATCTTCCTTGTTCATTGCTTTGACAAAATTTTTCATGATGCCAAGTTTGATGTGAAGTGGCGGTAAGTATATTTTCTTGGGGTCAACTAAGGGTTCATGAGACACATTCTTCAGTCCTGGGATACATTTTTGACGAAGTGGCCAATCCTTTACAAAATAATGCGAATCTCTGGCTCTGCTGTCCCATTCACAAAGGAAGCAGCAGAACTTCGTATAACCGAGCTGCATTCCCAGAAGAAGCGCGACGACTTTTAAATCCCCACATATATACCAACGAAACTGGTCATAATTAATCTGCTGAAGGATGAGTTTCATATTTTCGTAAGATTCCTTCATGTGGACAGCGTGCCCTACAGGAATGGAAGGGTATTTATTTCCATTGTGAAGTAGTACAACCTTGAGGCTTAGCTTCAAAGAGTCAATAAATAAACGCCAATCTTCAGATTTGTGCTCATGACCGAGAGCTAACAGCAGTCCATTTACATTATTACAGTAACATAAACCACCTGACGAGGAGAAATACTGCATCAGATCTTTTTGGCGAGTGCGGAACGCCGATATGCTTGTATCTTTTGCCAGCAAATTCCATTCACGTAACCTGGAGCCCAATAATTCAGCTTTCTTTTTCGGAAGGTCCAAATCTCTCACGAGATCATTCAGCATAACCTGCGTTATCATACGTGATTATTTGATTCAGGTTGCTGAAAGTCTGTATCTTTAGTGTCATCAATTTCCATTGGTTCAACTTCAGACTCTTCATCCAGTGTCCGTGACTTTGGGGGAGTTGGAATTGGGTTATCATCGTCATGTAGTACTGGGCTCATGGCAGATGCAAGATTTGGGTATTGAATTTTATGTTTATTTTTGGCAGAGAATCCTGAAACGTTAGTCATACAAAAATAGCAATCCGTTAGGTGATCCTTGGGCTCTCCAAATCATTGGTATGGCAAATGGCATAGATTTGCGGGTACCTTTAATCCAACCCCTAAGAGTGACGGCACAGGAAATGCATGAGATATGAGGTGCCCAGGATTTGTCTTGGTCGCCTACCTTACATCCAAAATAAAGTTCGTAAGCCTTCTTCACGAGTGGGGTCATCGTCTTCCTCTGTGCTATTATGGTCAGTTCTCCACATACGTAGCAAAATGTATCTGGGATTAATACAGTTTCGATTCATGCTGGCGGAAAATTATTGAAATCACGGAAAACTTTTTGGAATGAAAAACCAATTTTTTCTACTATGAAAAATTTTAAAATTTGAGCAAAACTTGAAAAAGAAATTTCTTTTTATTAAAAATATGTTTGTTTAAATAGCTATATTTTTTTAATGCAAAAAATACTATTAAATACAGGGTGTCTCAAAAGTCACTATCTATTTCGGTGACATTAGATGTTTTTTTTAAAAATGCTATGCTGGCATAAAGATATGTACTTCTGGTGCAAATTTGTGTATTTAAAAAAGTTAATTGGTTTATTATCTTGACATGCTTGAACAATTCCTCGAACCTCAACTTCTTACAGATGGCATTCTTGACACACTAGTTCTTCAGCAGGATGGAGCACCGTGCCATTATACAATAATTGTACGTGATTATCTTGACAGACGCTTCCCCGGTCGCTGGATTGGTCGTGGAGGAACACAACCATGGGCAGCACGTTCACCCGATTTAACACCATTAGATTTTTTCGCCTGGGGGTTTCATTAAGTCTAAGGTGTACACTGGTAGAAGAATTAGTGATGTAGCCGAACTTCGAAATCGTATTACCGATGCAGTTCAGAAAATAACACCTCAAATGCTGGAAAGTGTGTTCCGGGAAACAACTTATCGCTTTGAGCTCTGTAGAGACACTGATGGTCGCCATGTGGAGACAGATAAATAAATAGCACTAATTCTTTGTGGCACTTACTTTGAAATAAATATATTTTTCATGTCTTAAACCAGTTTTTCGTAATTCCCATTATTTTTCAAAATAGATAGTGACTTTTGAGACACCCTGTATAGTTAACCTGGAAAAAAAAAGAAAGTAAAATTAAATTAGTACACTTAATTTTAACTAATATTTTGGGAAAACTCTGAGTAAATGGAAATATTATTTTCTCGAAAACTATGGGTGATAGAAAAATTCTGAAACCATATTTGGAATCAGCATCAAACGTTCTATAAGAAACCCCAAATAGTTTTCAAGAAACAAAAATGTTGTTCCCTAGTGTAATTAGCCGGAATTAATAGTAAGGTTACAATATATATTAAATTAAAAGATTAAAAATGAAATAATAGCAAGTATAAAAATGTGGATCCTAAGTAAAAAATAAGACGGTTAAAAGGTGAAACAGAATTGAGGGGAGTCTTACCAAATTGTATTGTTAACGTAGTGAGAGACTAGTTGTACAGAAGATTGGGAATGATTGCTTGTTGAAAAAAAAAATCCATATTAGAAAGATGGAGCCAGGCGGAGCACAGTGCCACAAATGGGTTAAAAAACGGTCAAAAACCAAAAATAACAAATTTAAGTAAATTCTATTAAAACCATTTCCACGTCAAAATAAAACACTTCTGCTTACTGATTTAAAGTATTTGAAATTTTATTCTCTTACATTAAGGCAAGAAAAATCTACGAAATAATATACATTGTCTTAAAATATCTTGGAGGGGACAAAATATGTTTGTTCTAACAACTTACTTGAAGTTACTATATCACAAAAAATTGTCTGTAGTTTCATGTTCTGCTTAGTTCTATTGAAAGAATAAACAGTTTAGAACATTTTCATGCATATTTTTTTATTGAAAACTAAAAAGATAGCATTAATTAAAAAAACTATGGCAATATCATAGATTACAGATTAAATTGTTATCTAGAAAATGTGTAAAATTAGCAAAACAAAAAATGGGGGATTTTGGGGAATGTAATTTTTGTGTTAAACATTAATGCAACCTTTAAGTAAATCAAAGAAACAAAACTTTTTTGCGACTATTTGCGACTTTGCGTGTTAGAACATGTTTTTCATGTATTAATTAACTAACTAAGTCTGCAAGAAGAGTGATGCGTGATTCCCAGTTACAGTGTTTCAGTTTGCAGCGCCATTGTAAATTTATATCCATGGTATAAAATTCCTGCTTCAGTACACAAAGTACTTCTACATGGAGGTTTGGTGATGAAAAATCATCTATATCCAATTGGTTCTTATTCAGAAGAATGCCAAGGATGTCTACATAAAGTAATAAGAAATGTTCGTCTCCATCATTCCAGAAAAACATCTCGACTGAATACTATGCAAGATCAAATTCATTATCTTTTAGTATCAAGCGATCCAGTCATTAGTACAGTTCGAAAAAAGAATAGAAACCCCAAATTGAGAGAGAGGTCAGAAGAGGCACGTTCACTTTTGAAAGAGAGTGAAATATTAGAGAATTTAAATATTAGTTCTGATGAGGAAGATGTTCTAAATATGAAGTTTTTGTAATTTTGTTTACACTATTTACACTTTTTTTCATATCAGTTGTCACACTTATTTTGGGGGAATTAATTTCATAAACTTTAAGAGGTATTACGATGTTTTTTATTTACCCCTTCTGATATACTGTAGTGGCAGGTTATCAAATAATGTTTTAAACAATAGATGTGTATAGTGATTAAAAGGAAACCATACTTATTTTAGTATGTCATTTGACAAAATCTGCAAAACATAGGCCTAATTAACAATTCTGTTTAGTATATTTTTAGTAATTTGAGAAACTTAAGAAACTACAGTTGGTCATAACCTATTGATTTGGAATATTATTATTATTATTTATAGAAAAATCACTCAATATGTCACCATTACATATATACAAAAGGTACTAAACATAATTTTTTATTAAAATAAATCATAATTAAACATTTCAACTACATAAAACTAAGTACAATTGAAAAAAATAATTTTGGCCGTTTTTTAACCCATTTGTGGCACTGTGCGGGGTGATAGTGGTTTTTTTTTCACTGAGAGTTTATTTGGCGATGTTTAAATTGAAAGCGGAAATGTAGTCGTTGAGGGTTGGCTGAATACTGAGTGTATATATAGGGACTCAAGTATGCAGAGGTCGATTAGTTGGTTGGCTGAATTAACGATTTTGAAATTGGAGGGAAGTAACGGGTGGTTGTGAAGGTGGCAATGATCCCTTTTTGCTGATTTAGAGGGTTTGTTCAAGGGCTGTGAAGTTCTGGTAGAAATCCCACGATGCCCGTCCACTCTTGTTTGATATTGGCGGATGGTACTGCCAATATAGTTAGTTCGCTTTGCAGCGAACACAATTAAAAGCGTAGATAGTGGACGAAGCAAGTGGCTGGGTTTTTTTTTCTTTATGGTGAAGGTAAGATTTGATACTATCGTTGTTGGTGAAGACAAAATGAAATTTAATTTGGGGGTAGAGCCGGGTGAGTAGGAGACGGAGTTCTGAAAGTATTTTGTGACTGATGTGGTCGTAATAGGGCCAGTGATGGCGAACCTATGACACGCGTGTCAGCAGTGACACGCCGCAGGGTTTCAGGTGACACGCGATGGATGTTGAAAATGTTTGGTATTCTGATGAAAAACTGCAATAAATCGTCTACGCCCTAGTACTTTCGATTAATAAGTCAGCTATCTATGATTTTGTAGTTAAATTTAAAATGCATGTATGCAAGTGACACGCCAACAATATCACTATTTAAAAAACACGAATTTTGGCACACTTGGATAAAAAGGTTCGCCATCACTGTAATAGGGGAATGAAAAATACTGTAAGTCTTTTTTAACAGTGGGAACTTTAAGGGGGGATTGATAAATGTTATTAAAGTTTATGGTTAAAGATTGTAAAAGATGTTTCGGGAAGGAGTTATTAATGCTGAAATTATGAATGAATTCTATTTCATGGTGGAAGGATAAGTACGAAGAACACAGATGATAGGCGCGGTGGATTATTTATTTCTATTTGATTTTAAACTTTTTAGCACTGATGATGGAAATTGAACTTTTCCGAAACGTCTGTAAATAAACATGTACCATCTTTTCGTCGTCCTATTCCTCGCTATATATATATATATATATATATATATATATATATATATATATATATATATATATATAACATTTGGTTAGCTTCCGCCCGAATTGTTCATTCTGACGAAGGTCAAGCTTTTCACTCCACCTTAGACCTACAGTTTAACGTGGAATCCGAACCACGCCCCATCAGCAGCCCAGCGTCTTTAGGCCACCTAGGGTACCCATTTATCTACCAACCACTTTCTTTATTGTGTGGAAGGATGAACAGCTGGGTTTTGCTGCGCGCCGGCTGCCATCGGGTCTCGAACCCGGGGCCGATGGATTCGTAGTCAGCGACGCTAATATATATATATATATATATGTACAGGGTGGGCGGAAAGTAGCTCCCTATTTTGGATTGGTAAAAAAATACGTATATTATACATTTATTTCAGAAGAAATAATATGAAAAGGTAGGCATACATGGTAGGTTTTCTATAAAATTCAATGTGGGCTCCAACTCTTTCCACCAGCTTCTGGAGCCGCCCAGGAATGGCGTCCACTGACTTTAGCAGGAACTCCGGCGGGATGGAGGACATGACTTCCTGAATTCGGTCCTCCAGTTCTTCCAATGTCCTCGGTTTGGTGCGGTAGACTTCTTCCTTTACCCACCCCCAAAGAAAGAAGTCGCACGGTGTCAAGTCGGGGCTCCTGGCTGGCCATTGATGTGGACCACGACGACCCATCCAACGCCCAGGGAAGTGGGCATCCAGCCACTCACGGACAACAAGAGCGAAGTGCGGAGGGGCGCCATCTTGCATAAATATCAGATCGTCGATGTTCTCCCATGTGCTGACAACCGGCCAGACCTCGTTTCGCAACATAGCAAGGTACCGCTCAGCATTCATGGTGTTGCGCAGAAGGAACGGGCCCACAACCTGATCTGAGGTCATACCACACCACACCGTTACACTGAACCGATTCTGCCGTTTTTCAGCGGTAACCATGGGATCCTCTCCTGCCCAGTAGTGGCAATTGTGGCGGTTGACACTTCGCTCTTGTTGTCCGTGAGTGGCTGGATGCCCACTTCCCTGGGCGTTGGATGGGTCGTCGTGGTCCACATCAATGGCCAGCCAGGAGCCCCGACTTGACACCGTGCGACTTCTTTCTTTGGGGGTGGGTAAAGGAAGAAGTCTACCGCACCAAACCGAGGACATTGGAAGAACTGGAGGACCGAATTCGGGAAGTCATGTCCTCCATCCCGCCGGAGTTCCTGCTAAAGTCAGTGGACGCCATTCCTGGGCGGCTCCAGAAGCTGGTGGAAAGAGTTGGAGCCCACATTGAATTTTATAGAAAACCTACCTACCATGTATGCCTACCTTTTCATATTATTTCTTCTGAAATAAATGGATAATATACGTATTTTTTTACCAATCCAAAATAGGGAGCTACTTTCCGCCCACCCTGTATATATATATGGGATGAATTTCACAATTAAACACGTGAAATGAAAGAATGCTGCAAACCCACAAGGAAAAAGAAAAACGATTCCAAGGCCTTTCGTGTATTCAGAGCTACACCTCGTCAGGGAATGAAGAGAGAAAGCAAGATGCCCATAAATATATACAACGTAGCGGAAACCAAAGCAATCAGCACATATTAACAAGAGTTAATGAGAGGCAAAAGGAATTTTAACAAGATATTGTTAATTTTATACATTCCCGCACTGTTATTGAAATTGTTTTTAAAATGAATAAATGCACATTCTAGAATATTTCTTTCTATTATACAGTATCTCTGTTTTCAACAAGCGCTTTAGAACTATCCCACTTGATGGTATGATTACATCTATACATATGGTTAAAATGCATTGGAATTATTAGCTGTTCTACTCGCATATTTATGCTGTTTTACCCTAATATCTAACGTTTTACCCTAATATCTAACGTTTTACCCGTTTGGCCAATACAGTATATACTGAGTTACATTGTGTACATCCAATTGAATACACACAACCAACAACATTTTCCGGGATATTCTTTATTAGGCGTGATTTAACAGTATTATTATACTTAAAGACTACATTCATGCCAATTGCTTTAAGTAAAGTCGGAAGATATTGAAAAATAACATGGTAAGGTACTACTAGGTAGGCTAAGGATATTTTTACGCTCAAATTCCTTTACAGTTACATTATTATAATACCTATTCTTGGTTTTCCTAAGATAGTTATCTAAAAATGAAATAGGATAACCTAATTTAGTACCAATATTTATGATATTGCTTAACTCGGAATCTAAAAATTCAGGACTGACAACTCTGAATGCTCTGAGAAACATAGCAGAGAAAATAGAGGATTTAATCGAGGGATGATGGTCAGAATAAAAATGCACATAAGAGTTATTATTAGTAGGCTTGCGATAGACTTCAAATTTGAACTGATTAGAGCATCTCCAAATTTTTAGATCCAGAAAAGATATGCTGATGTAGTGCCCAACCCGTATATTTATTTATGGTACTGGACACCCATTCTATTACGTTAATTCACTTCACGGGCACCCTTTAAGTTGGGCGTACCCGGTGATTTTATCTCTTATTTTCGTCCAGGATGATTCGGCCTACCCAAAACGGATGGCCCTTTAAATTGATAGGCTAGGTTCCTTCGGCTTTCCACAAGCCTACTTTGAACGTTAATTTTCCCCAGCTAACAAGAGGGGTCTATCACAAGGTTTTTATAACAACACACGCCCTCTTCTAAATTTTATTAAATGTTACTCGACACAGTACATGCATTTAATAGTTTATTCTGAATTACATCTATAAATTTTCAGACAATACAATCCAATCTTAACGTCAAAGACAAAGGTCACAGTTATGTGAATTTAATAGTTTATATATCGAGGGGCTTTATATTTTAGTGCAACAAAAATAAATAACAAGAAATGAAGTGGTCGGAATTCGACCCAGATATTCAAAGAATTAATTTACTTACTACTGGCAGGAGACAAAATTACTCCCACTTGTGCTGCGTACGGACCGTAGATTTACGGCCCGCTCACAATTTTCAACGCTACAGTATATCAACTAACGGACTTTCTTCTGAACCCAAATTGACGGATTCAGGAACTAGGGGCCCAGACGTACCCCGTTTAGCATTTACTTGGAACCAAATTAAATTAATGGAAAGTTCACAAAACTCTTGGTCCGTTGGTTAACATTAATTAAGATACAATCAAATTATCGGTTTAGGTCGTTAACAATAACCTTTTTTTTTCTTTTACGCACCGATTTCCGCGTAAGCTAATGACATGGTATACTTTCCGTTTTAAAGTTTATTACGCCACAAGTCTACAGGGGGTTTGTTTAACCACAGTTAACTTCAAGGAGGAACGACTACAACTAACTTAACAATTTTCGAATTTACTTTACAATTTTGAAGGACCCCGCCTTCCAATGTTCTGAAAGCCTATCAAACCCTTTGTTTTTTCTAAGACCGTCCCCCAGAAGGCTATTACCCATACAAGAGGGAAAGAAGGCGTCTTTACTACGTTTCCCAGGATCCTGGGCCCCCTGATTGGAGCGGGACCTGATTTCCGAGTATAAACCCCTCCTTCCAAAAAATACATTTAAATACAGTAACAGATTCGAAGTCCTAAGTTTATGACCCCCTCGTGGTTCAACTTTAGCAGCGTCTTCGAATCTGCCTTACAAAAGTCGCACCATCATGCGAAAGAGATACTAAAATTTTCGACCCTGCAGAAGAAGAGGAACCCACCCATTTGCACGTACATCCAAATCCGTTGGATTACCCTTCTCGCTGGGGTCGGGTCTCGGTGATAAACCTCTGTCCCCACGTGGTTTGGCTTTATTACTTCTCTGAGAATCCGAACTAAGATAGAACAACTTTAAACAATCTGAAACACTTCGGATTTATTCGTTCATGAATGTTTAAAAACCAAACCACACTGCGTTCAGAGATGTACACCACGAAATCTTAAAAATAACATTCCTTCACTTATTTTATAAAAGATCTCTGCCTGCAAACTTCATGGTTACGACATCCCTCCCCTCCTTTAATTTTGCACTCCGATGCAAACTTTCTTAACTAGGGTCGGGTATTATCACTTTACTCACAAAATTTTCCATTTACTTGTCCCCTTTATTGGGACACTATCACTGATAGATTTTATTTGTCCCCTTTATTGGGACACCAACACTGACACATTAGTTTTAGTCATCCTCGGGTTCCTCGTAGTGTACTCGAGGTCGGGGCCTAAGAGCATACAGACGCTCAAACGGTGGCCCTGGGAAAGCAGCCTGTCTGCTTTCTCCGGGGGACCCTATTCCCATAAGGTCCCCGCGAGGAGGTAGTTCGGAAGCACCTGGCGGCTCCTGCTCGCCACTCGGTCCTGCCAGGGGGCAGGAGGTGCACTCCGGTTCACCTCCACGGGTCGATGTTCCTCCGTTCCCTGGGCGAAGCTCTCGGGGAGGAAGTAGCTCGGAGGCGCCCGGCGGATCCCCTTCCGCCACTCGGTCCTGCCAGCGGGCAAGAAGCGCACTCCGGTTCACTTCCCCTTGTGGATGTTTCTCCGGTGTCGAGGGCGGAACTCCAGAGAGGAGGGGCGGTGGCCCTTCCCCCATCGCATCCCCTGCGCCGTCAGCCCCGCCTTGTCGCTCGACGTCCCATGGGGCCTCGATGCTGCGGCGGATGCGGTCTCGATGGATCACTATCTGATGTCCAGTGATCATGTGACGTAGGAGATAAGTGACTGGAGTCTTCTGTTCGATGATGATGTATGGACCCTCGTACCGGGGCTCCAACTTGCCTCTACCCGGTCGGGGGTAATCAATGTACACCAAGCCATGGGGCGCCTTCTCTTTGAACGGCTTCAATTCCTTGAATGGAGAATACCCCGTGGCTCGCTGCACTCGGATGTTCCGGGACAATTCCACGGTCTCGTCCAGTTTCTTCACAACGTAGGCGGAGTTTGATGCATAACTCTTTATTCCGACGTTCGACCTTCCCGTTGCTTTGGGGTGATATGCAGCGGTCCGTTGGTGTTGTACTTCCCAACCCTGAAGAGCTCCTGCAAGGTAGAGTTCCAGAACTCCTTGCCTTGGTCGGATACTACTGCTGAAGGGGCACCCAGTTTGCACCGTATCAAACGATGGCACTTGTCCGCCACCTCCCGGGCCGTCTTGTCCTTTATTGCTGCCAGTATGGTGAATTTGCTGAAACTATCCACACACGTGAGGATATAATGGCTGCCTTCCACGGTCGGAGGAAGGGGACCAACTAAGTCCACGTGCAGAAGTTCCCAAGGACTGTGGCCTCGCACACAAGGCATTGTTTCCACAGTCACTTTCCGCGTCCGTTTGTTCCGCGCGCACGTGTCGCACGCTTGGACTACCTGCCGTACCTGTTGAACCATACCTGGCCAAAATAAAGGTCCCGTAGGATTTCTGTAGTCCCGGCAGCTCCCGGATGAATGCTCCCGACGTCAGTGTGGGCTTTCCAAATGAGCTGCTCTCTCAACTTTTTAGGAACTACGATGACCTCTCTTCCGTTCGCATCGATGTAAACCAGCAGGTTCCTCACTAGTTTGACTCTCGACGGCTGGATGGGCTTGGTTACGGACCAGCTGAAAGCCTTTCCTTCTTCGATGGCTGCTCGAATTGCCGCTATTTCAACGTCCTTCTGCTGTTGTTTGCCGATTACCTTGCGATCAATGATCGCTTTGTTCGGATATTGCGTTCACAAACTCCTTCGTCACTCCAGGCGGGCGGGACAACCAATCGGCCACTCTGTTGAGTTTGCCTTTCACGTACTCGATGAGAACGTCGCAGTCTTGCAATGTCATAACCGAACGCTCTAGTCTTCCATTGGGCTCTCGGTGTCCTTCCCTCAGAAGCCACTTCAACGGCTTATGGTCAGAACGGACGATGACTCTCTGCCCAAATATAACATTGCTTCAATTCCTTTTTGTTGGTTGGCCTCTGGGAGTTTTTGATGGCCTCTTCTTTGGATTGTTGTGGCTTCACCCCGTTCCTGGTGACCACATGGCCTAATTACCCCACCTGGGACTGTAATAACTGACATTTTTCCAACTTTACCTTTAAGTTGGCGGTGCGTAGGCTATCCAAGGCTCGTCGTACCCTCTCGTCATGTCCTTCTAAAGACCTTCCAAGGACAATGAGGTCATCTAAGTAAATCTGTACTTCCTTGTCCAGTTGCTTCGGCAAAATAAAATTCATTACTCTTTGGAACACTGGTGGCTATTGGACAATCCAAACGGGACCACCCTGAACTCGAAATGACCGCTTCCCGTGGGAAGGCAGTTTTCGAGATGCTATCGTCGTGAATGGCCAACTGCCAATATCCCGAGCGTAAATCCCTGCTCGAGAAGTAATGAGTCCCGTGCAACTTGGCCAAGGTTTCCTCAATGATGGGTACTTAATATTTGTCCTTGCTGCCATTGACGTCCCAAGGTCTATAGTCTACACAAAGCCTCAGGGCCCTACGCTTCTTTTCTTCAATCGCTTCCCCTTTGGACTCCTGTGGTCACTCTTCGTTCCTAGTGATCACGTGGTCCTGGTACTCTACCGGTGACGGTAGTAGTTAATCTTTTCTTTCCCTCGTCGGTCTTCTTCCCTTTGAGAGCGACGGACATCGGTGAACATGCGTCTTGAGGTGTTTTCAATCTCTTCTTAGTCACTTGTGGAAATTTGGCTCTTTCTCACCGTGACACTTGTTCCATTTTTTCGTTTCGGGCGAGGAATCAAACGGCTGTTCCGACGAACCTCCCCGTTCTCGTTGCCTCAACCACCATGCCGATGTCATCTTATCTTCAAGGTAATACTCTTTAGTCGTCACCTTTATTTCTCAAGATACTTTACCGCCTCCTTGGAAAGGGTTAACTTCCCGTTGAGATTTCCGCTCTGTGATACTTGCAAACCACGCTGAGCCTCACTGCACATTCATTGCAGCGTAGAGTAGACGTCCAGGGGAAACCATACCCCAAATTTTCTTCTTCGTCTATTCCCTTTTCCTTTAACTTCCCTTTGGGGATTCTGCTCGACAACTTCTCCAAGTATCCTCGAGCCTCACCGCATATCCCATGCAGCGGAGAATAGACGTCCAGGGGAACTCATATCCCCATTTTTCACGATTACCAATGGAAACGACCAGGGAACGGCTATGCTGTATCACTCCTTGATCCAGCATTTCTGCTATTTGTCGCTTTACCTCCTCCTCGTGTGTAATAGGTACCCTGTAGGGTCGCCTAAAGATGGGAGGATGATCCTGGGTTTCCAACTTCATTGGCATCGGTTATTATAACCCAATGGCTCGCCATCCAGTAGAAGACATCTGAATAATCCCTTAGCCACTCTTCGACGATTTTCCTTTCTTTGTCGGAAAAGGATTTCCAACCAAGGACATGGGACTTGAGGCGTGTCACTCGTTCTTCGAAGTCCTTCTTCGATGCTTGACTTCCTTTCACCGTGACATTCGTTCCAATTTGGGGTGAGCGTCGACTACCCTCCCAATTAGCTCTGCCTCCGTCACTATGCCCACGACGTCTCTTTTTTCGCCAAGGTATTCTTCGTCATCCTGATTGATCATCAGTAACCTCATCTTCCTCTGTGGGATCCTGCTCGGTAACATTTTTAAGTTTCCCCGAGCTTCACTGCACATCCCGTGCAGCGGAGAATAGACGTCCAAGGGAACTACGTCCCCGGGTCTCTGACTTCCCTCGTCAGAATCACGGCGGCCACCTTTAGTTTTTCGTGCGGGATTGCCTCTACCAGAGTCACCCTCGCACTTTACTGTCTACTCCCTTTACTTGGATGGTTACTGTTTCATTCAGTGACTGTCCTCTTCCGGTGGTCTACCTGGGCTTCGTACCTTTGTTTCGTCTTCATATCCTCCGAAACAATACGCCTATAGTCAAGTCTTGCTGAGCCTCTGGAATTATACAACACAAAAGAATTCTTCAACCCCCCTTCCCATAGTCAAACTTACTTCTACTCCTCTTACATGAATGGGCGGGGCCGGTGCAACTGTGTACTGAGAAGTTGGCCACTGTCCAAAGAAGGCTCCCGATGTTCTTGTGCATAGCTTATGTCAATGTGACGGAAGCTCCACCATCGCTCAGCGCGGTGGAAGCTTGTTGAGCGACGAGTACTGGTAGGGTGATCAGTCCTAGCCGACGGACTCGCCGCTACTTCCTCTGAAGCTATTCGGGAGGCTTCTCCTTCCAATCCTGTCGAAGGTTTGCTCGAGGGCACGCCTCTTCCCAATTTCGCATTTGCTGACAAATCTTGCACTGGCTCCGGCCACTTTCTTCCATTGTTTCCTCTTTGGAGTCTCTGTCTTCATTTGACTTGGTTTGTTTTCTCTTCTGGTTTCTGATGGGGTTGTAGTCACTTTCTTGAGTTGTGTTATTCCTCCTGTGACCAGTGTCACAGTTCTTCCTTCTGGGCTCTCCTCTCTTGCTGGACTTGTCTCCTTCGTTCACCTCCACATCCTTGATGTTGTCCTCCTTTGTGGCTGTTCTTTCTTCTCTTAGGACCTCTTCATCTCTTAGTCCTAAGCTTGGGTTGTTTACCGAAAACTGGGTTGATTCCATCCAATAGTCCCGAAAGGATGTTCCTTTGATGCAATTACAAGCATACTCCGGCATAACGGTCTTCAACGCGTCCTTAGGTATGCCCACTTTAATATGTCTCCTTGTGGGATTAGCCTGAACCAAGGCATTACCTGCACTTAATATTCTTGTGGCAATTGGGTTGACTGTCTCACCTTGTTCCTTCCTGACGGCGTTTGGGCTGGTTCCTGGGTTCTCTTGTGCCCGTTCGCCCATAAACTTCGGCGAACTTCCTTCCAAGGTGTGTCCAAAAGTCGTTTGCTCAGGACCCCTTACTGCCTGTTCACGTTGCAAAGGTAAGCTAGTACTCTTTAATACCTGTACGACGGTTTTTATATTCTTCTGCCGGTCTTCGTCGGTGCGGTGTTTCTCGTCTCTTGTGGTGTGTGCACTTCTGCAAGGATTCTTTGGGATGTCTTCTGGGTTCTCTGGTCTCCACCCAATCCTTTCCTGCTTCGAAAGTTCTTCTTCTGTAACGGGAGGAACTAGAGTGATTTTCGGGGACGAACCCCCGACCTTCGGTTGTCCAAATACTTCAGCTGCGGAGTAATCATTACAAGGTCTTCCAGTTTCGACCCTCTTCGGTTTATTTCTTTCTCTAATTCCTTGCATTCCTTTCGTAACCGTAAAATGTTGGCAAAATTTATCCTTTTTAAATTTTCCAAACTTTCTGTACTTATTTCGTTTAAGTTTATTGGTTCGGAATCACTAATGTTAATTACGCTTTCTTCCCCGTTCGTTATATTCCCGCTCTTTACCGACATCGCGAAACTTATTTGCTTATTTATTTTTATTTCAAAACCTTTAAAACTGTACTCACTGTTAGCGACACTTTTTACTGTTACAATTATTTCACAGAATTACTGTTCCAATTATTTCATAGAATTACTGTTACAATTACTTCATAGAATTACTGTTACAATTACTTCATAGAATTACTGTTACAATTACTTCATAGAATTACTGTTACAATTACTTCATAGAATTACTGTTACAATTACTTCATAGAATTACTGTTACAATTATTTCATAGAATTACTGTTACAATTATTTCATAGAATTACTGTTACAATTATTTCATAGAATTACTGTTACAATTATTTCATAGAATTGCTGTTACAATTATTTCATAGAATTGCTGTTACAATTATTTCATAGAATTACTGTTACAGTTACTTTCTACGTTCGTGCTTTATTGTTACGCAAATTTATTTTAACAAAAAGTTACACTCTTGCGATAAATACATTGCAATAGAATCCCACTTCTGACACCATCTGATGTAGTGCCCAACCCGTATATTTATTTATGGTACTGGACACCCATTCTATTACGTTAATTCACTTCACGGGCACCCTTTAAGTTGGGCGTACCCGGTGATTTTATCTCTTATTTTCGTCCAGGATGATTCGGCCTACCCAAAACGGATGGCCCTTTAAATTTATAGGCTAGGTTCCTTCGGCTTTCCACAAGCCTACTTTGAACGTTAATTTTCCCCAGCTAACAAGAGGGGTCTATCACTAGGTTTTTATAACAACACACGCCCTCTTCTAAATTTTATTAAATGTTACTCGACACAGTACATGCATTTAATAGTTTATTCTGAATTACATCTATAAATTTTCAGACAATACAATCCAATCTTAACGTCAAAGACAAAGGTCACAGTTATGTGAATTTAATAGTTTATATATCGAGGGGCTTTATATTTTAGTGCAACAAAAATAAATAACAAGAAATGAAGTGGTCGGAATTCGACCCAGATATTCAAAGAATTAATTTACTTACTACTGGCAGGAGACAAAATTACTCCCACTTGTGCTGCGTACGGACCGTAGATTTACGGCCCGCTCACAATTTTCAACGCTACAGTATATCAACTAACGGGACTTTCTTCTGAACCCAAATTGACGGATTCAGGAACTAGGGGCCCAGACGCACCCCGTTTAGCATTTACTTGGAACCAAATTAAATTAATGGAAAGTTCACAAAACTCTTGGTCCGTTGGTTAACATTAATTAAGATACAATCAAATTATCGGTTTAGGTCGTTAACAATAACCTTTTTTTTTCTTTACGCACCGATTTCCGCGTAAGCTAATGACATGGTATACTTTCCGTTTTAAAGTTTATTACGCCACAAGTCTACAGGGGGTTTGTTTAA
Organism: Bathynomus jamesi; assembly: GCA_023014485.1. Classification (NCBI taxonomy): domain Eukaryota; kingdom Metazoa; phylum Arthropoda; class Malacostraca; order Isopoda; family Cirolanidae; genus Bathynomus; species Bathynomus jamesi. The sequence continues at coordinate 450,018 of JAJOZX010001959.1, read as the reverse complement.
CCACAGTTAACTTCAAGGAGGAACGACTACAACTAACTTAACAATTTTCGAATTTACTTTACAATTTTGAAGGACCCCGCCTTCCAATGTTCTGAAAGCCTATCAAACCCTTTGTTTTTTCTAAGACCGTCCCCCCAGAAGGCTATTACCCATACAAGAGGGAAAGAAGGCGTCTTTACTACGTTTCCCAGGATCCTGGGCCCCTGATTGGAGCGGGACCTGATTTCCGAGTATAAACCCCTCCTTCCCAAAAAATACATTTAAATACAGTAACAGATTCGAAGTCCTAAGTTTATGACCCCCTCGTGGTTCAACTTTAGCAGCGTCTTCGAATCTGCCTTACAAAAGTCGCACCATCATGCGAAAGAGATACTAAAATTTTCGACCCTGCAGAAGAAGAGGAACCCACCCATTTGCGCGTACATCCAAATCCGTTGGATTACCCTTCTCGCTAGGGTCGGGTCTCGGTGATAAACCTCTGTCCCCACGTGGTTTGGCTTTATTACTTCTCTGAGAATCCGAACTAAGATAGAACAACTTTAAACAATCTGAAACACTTCGGATTTATTCGTTCATGAATGTTTAAAAACCAAACCACACTGCGTTCAGAGATGTACACCACGAAATCTTAAAAATAACATTCCTTCACTTATTTTATAAAAGATCTCTGCCTGCAAACTTCATGGTTACGACAAGGCTTCCATCATTTTCTTTTTCAACTGTGAACTTAATAGATGGGCCCAAATTGTTGAGCCTACCAAGAAATAAGTCAACATCCAAATTATTAGGCCAAAGGCATAAAATATGATCTACAGTATATACCTGTACCAAACCAGGTTAAAATTAACAATTGAAGGCAAAATTCTACTTTCAAAAGAATTCCATTCCTTTAATTCCTTTAATGAGATTCTTGGTCAAAAAATCCCTTCCGGTGTCGGGTGAACGGGATCCTAACCTAGGTGTGAATTTCTTAATGGTCTGTAGCCTTCTAGAATGTTCTTTACCTTTCCCGAATTATTTCCTTACTCACTTTTGTTCATTCATTTTTCTGTATCCACCCGAAGAGGATGCCAGTGGGCATCGAAACTGTTGTGGAAATAAACTCCGTCTATTAGTGTGGGTTTCATTGTCACATTTCGACCTCCACGTAAAAAAGTGGAGTTTTGCGTTTATTGATATATCCCATCCTTTATATATAGGGACAATGTTTGCTTATGCTGATTTTGGCACACACTGATCTGATTTTCTCCTTCAGTTGTTGTATTGACATTTCCGTTAAGGTGAAATATCGCCTCGTCACTGAACATGATCCAACGGTCTGTATTATCACCGTGTGGGTCCTGAACAAGTTGGACTTTGTAGGGAGAATGGAAATAATGTTTCTTTAGAATTCGCTGAATGGCTCGCCTGTCGACTCCTATCTCCTGAGAAAGCTTTTTCGTCAACCTTTTGGGGTTTTGTAAGAGATGACCTAATACCATTGTTGTTGCTGCTTCGTCGGTTGAAGTCCTCGGCCTGCTGCTACGCGGGCGGTCATGAACACTTCCCGTTTCCTTAAATCGATTAATTAATTTTCTGACGGTTGCCTGATCAATTGGAGGTCTCTCCGAGTGTTTTCTATTAAATTCTGTAGCGATTGATCGATTTGTAGTACCTGGTCTTGCGGACATTAAAACCAAGCTCACCCTAACGACTATTGTTAATTCGCAGTCATCCCCTACCTAAAAGAAAAAATATATATAATGAAAATTCATATATATATATATATATATATATATATATATTAGTCAGAGAGGCAAAGACAACGAAACTCTCCTTCCCGACAAGATTATAGAGTATAGGCGAAACTTCGTCCCTTTCAAACCCGAGGCTTTCCTTCATAAAGAAAACAATTACGTTTCCAGAAGAGAAAATCCGATCAAAGGTCCATATCGTTGCCATGGTTACAGTATGTACATATTTCATCGTTGTCGGTTCAGTGGTGAATCGTCCTCCAATTAATTCCGCTTCGTCGTAAGTTTTGTCGCGAAAGTGAAAGTTATTTTGAAGATGAGCAACGAATCCCTTTCAGAATTTGCCCTTTTCGCGCATGCGCACAGTCAACGTTATCGGTGGTACTTTTTCTCCTTTACGATCTCCGACAGAACCCTCATTAATCGTTAGTTCCTCACAGTTCATTCGATGAACGAGTATATATACATCGTCTGCCAAAAAAAAGGGGTTCACTCTAAAAACAGCCATGAAATCAACATTTATTAACCGATCATAATGAAACTCATACAGAGCAAAACTATGTAAACAGTATATATGTACACCAATTTTCAGATTATATTCAAAATTAATGATTTAATGAGGATCGTTTATGTTCAACAAATTTTGTTGGTGAACATCGCTCCCGTTTTGAATTCTGGGAGTCCACAAAGGCGGTAAAACTTTGGTAATAAAATTTTTATTCTAATTTTAGTTATAAAATACATCATAAGATTTATAAAATATAGGAAATACCTCCATTAAAAAATCATGAAAATAAAAAAAGGATTTTGAATTTCGGAACAGAACTTAAATCCTAAGTTTACAAAAGAAATCAAATTAACATTTTACTCTTTTGGAATTCCTATTAAAAAATTGTTCAACAATTTTCTTCAATCTTGGATGAAATTCATCCATGGTTCGATCGGTCTGCTCCTGTGGTAGCTCTTCCCACTTCTCCACAAGAAGCTGACGCAAGTGATCAACATTTCTCACCCTGCTCCTGTAAACTGTGTGTGCCAAATTTTCCCAGATTCCATAGTCAACAGGGTTAGGACTGTTAGGTGGCCAATTTTGGGGTTCAAGTAATTCTGGGACATTATTTTTTAAGTATTCCACAGTTGCTATTGCTGTATGGGGCGTTGCTCCGTCTTGCTGAAAAAGATAACCATCGTTGGCCAGATTTTGCATTTCGGGAAGCATGTTTCGCAGCAGAGTATTTCGATAGTACTCGGCATTGACTTTTACACCAGGCTCAGTAAAATGAATGGATGTTTTTCCTAACTTTGATATGCCAACTAACACCATGACACAAGCTGAGAAATGACTTCTGGTTGCAAAAAGTCTGCTATCAGGTATTTCATTCTTACATTGGACGTGCGAGTAAACTCTGTCATTTTAACTGTTCCGAGGTGGCTCCACAGTGAATCTCTCTTCATCAGTGAAAAAAGCCTTTGAAAGTTTATCACACGTTACTCGCCGTAAGATTTGTTTTGATCTTTAACTCGTTTCTGCTCATCAGTTTGAGTAATCTTTTGCCTGTGCACACTTTTGAAAGGTTTTAGTTGAAGATCTTTAATTATGCGTCTCACAATAGTTTCTGAAAATTGTAACTCTTTTGATACGCGAGCTGGTGTCATATGGGTTCGTGGCTGGTTTTCCTGACTTAATGTACGTTCTTCGACGTCGTCAATATTGTCTTGTATGTGAACAGTTTTTGGTCGCCCACTTCCCCCTCTCCTTTTGATATCCCCCAGTCTCGTCAATTTTCTTTAGAAACTTTCCCAAACCACCAAGAGTCCATCCTTTGTTGGGGAATTCGGAGAGTAGTTTCGTTCGTCCATATCCCTTTTCTAGTCTGTAATGCATAATTATAATCTTATCTTCCTTTGAAAATGGCATATTCACTATATTTTAGTGATGTAGCGGATGTCATTTTTTTCACATCCGCGGATGCGGATGAGGATGTTTGATTTCAACATCCGCGGATGCGGATGCGGATGTCTACATTTTCGTTATTTTTTAGGATATATTCGAGATTTGTTGTGTTTAACGTATATAATAAGTTATTATATAGAGAGAGCTGTAGCAATAATGTAGTATAATTGATTAATTGTACAATAATTGCTGTACTTTTCTCTGAACATATAAAATAATATCAAGCATCTAACTAATATAGAAATCAATCAGTGAATTCGTCTGCAAATAAATTCGTTATATTTTTGTTGAGTTTCAGCCACAATTAGAAACCATAATTGTGTTACCAGGATGCGGGACGTGAACCCACTCAAATGCACCCCACCGACCCTCCCCAACCTCCACCGTTTTTCATTATGTTCTCTATTCGGAAGCTCATCTGGGTTATCAAACCAAGAGGAACCAGTTGGGATGGGCCTTATTTTCGAAATGTAATTCCGTTTTTGAAAGACCCCGAGTGTGTTTTGGATGTTGAACAGGCAACCTTTCTTCACGACAAAGCCCCCTGTATGAAAGCACTTGCTACTCAACCTGCTTAAGGACAATAACATTGATTTTTTTCGGAAATAATGAATGGCCTGGCAATTCTCCCGATCTTAATGTCTGTGAACATGTCGGATCCATCATGAAGGATCGGGTGGAGTCCTTAATGCTGGAACAACCCATTCAGAATCGGTATTCAACAGAAATTATGACTGCAAAGATCAACGAAGTCCTTGAAGAAATGAGTAATGATACCGATCTCTTTGAGACACTTCTGGGATCATACCCCCGTCGATTAATGGCCGTTAGAGCTGCAAATGGGGGCAACACCCGATATTAAAACAATTGTTTTTTATTCAAAATTAAACGCTCTTTCGCGTGGTTTTGTCTGTTTTTTTCTATTCCTTTCAGTTTCTTCTGTACAGGGGGGGGGGGCAATCATTTCCTGACACCCTTTAGAAAGAGATCTTTAATTAGCTTGATAACTATTTATAATAAGTTTAAAGTTTTATTAGGCATATTTATAAATGAGTAATTAAAATAAAGTAAACTAAGATGTTCATCGTTTAATGTTCAAACTTAATTATAGGAAGGTTATGCTTAAGGAACATTAATTTTTCTGCCTTTTCTGCTGCCAGTCTGTTTCTCTTTTCATCATATATTAATCCAGCACTGCTAAATATAATCTCGCTTGGTACGTTGTTGGAGGACAGGCTAAATGTTTCCTTGCAAGTTTACTCAAGTATGGATAGATATTCTGCGTATTTTTCCACCAATTAATAGGATTGTCACATGCAGCCAGCGTTTTTCTTGTGTGATAGCTCTCGATCATTTTTACTACATCTTTTGACATCGCGTAGGTCTCGTCATTGCTGCTTGACTCAAGAAACTGAGAGACAGATTCTGTGATAGATTTGCTTGTTGAAGGTGTTGGTTCTGTCACTGAAACTTTTATTCTTTTGGTGGGTGGCGAAGCGACAGATTCAAGAGATTGAAGCTCTTCAACTGCTTTGCCAAGTGATGATTTAACTCGTTCTAATGTACTAGGTGAAAATAACTTAGCTTTGTAACGTGGATCTAAGTAGGTTGCAAGAGAGTAACTTCATACAAGAACAGCCTCTCGTCTTGTCGCTTGCATCACTTTTGCGCACAATGAACTAGTTCTATTAATATAGTAGAATTTGATAATTTCCGCTTATTAATGACATTTTATCTCAACGGTCCACATCCGCACGACATGGACTGCGGATGCGAGAAAATGTGCGGATGTTATGCGGATGCGGATGTGACCTACATCACTACTATATTTTATAACCCTGCAAAACCACCGAAGTGCACAACCTACGATGACTTAGAGAGAGACTCGAGAGAAAAGCTGTGGTAAACATTAGATTTTGTAAATCCAACGTTATAAAAATTAAATTTTTGGAAGCCCATGTGAACTTAGTGAGAATACTTTACCTGCATTCGAAAAGGTTTTCAGATCCTATTTGCTAGTAAGAGAAAATATGAGAGCAGGTGGTAGGAAAGCTAAACCAAATATATCAGAAATTACAGAAAACGTTGCTTGTTACGGAAAAAGTCCTCAATTCCTATCATTTCTCACAAAAGTGTCATTCGTAAGATCAACGTATTTAATGATAAATACGAATCTTTAATCAAACGATCAAAGGACAGAAAAAAGCAGGAAGTTTACAAATCATTCAAGAATAAATTTCTTCTAAATGCTTCAACGAAATTATTCAAGCAACTGACGAGGAAGCTTCTAACAGTGGCTGTATCCTCCAGCGCGGGACACGTCAACGCGAAGAGGCGACGTCAAACCGAAACATCAACGCGCTGGTGGCCAAACTTCCTCAAATCTCCGTGCAGCGGGCTGTCTACTGTTTGCCAGACTGGCAGTCGACGGCCTGATGCGTGGCATGGTCAGAGTGCCGATTGGCTCCCGGAGCCGGACCTATACCAGCGTGCTATTTTTTCATTTACCGGGAGCAGTTGCGTGCTCTCCGGCGACATTAAGACTAAACCAGGCCCCACTTACACATGTCGCCATACACAAAGACATAGACACAATAGGATCATGAGACACATACAGAAGCATAATATTAACATATTGCAGTACAACGTAGATGGCCTCACAAACAAAATCATGCAGTTTAGGGAATTCGTACACAAACAATTCACATAGCACTTATACAAGAAACAAAACTAAAACCCACACACAAAACACCCACCATCCCTGACTTCACGGCGATCCGTCGAGCTCGTACTAGGGGTCACGGGGGTGGACTATCACTTACATACGTAAAAACATTAGCTACACTGATGCCACCCAAAACATTACAAACACAATCCAAGCAGATAACACGATAGAAATACAGGCAGTTAACATTAAAACGCGCGCAAAACACACCACACTCATCAACATTTACATCCCACCAGATAGTTCACCTCAGATGCCAACCAATTACAATTCACAGTTACACAATCTGGCCTCTCTCACTAATGTCATCTTAGGAGGAGACTTCAACGCTAAAGACACTAGTTGGTACCTGCACAACCAAAGCAACACTAGAGGCGCCAACTTAGCCACACAACTAAACAGCCTCTTCATTCTTAACAATACAGAAGAACATACACACATACCACATCAAGCAGGATACTCAAACTCCTCCCCAGACATAACGTTCTGTTCCCCCTCACTAGCAACACATACACACTGGAGAACAGAAAAACAACTCTTCATCAGACCACCTGCCCATCATTATTACAACACGTTCTACACTCTGCCCCAACAGCCTGAGGCACACTTAAAGAAATTACAAGAAAGCTGATTGGGAACAGTTCAAAATACAGACTGAGAAACAATTCACCACATTAAACAGCACACACATTATAAACATCAATACAACACTCAAGACATTTAATCAGATCATCAATAATGCAAACAAATACCCAAGGGGAACATTAGGAAATACAACCCAAATTACACTAGAGAAATAGCCCACCTCATAAGGCAACGTAACAACCTCAAACATAACACACAAACACCACACACAGAAGCCATAAAACAGCAGATACAACAGCTCAACACAGAAATAAAGAACAAAATTAAAGAAAAACAAACAAACATTTAGGGAATTCATAACAACACTAAACCACTCCGCAGATACATCCAGGCTATACAAGACTATAAACAGCATTACCCACTCTAACAGCGGCATTCACACCTCACACGCGGCTATCTGTCGCAGCCAAAATAATACCCCAACAAATACACAACAAGCTAACATTCTAGTTAATCACTACGCAAAGATAAGTCACTTAAACAGAGACAACAACCAGAAACACGGACAGACAAACAGCCAGACACAAGAAAACCTACAGACTCGACACAACCATTACACCCTTCAATACAGACCAGACCACCAAGATCATCAAAAACATTAAGAATTCGAAGGCTACTGGACCAGACAACATATATAACATACACCTTAAACACTTGGGCCCACAGGGAATATAAACTCTCACAAACATCAGCACATATTCATACCAACACTGTATTATTCCTGACATATGGAAACAAGGTAAAATTATTACACTACTCAAACCAAACGAAAATCCAATAGAACCAGCTTCCTATAGACCCATTACTTTACTATGCACATTGCACACCTTCCAAAGTAACAGAAAGACTAATCTTACAAATCGCCAACCCACACATACCACTATCGGCTACTCAACATGGATTCAAACCTCACCATTCAACCACAACATTACTCATTAACCTCACGCAGCACATCATGGATGGCATCAACTCAAGACGACCAGCTCAACGTACACTGTTAGCAACAATAGACATTAGTAAAGCATTTGATGCTATCCCATGCTTCCCTCTCATAAACAAAATACTCAACACAAACATGCACAATAACACCAAAAGGTGGCTGAGCAACTATCTTTCAGGAAGATACTCGCATGTCACATTTAATGGCAAGTCAAGCAAAAACAGGCTTTTTCCAAACGGGGTTCCTCAAGGCTCTGTTCTCTCACCAACACTGTTCAACTTATGCATGCATGACATTCCAACACCTATAACAAGCTTACCTTATCATCATATGCAGATGACGTCACTAACCATCCACCCATAAACAACATCGACACCGCTACAAATAACCTACAATCATACATAAACAGTATACAAGACTGGCTCACACACAATAGACTCAAAGTTGCGCCCACAAAATCAACTATCACCTTGCTAACAAGCAACACAAAAGAACACCGGATAACTCCACAGCTTACACTAAACAACACCAACATTCCACACACACACAGGACCAAAATAATTGGGGTCACATACAGCACATCATTATCTTTTGCAAACCACATTCAGGACATTAAAAACAAATGTACGTCAAGGCTTAACACGGTTAGGGTACTAACAGGCACAAACTTTGGACACCAGCACGAAACAACATCACTCATATACAAACAATATATTCGCTCAGTTATTGACAATGCTAGCCCAATAAACACTTTACAGACAATACAAAACAACGCACTTCGTATCATTACAGGATGTACTCAAACAACACCAATAGAACACCTGCACACAAACAAAAATACTGAAAGTTAGGGAACATTTAGACATGAGGGGAACACAATTCATGGCAGCAGCGACAACTAACCTAGAAACACCCTTGCTACTACATGTACAATCATGCACCAACACCTCGCACCATTAAAGTAACACCAGGGAGACATTATAACCAAATACTCCATTCCATACCACGCCCCACAGACATCACACAATACAGAAAACACACACACACACACACACCTAACCCACAAAGTACTGACACGACTCGGTCCGAATGCAGTCCTAGGTGCGAAGCCGCCACCCATTGACAGGTCAGAGACCAGCCTGAGCAGATCGGATCGAGTTAACTTAGCACGATTCCGATGTGGACATCACCCCAACTTACAGACATATAAACACAAACTAGACAACTCCACAGACGACACCTGCCACCTGTGCCAGGACACACCACAAACAATTGAACACATTGTGACAGACTGTACCGCTCTAGCACAACATAGAACACAACACAACACAACATCACTAGTGCGCTGAACCTCTGGTCCACTCCGGAGAGGACGATCGGTTACCCGCGTGTCGCCGGCTTGCTCGATCAGGGTGGGCTGATCGGCTAACCAACAACAACAACAACAACAACAACAACAACAACATCAACATCAACCCTGCAAAAAAAATTGTATATTAGAATTTACAAAAATGAAAATGGAAATAAAGGATTCTTGATTAGTTTGTCGAGCATCAGTTGTAGTATTATTAGAGAAATATTTAATAAATCGTCATTTTTGATGGCTTCGAACTGAAATTTGGTTTACAGATAGATGTTTTATGTATCTTTTACGTGTATAAGTTTCATACTGATTGTTTGAAAAATGTTGATTCCATGGATGTTTTTTAGAGTGAACCCTTTTTTATGGCAGACAGTATATATATATATATATATATATATATATATATATATATATATGAAAATAATCACGAAGGAAAAAGAAAAGCACGGAATAGTGCTCAAGCGCTTTCGTCTAATGACATCTTCAGGAACACTGAAATTAATACAAGATTAAGACTATATATAGATCACAAAGAAAAACTTGTAATATGATTGGTGTAGAAACATATTGTAAGAGGAGCATACAATTTACGTGGAAAAGCTACAGAGTTTTAACGCCTTGCCCTTCTTGTCTGAATCCGTTCTGAATGAATTCAAAACAACAGGATCCAGCGAAAAGAGGCTCTGGCTAAAGATGAAGTTGTTTGGAAGTTGGAAGTTGAATAATGGCAGACTCAAGAATAGTTCTATTAACAATGTTGCTTGAGTTAAACAAAATTGAAGCATTATTCCAGTCAGTACGACGGGATAACTCTGACAAATGGACGAAAAGAGCATTGGACGACTGTCCCGTTCTAACAAAATATTGATGTTTTACGCGCGTGTTGAAATCTTTTCCCGTCTGTTCACTGTGAAAGAAGTCGCATTATTTACTAGCAGTTTTATAGCTAATGCCTGAATTATTGGCAGTATTCTTTACTATGACATTTTTCACAATATTGTCATATAAAAATACTACATTAATGTTCGAAAGTTTAAGTACATTAGCAATGTCTAAAAAGCTTGGGGAAAAATGGAAGTACTAAAATATTCTTCGACAAAGTGCGAGGGTTATTATTCACACGACAGAAAGTTCGTTTTGACTTGTTAAAACAAGATTCCAAAAAAGCTGTTGGGAATTTGGGAAACACAAATCACTTTCTTTTTATTTTATTTTTTACCCACCTGCTTTTTTGGAGAAGGGCAAGACGCTAAAACTCTGGTAGCTTTTCCATATAAACTGTATGCTCCTACAATATTTTTTTACTCCAATCATATTATTATTTTTTTTCTTTTGTGATCAGCTCGTATATATCATACATACTGTACATACAGTCACTAGTCTTATTAATTTCATTGTTCCTGAGGAGACAAAAGCGCTTGAGCATTATTTCGTGTTTTTCTTTTTCCTTCGTGGTTATTTTCATCATTATATATTGTGTGTGTGTGTGTGTGTGTGTGTTACACACAAACCGTCTATAGAAGGTCTGTGTGCAACAAAAGTTTCTCAGAGGACCATTCTGAGGTGTATTATATATATATACACTAGGGACACTCAATATATTTTGCCCCACCCTTTTTTCTTAGCTAAATAATAGGCCATGGGGCTGAAATGTCTTTTAGGCCGTAAGTTTGAACTTTCTGCGCTTCACATAACCGGATTTTTCCAGTTTGAACCTCCCCTCCTTGTATAAAACTGCTTTTAAACGCCCTTGTATAAAACCGATGGTTAACGCAGTTTCGAAAATGGCGTCTGACTAGTGATGTGCGTCGTAAACAGAGAGCTGTTATCCAGTTCTTAACCGCAGAGAAGGAAACAGTTGGAAATATTCACAAACGTCTACAAAACGTTTACGGAGATGATGCTGTTGATTGAAGCACAGTTGGACGCTGGTCTAAAAGTGCGAGATCATCGGAGAGGGGGAGAGCCAGCCTCGATGATGAGCCACGCAGCGGTTACCCAGCATCGGCTGTGACATCTCACACTGCAACATGCTAGCATCAGCATTCGATCAAATCGGTGCGTCACATACAAGAAGCTATCACTGGAGCTAGGAATTAGTGAAGGAAATGTGAATACGATAATTCAGCAACTGGGATACTCAAAAGTGTGTTCACGGTTTGTTCCTCGCGAACTGACTGAAGATCACAAAGCCCAAAGAAAAGAAATTGCTTCAGAGTCGTTGGTTCGATACGAGACAGAAGGGGATGACTTCCTTTCACGAATTGTGACTGGGGATCAGACTTGGGTACACCATTTTGAACCTGAAACAAAACGCCAATCCATGGTGTGGCATCACACAGACTCCCCACGCAAGAAAAAGTTCAAAATGGCTCCCTCTGCAAGAAAGGTTATGGCTACCATCTTCTGGGACATGAAAGGGGTGATTCTGGTGGACATTATGAAGAAAAAACAAACAACCACCTCAGAGGCATATATTGCTACCCTACATAAACTCCAGAGACGTATAAAGCGAGTTCGACCTGAGAGAAAACTGGAAGACGTCCTCCTTTTGCACGATAACGTAAGACCACATAACAGTTTGCAAACAAGAGAGGCCATCACAAAAATGCGCTTGACTGTGTTAGCCCACCCTCCATACAGCCTGGATCTGGCACCCTCAGACTTTCATTTGTTTGGGCCAATGAAGGATGCTATTCGTGGAAGAGAGTTTCAGTGTGTCGATGAGGTCGTTGAGGAGGTTAAGAGGTGACTCCAGCGGAACCCTGTGGACTTTTACCAGCAAGGAATAAAGGCCCTTCTTTCGAGATGGAGGAAAGCCGTAGAAAGGGATGGAGACTGTGGAAAAATAAAAACTTGCAAAAAAGGTACGTAACTACTTGTGTACAAAATTTCTGGAACTTACAAGGAAACTTGGAAAGAAAAAAAAGGGAGGCAAAATATATTGTGGCCCTCGTGTGTGAAGATCATGAGTTTTTCAATACCTCACAGTACTATGGGGGGCACCGCTCGGCAGAGGAATCTCTTTAAATGGGGTGTGTAAGGACAGAGAGTATCCCCTAACCCAAGACGCTGCCTCCCTATATCCCACAACACTTGTGTTGAGCTGTGGGATCTATCCCCACAAAGCCTTAATTTTACTACCTTAAACTATACCCTTTCTATCAACATGCGCGTCCAATCGATTCTTAAACATGTTTATAGACGTGCTACTAATTACTTCTACCGGCAAACTATTCCAGCTATTTACTATTCTATGCGTAAAAAAGTTTTTCGCAACTGCTGTCTCGAACCTTCTACTTGTCAACTTACACCCGTTATTTCTAGTCCTATTATATTGAGATATTTCGAAAAAGCTATCTCTATCTACGTTATCAAACCCATTCATAATTTTGAAAACCTGGATTAGATCACCCCTTAACCTCCTAGTCTCGAGTGTAGTCAATTTTAACTCTTTAAGCCTATCCTCGTACGACTTTGACCTAAGAGACGGAATCATCTTAGTTGCTCGTCTTTGAACTCTTTCGATTTTGTCTATATCTTTGCGCATATGCGGATTCCAAAATTGGACCGCGTACTCCAAATGGGGTCTAACTAATGATTTATAAAGAGGAACTATAATATCGCGCGATTTATACTCAAAATTTCGAGCTATAAAACCTAACACTTTGTTCGCCTTAATGACCGCCGCTGTACTTTGTTTCGCTACTTTTAAATCACCAGTGACTATAACTCCTAAATCTTTTTCCTGCTCTACGCTTGTTAAATCTTTCCCTGACATACTATACGCAAAATTACCGTTACGCGAACCTATATGCATAATTTTGCACTTATCCACGTTAAATCTCATTTGCCATGTGACTGACCAATCAACGATTTTATTCAGATCTTCCTGAATTTTACCTCTATCTTCGTCATTAATCGCCCTACCACCCAGCTTCGTGTCATCCGCAAACTTTGAAACTGTACTGACTAGGCCGACATCTAAATCGTTAATATATATAAGAAAAAGCAAGGGGCCCAATACAGAACCCTGAGGAACGCCACTCGCTACATTAGCCCAACACGACTCCGCTCCATCAACGACCACCCTCTGTTTCCTGCCTCGCAACCATTCTTCTAGCCAATTTATTACTACACCCCTGATTCCATGAGCCTTAGTTTTTTCAATCAGTCTTTTGTGCGGCACGGTGTCAAACGCTTTTTGAAAATCTAAATACACTACATCAACCGCCCGATGTCTATCGTAAACGTTAACCACGCTTTGGAAAAATTCTAAAAGATTAGTTAAGCAAGATTTGTTTCGCCTAAAACCGTGCTGCGTATTTCTGACCAGATTATGCACTTCTAAGTGTTCGACTATACGATCCCTAATTATTGATTCCAGTAGCTTACCTACAACAGACGTTAAACTGATTGGCCTATAATTTCCCGCCGCACCTTTATCGCCTTTCTTAAAGATAGGTGTTACGTTCGCTAACTTGAAATTATCTGGTACGCACCCCTCAGAAATAGACGCATTAAAAATCTTTGTTAGCGGCACAACAATGCTATCTTTTAATATATATATATATATTATATATATATATATTATATATATATATATATATATATATATATATATATATATATATATATATATATTGTGTGTGTTCCGTGATGGGCGTCAGGTGCGAGTGCGACACAAGTGAATCTTTTGTGAAAGTCTTTTATCATTTTCTTTGAAAGTTTTACTTCTTGTACGAAATTGTTCGTAAATGAATTGCCGTGAATTATTCCCGATTAATTACGCGTCTGTTGAGAAAGTGTGTGAAGAAATTTTTAGCACTTGAGCTTTCTTTGTCTTCGCGTGAGTGGGACAATAAATATGCTTTAATTCGGTAAGTACACTGACCTCGTAGACGACACATTGCGAGGGTCGCGCGGGTTAAATGCAATCGCATTCAGAGATGTCCCTAAGTATGAATGAGATTTGAGTATACGACTCGTGACCACTTTAGTTTCTCCCTTCCCAACCGAAGTTTTCTCCTCGACGTTCGATCACGTTCCGTATTTATTCAATCTTCGCTTCGAGTGATACAACGAAAACATTCAGATAATATAACGAATTATATTAGTTTTTTTAACCATTTTCTTTGCGTTTTGAGTCTTTTGAAAATAGAGAGGAAAGGGGCTGTCAACACGTCATTGGTCCATTTCTGAATGTGCTGCAAAGGCTAACGATGCATTTGGGTTTAAATGTGTCCATTGCATTGGAACTCGAGTGTGGACTGATCAGAATACAGTAAAACGGCGGTATGCCTTTATTAGCATCGCTGATCATGAATTACGGCGAAAGCAGGCGGCGAGCAGCTTACCCAGCTGTTCATATTGAAGTAAAGTTACCTATTTATCTACCAACATAGGTTGGTAGATAAATAGGTAACCCGGTTGGCCTAGTGGTTAAGGCGCTGGACTGCTGATCGCGAGGTCGTGACCTCGAGTCTGGGCAAGCACTGTAATTTCTGACCACCCGTCTTGCGTCGTGGTTCGGATCCACGTTAAGCTGTAGATCCAAGGTGGATCAACAAGCTTGACCATCAGAATGAACAGTTATGATTTAATTATGACTGAAATTAAAATCTACTCCAAAGATGTTTCTTCTATTCTCTCTGGACTTAACTCTCGGAAGGCGTACGGTCCTGATGGTGTTCCTCCTGTTCTTAAAAACTGCTTCTGTGCTGACACCCTGCCTAGGCAAACACTCTCGTCTTTGTCTTTCATCTGGTACTTTTCCTTCCTGCTGGAACTGGAAGTTCGCTTTCATTCAGCCCGTCCCAAAGAAGGGTGACCGCTCTCAATCCTCCAACTATCGTCCAATTCCTTTGAATTCTTTCCTTTCTAAAGTTTCTGAATCTATCCTTAATAGGAAGATTCTTGAGCACCTCTTCTCACAATCTTTCAAATCATCAGTATGGGTTCCGCAAGGGAGGCTCTACTGGCGATCTTTTTGCATCTCTGACTCTTAATCATCTTCATTTCGGGTTTTCGGTGAAACTTTTGCTAATGCGCTAAACATATCAAAAGCTTTTGATACAATCTAGTACAAATTTTTAATTTCCAAACTGCCCTCCTTCGGTATCTGTCCTCCATCTCTGATTTCCTTTCTGACCGATCTATATCTGCGGTTGTAGATGGCCGCTGTTCTTCTCATAAAACTGTTAATACAGTAATGGTGTTCCTCAGGGCTTTTTCCTTTTATTTATCAATTATCTATTAAATAGCATTTCCTGTCCTGTCCATTCCTATGCCGATTATTCCACTCTCTACAACTTCACCCGTTTCACAAAACGTCCCTCTCAACAGTCACTCCATGATTCACGTGGGATAGCAGTGGCGCACCTGACCTCTGATCTTTCTACTGTGTCTGATTGGGGCAGAGAAAACTTTGTCGCTTTCAATGCCTCAAAAACTCTGTTCCTTCATCTGCCTACTCGTCACAATCTTTCACACGACTATCCCCTTACCTTCAACAATACACAACTCAATCCTTCCCGTTTCCTTTTCTCGTGATCTTTTCTGGAAAGATCACATATATATATATATATACGCTTTCCAAAACAGCTTCTAAGGGGTTAGGTGTGCTGTACCAGCTTCGCAATTTCTTCACTCCAACTCAGTTGCTGTCTCTGTACAGGTGTCTTGTCCGCCCCGGTATAGAGTACGCTTTCGTGCGTGAGATGACTCAACCCATACATTTCGTGCGTGAGGTGACTCAACCCACACAGCTCTGCTTGACTGGGTAGAATCAAAGGTTTTTCGTCTTGTCATTTCCCCCTCCTTCTTACTGTCTTCAATCCCTCTCTCTCTCTTCGCCGCAATGTCGCTGCGTTTTTGCTGACATTCACCCTTCGCCTTCGCCCCTACTTTCTGCATGAAAGATATATAATGAAAGTGTTTTAATATGGTAAAAAGTATATAGCCTTTTTGCTGATCACATTCCTTTTTGTTCACTGATCGAAGATTGCAGTGAACTGTAGTATCTTGTATAATATTTTTGTCGTCGTTGGTCTTCGTGGTAAACTCTTGAAAATTGATGAAAAATCCCCTAAATTGGAAAGGTACCATTCTATTTATTACAGATTTTGTAAGCTTTTGTAATTTGTAGCAAGTGTGTACTTATTTTATAAAAACGCTATTTTCATTTTCAAAAATATTTAAACTTATAAACAACGAGTTTTTATCCTTAATTAAATGTAAGATTAGGGATGAGGTGGTTTACAGCATATTTCAAAAGCTTTGTTACAATATCATGATTATAATGAATGTGTTTAAAGGTCAGTGAACCTCTCTTCACTGTCTTCTTATTAACACTTTACAAACGATTTATCGTCAGAATTTTGTCTTTGGTCTTTTCAGAACTACACCTTTTCACTCAAATTAAAACAACTGAATTTCAAATTAAAACAACTGAATTTCAAATTAAAACAACTGAATTTCAAATTAAAAGAAATGAATCTCAAATTAAAAGAAATGAATCTCAAATTAAAAGAAATGAATCTCAAATTAAAAGAAATGAATCTCAAATTAAAAGAAATGAATCTCAAATTAAAAGAAATGAATCTCAAATTAAAACAACTGAAGTTTAAATTAAAGCAAGTGAAATACAATTTAAAATATATGAAAGTCAATTTAAAACAGAGATTGTGTAAAATCTGAATGTGCATCGAAAGCTTTTATTTTATAGCTGGTGGGAGTACTTGGCATCTGAAACACGTTGGCAACATTCACAAGTCCCTAGCAACCGTTGCTATCCATGACTCGACTCTCTCAGTTACCAAGGACGTCCTCTCTGACCCGGCCAGCTCTCACTCGCTCTCACAGCTGTGTATTTCAAGGTTATTAAAAGAACTGAGTTACGCTTTACTGTGATGATTTGGATTATTTTTACAATATAAATTTCTAAAGGGTGATCCAAAAGTCTCTCCACAGTTATTTCACGTCCATGATTGAATAATGGGAGCTAGGCTGTTAGGCCTTTTGTTTAGGCTACATCTATCAAAGCGTAGGCTATTAGGCTGTTTCTTACTGCGGAGAGACTTTTGGATCACCCTGTAGAAATTTATATTGTAAAAATAATCCAAATCATCACAGTAAGCGTAACTCAGTTCTTTTAATAACCTTGAAATACACAGCTGTGAGAGCGAGTGAGAGCTGGCCGGGTCAGAGAGGACGTCCTTGGTAACTGAGAGAGTCGAGTCATGGATAGCAACGGTTGCTAGGGACTTGTGAATGTTGCCAACGTGTTTCAGATGCCAAGTACTCCCACCAGCTATAAAATAAAAGCTTTCGATGCACATTCAGATTTTACACAATCTCTGTTTTAAATTGACTTTCATATATTTTAAATTGTATTTCACTTGCTTTAATTTAAACTTCAGTTGTTTTAATTTGAAATTCATTTCTTTTAATTTGAGATTCATTTCTTTTAATTTGAGATTCATTTCTTTTAATTTGAGATTCATTTCTTTTAATTTGAGATTCATTTCTTTTAATTTGAGATTCATTTCTTTTAATTTGAGATTCATTTCTTTTAATTTGAAATTCAGTTGTTTTAATTTGAGAGTGAAAAGGTGTAGTAGGCTACTCCCCGTGAGAAGTCAGGTTGGCTGTACAGTTGCGAGTGAATTACGGTATTATTATTATTATTTATTATTATTATTATTATTATTTTATTATTATTATTCAGATGGTTTCCTATTCTGTTTCCCACTTAAATTATTCTTCGAGTCACTGAGTGAAGTTGTGGAGACCAATCGTCGATACAGTGAAATGAACTGTCAGCAACACAGTCGAACTTAGCATTTTTTTTTTCTTTTACGGTTTGCATTACACTTTTATTATTTTTTATTTTATTTTTTAACGAGTTTTGAGCACATTTTAAAGATCTTTCGAAAATCTAAAACTGAGGAGAAGCTTTGGTTTTTCAACGAACGGTGTCGAACTCGATAATCAATAACTGTCTGAATTTGGGCGCAAAATTGATTTCATGAATTTGAAGGAAGTGGCCTATTTGGGAGGTGCGACTTCAGATTTATCCATTGCAAGGTTGCATTTGAAGGGAGACTCGAACCGTTACTCATATTTTCAAATTTCTTTTTCGAAGTACGCTTGGTGAGATGTATTTTATTTGTTATATGGTTGCCTCGCACTTTGTATGGAGTGTGAAGCCGTTATTTAAGGTATAGTCTTGAGTTTTATGCTCGGGGGATTACGTGCTTTCACTCATACTTGAAGAAGCGCGTAAAAATTGCGAATTGTTCTTAAGTTTGTGTAGAGTTTCCCTCGGAGTCTCTTTACTTGAAATTGTTCGCGAGACCTTCATAGTCGTTTTGAAATTTGCCTTGAATTTGCCTTGAATTTGCCTTTCAGGTGTCGCATCATCCGCCAATCGTAGCGCAACATGTGGAAGGCCGTGATTGGATCAGTTGGCAGGAGTTCGCCATGTCCTCCAAATTCAGGGGAAAGTACTTGCAGATCATTCCCCTTGGCATCGCCCATTTAATTTTTCATCAATCAGGTAAATGGATGTTGAGGGCATTTACCAAAGAAATGCCCACGGAACGCCTGTCCTTTATTTGTTTCGCTCGACACTTAATTTTGCTGTCGTACGGTCAGCATTGGTAATTGAAAAGAGCAAACCCTTACATTTGCACGCGGTTATTTTTGTTCATATATATTGAAGTAAACCTGTAACAATTTCGTCTTAAACTCTTAAGAAAAATCATAAATTTAAAAAACTCCATTTCACTTTTGATGCGGAAACCTAATTCTTGCTCATGATACTTCATCTTGTGACGCGCCAAATGTGTGTGAAGTTGAATCAATTATGTTGAGCGGTTCAAAAGTTATAGCCCGGACAGGTAAAATCCAGTATGTCTCCTCCAATTTATTTGGTCAGGGACATAATTAGACTAGTATCTTTCATGTCCATGCTATGACTTTTGAACCACTGTACGTAAATTAATGAAACCACAATATATGGATGATCTTAAAGTGTGTTTTGAGCAAGACTCATACCTTTGCAACAGAAGTCAAGGTCAATGCCATGGTTTTTGAGCTGCCATACATAAATTGATGAAGCTTCTCCCACATATGGATAATCATAAGAGTGCGTTTTGAGCAAGACTCGGGTCCCTACATCGAAGGTCAAGGTCACGTTTTCTGTGTCCGCGCCAGAACTTTTGAACCGTTGAACACAAATAGATGGAGCATCATAAGACGATAGGTCATGATAAGCAAGAATTAGGTCAGGTTCACTCGGTCATAAATATAAGTGAAAAGTCAAAACGGAGGAGGTCCATGTCATAACTTTTGAACCGCTGTTCACATATATGAATATATATGAATGATCTTAAGACGATGATGTGTTTCAAGTAGGACTCGGGTTCTCACAGCAAAGGTGAAGGTCACAAATATAGAAGGGGGACACTGATGTCGTTCTGACATATTTTGAAGGTTTTTGTAATTTATAGTTAGTTTGCAAATTTTTAATTTTTTGGAAGTTGAAGATGACGTTTTGCAATTTAAGTCATTATTTTACGGGTGATCAATATTTATAGATCACTCTTATTATGTTCAAGGATTAGATTGTTTATTAGGTATTCTGAAAACTTTATTAGTGTACTGCGTTTGTAATAAATGTGTTGAGTGGATGAAGCCGTCTTTACGGCCTTCTAAAATTGTTTACATAAATATTCCAAAAACATAACTTTTCACAACTTCTTAATAAGAATTTAGTTAATGAAAACGCTTAAATTTTGTTTTTGTGCGACAGAAATGGAATGAAATAATCGCTAACCTTTGTGTTTTTCAGGTAACCATTACACCTGGCGGAAAGTATCCACCACAGTGCACAATATGATAGTTGGTAAACTGTGGCTAGATAACCACGGGGAGATGGAAATTGTCAACCACAAAACCAAGGACAAATGCTGCCTCAAGTTCATCCCTTATTCTTATTTTTCAAGAGAGATTCCCAAGAAGGTGCGTACCCTAAAATCTGAGGTCGGGATTATAGGTGGGAAGTTTTGGGTGTTTCCCTTTATTTTTGGGAAATAAAAGACGCGTATAACCCTTCCCGGGAAATAAAAGACGCGTATAACCCTTCCCGGGAAATAAAAGACGCGTATAACCCTTCCCGTTGCGCAAAAGACGTGGGAAAGATAAAGAAATTATTCAGAAAAAGGGATAAATTATTGTTGTTGCGAGTCGATTTATTTAACTTTATTTGTTCATCAAAAGTTCGTTTCAGCTCAAGTTTTGACACGCAAACTCGTTGAATGTTTTTCATTTTAAGACCTTAATCATTATTTTAAAACTCTGTTATATTTACGCGTTTGGGTATTTGCATCATCATGAAGCGATTATTCTCATTTTAAGAATTTTTTTCATGATTCCCTTCGTGTAACTTAACAATCTCAATTCCAAACGATTGTTTTCGAATAAAGATACCCAAATCCTCCTTATAATATTCCTTATAGTATTGTGAATATATTCGTATTACGGTATTAGTCATAACAAGAATCTAAAAGTTTTAAAACTGTCACTTGTGTTCTTTTCTGAATAGAAATTTGATGAAATAATTATTCTCAGGTGACGGGGTACGTGGTGGACAATGTGGGTACATTCAAATGGTTCCTGACGGGGACGTGGGACGATAAAATGGAGGCGTGTCGCGTGATCTCGCAGACGGTGCGCCACGGAAAACCCGTCTACGAGACGGCGAGCCCCAAAGTGCTTTGGAGGCGCAACTGGGTGAACCCTGAGAGTGAGAAGTACTACAACTTCACCGAATTTGCTTGCCAACTTAACGAACCTGAAGATAACGTCTCACCCACCGACTCCCGAAAGAGGCCCGATCAGCGCCTCATGGAGGACGGCCTCTGGGACGAAGCGAACGCAGAAAAGCTTCGTTTGGAAGAGAAACAGAGAGCGACGAGGAGGCACAGGGAAGCCGAAGCGGAGGAGGCCAAAAAGGAAGGTCAGACAGTTTATGTAATTTAAGTTCTTTTTACGAAATATTTAATAATAATAATAAAAGCCGTTCTTTTCTACTTAATTTCCTCCTCTGACTGCTGCAGTTTCTTTCTCTTAACGGCGCTCTCTTATCTTATCTTCAATAATAACTTCACTGACAACGAAACAATAAACAAGTTAACAAATGATGTTATTATTTGTAAGTCAATGCAGGCTCAGGATTGTTTCCTCAAACTTAAATATTTGGGCTTAGTTTTCAGCTAACATACATAGATACATTATCGAAAAATTTATTTTCTGTTTTCCATGAGGTGAACACGGCGCTCGAACTCAGAACTGGAGATTCTCAAATCGCTTACAACCATTCCTCTCTCTCTTTCGTTAACACTTGTGCAGCATTTATATCAACTTCACATTTATTTATACATTTACTAGTTTCATCTTTCTATCTTTACACGGTCTTCTATCATACTTCGCACATCTACGCACTCACTATTATATACCTTTTTTCATAACTGTCATCATTCATTCGCTCCTCATGACCCCATACCACCATAACATAGGGCCTACTATCCTTCATTCTCGTCCCCCAATGACCATTTCCCTTCACACTTTCTCGTTTCTCATACGGTCAATCCGTTTGACACCTATCATACTTCTTAAATAATTATAATTCATCTTAAATGCTCTCACTTTTGACAGTGAACGATGATGCTAGACTAGTGTCTCTCATCCATACATCAGTGTTGGCACCACTGTAAACTTGTTGGATCTACGTTGGATCTACACAAACATTCCTTCTACCAAGGCTTTTATTGCGTCCGTGTCTTGATTGCCTTCCAATATATTTTGACCTCTTTTGTCAATAAAAACACCCCAAATATTTAAATTCGTTCACCACCACCACCACTAAGTTTACTCCATTCACCACAGTATTATATGCCGACTCTCCTTTTCCATCATTGACTAGAATCTTTCTTTTATTTACATTCACTTTCAATAGTCTCCTTTCACACGCGTCAACAATATTTGTAACTGCTCTCCTTAATTCATGCTCTGATTCATCCGGTTGCATCACATTATCAACATAAATTAAGTGCGATAGCTCCTACATGGTCTCATCCAAATTCAGACGTACATTCTAGCATTCTTGTTCTCCTTTTAAGTACTCTATACATACGCGCATCAAACAGCTATGGCGACATTACGCAACCTCATTGTAATCCAACATTAATACTGAACCAGTTACTCAACTCGCCCTTAACTCTCGAGCACTACTACTACCCACACAACTTTTCACTGCATTTATTTGTCGCAAGTATTTGCCACAGGAGAGACTTATTCACTTCGTATTTTTTTCCCTCAAATCTATAAATGTTGTATACTTCTTTTTCTTCTTAACACTTAGTCTCTCAATCAGGTGTTTCACTGTTAACATTTGACGAGCGCATCATCATCCTTCCAGAAGGTCGCCTTGTTCATCTCCAACCAACGGAACAGTAATCTCTCTTACCCTGTCTGTCAACACGCTTTCGTATGCTTTTCCAGCTGTACTTAAAAGACTCATAAAATTTTTATATTCACTTTTTTCAGCTTTGTTTTTATACAGCGCCGTAATTACAACTTTTCCCAATCGCTAGGAATACAACCATTTTCTCATTCTACCTCCACATTCAATCATTTCACTACATATTCCATCAATTCCTTCTGAATTTCCTTTCTTCAGTTCGAATACTGTCATTCAACTTCCTCTAATTTTGCCTTCCAACCTTCCACTCCTTGGTATACACTTCTACGTACATCACCAAAACCAACTGCATTCACACTTGTTTCCTGTTTATCTACCTCACTTACAAGCTCACTAAAATACTCATTAAATCTCATCCGTATTTGTTTGCCTTCTAATATGATGTTGCTATTGTCTTTTATATTAGTAATCATTCCTCCAAGTTCACATTTGTGCTTCCTCACTTCTTTCCAGGATAACTTTCTATTTTACTCTCCTTTTACTTATTTTTACCACTCATTCAACATTTTTCTTGCACACTTTGTGCAACTCATAACATTATCTTTCACCACTGCCAGTCTGCTTTTATGACATTCTTTCCCAGACCCTCTTATAACACAAAATTTGTCACACTCTTCTGCACTATATTCAAAAGTTTGGAAACGCCGCTAAAATTGATCAGAAAATGCTCCATTTTCTAGTTAAAATTTAGAATTTGTATGTTATAGATCAAATTTTTTGACAAACTGTGTAAAACATGTAAAAAATGGATCAAAAGAATGAAGTAGAAATTTAGGAAGAGAGGTTACTCAAGACCTATTTAAATATGAAAGTTCAAGAGGCCAACTTCTCAAGTTTAGTTAAAGTTATGTCAATCAGTTTGACTCCCTTTAGGTATAGGAAATTTATGGAATTAAAGTAAAGTTATTAAATATTTTAACTTTGCTCAATTTGTGTAAGGTTTATAAGTCACCAGTCTTAATTTTTTCTTGTAAAAGTTTTCTGGCTTTCAAAGCAGTCTTTCTTTGAGGCCTGTCTGGTTTAATCTGAGTTACATCAGGTACATTGAGAGATTCCTCCCCAATAGTATCCTGATCCATCCTTTGGGGTAATGGTTCTAATTTAGCCCCACACTCCAAAGGATATAGTAATGTGATATCTCTAATGGTTTCACCAGTTGCTGTTTTCAGTTTTACAACCCTGGTAATTTCATCTTCACCAGTTTTGAGTTCCAAGACCTTTCCCATTGACTATTGTTGTCTTGGTGTCTTGTCATGTATCAACACAATGTCTCCAATTTTGTTTTGTTAATTGTTTATGTCTTTCTCTAAGACTTATTAAGTATTCTTCTCTCCATTTTGTTATAAATTGAGTTTTGATTTGTGTCAAATGTTGGTATTTTGTGTTGAGTTCTTTGTGTCCTATTACCCAATCTGGATCATCTGTACTGTTATGTTCAGATTCTGGTAACATGTTTACTGTTTCTCCCTTAATTAGGTGGTTAGGTGTGAGAGGTTCTGGCTCATTAATACCATCTCCCACATAAGTTAATGGTCTGTTGTTGACAACATTTTCAATTTCTGACAGAATAGTCATGAGTTCAAAAAATTGTAGATGTTTGGTCCCAATAGTCTTTTTAAGGCAGTTCTTTACAGTCTGTATGTTTCTTTCCCAAATGGAACCATACCATGGTGTATTAACAGGAATGTACTTCCAGGTTATATTGTGTTTGATTAAATGAGTTTGTACTGTTTCACTGTCACAAATCTGATGAATAATTCTTTCACCAGATTTGAAGTATGTGGCATTGTCTGACCATATAGTTTTGGGTACAGAATTGTGTGCACAAAATCGTCTGAAAGCAGCAATAAAAGCTTCTGCTGTCAGATCTTCTACTATGTCTAAACATATGGCACGTGTGGCAGCACAGGTGAAGAGTACAATGTACACTTTGTATTCCTTTGAATCCATTTTGTCTCCAAAACTCACATTTACCGCTCCAGTGTAGTCAATACCCGTGGTTTCAAATGGCCGAGTAAATGTTACTCGTTCCACGGGTAGGTCTGGAGGGCTTGGGGTTTTAAAGGGTCGTGAATGGATACGTT
Source organism: Bathynomus jamesi (assembly GCA_023014485.1). NCBI lineage: Eukaryota > Metazoa > Arthropoda > Malacostraca > Isopoda > Cirolanidae > Bathynomus > Bathynomus jamesi. The sequence goes on along the minus strand of JAJOZX010001959.1, from coordinate 425,028 downwards.
TACAAGGAATGCATGTGTTTTAAAATTTTCTTTGTTTCAGTTCTACCCTTTGGTAGCCAGTAAGTTTTTCTCAGCTCCGTCAGGGTTTGTGGACCCCCCATGTGGTGTATTTTGTTGTGGGTATCCCTGATGATGAGATTTGTGAAGTGATTTTTCCTTGGAAGAAGAATTGGGTGCTTAGAGTTGTAAGTCAAAGTTGACTTGTTAAGCCTTCCTTTACACCTTATCAGACCCTCTGTATCCAGGTACAGATTTAGATCCATGACAAGTGAAGGAATTCCTTTGTTTAATGGGTTACTGGACCTAAGATACTTCAACTCCTTGTCTTAGAGTTGTAAGTCAAAGTTGACTTGTTAAGCCTTCCTTTACACCTTATCAGACCCTCTGTATCCAGGTACAGATTTAGATCCATGACAAGTGAAGGAATTCCTTTGTTTAATGGGTTACTGGACCTAAGATACTTCAACTCCTTGTCAAATTCTGAAGCTTGTATCTGTTTGTCCTCAGAAGGCCTTTTCTAACTTAACAGAAACTGCAACAAAATACTGGCTCAGTGTTTGAGAAGGTAGCTATTGACAAACTTGCAGCAATAGACTGTAATTCTCAAGAGTTTGTTGATGTCTGAATAATGTTTGTAGTCAAATATAGGTTTGTCCTCAGTGATCTTTTCAGTTGTTGTAGAGTTGAGTGTGAGGTTAACTACTTTGGCTGGCCAAAGATCCTCACATGTTAGCCATTCGGGCCCTTCATACCAGATTTTATTTGTTTTCAACAGCTTGTAAGAGAGCCCTCTTGTCAAAAAGTCTGCAGGATTCTCTTTGTTTTTATGTACCTAAATTTGATACCAAGGTTTGTGTTTGCAGTTTTGATTTCTGTTAGTCTGTTTTTCACAAATATTTTTTGCAAGAAGTTGTATCTGTGTTGGTCACCCATGTTAGACAAATTTGACTGTCTGTCCATAAGTAAATGTTTGTTATGTCAACTTCTTTATACACTTGTGAAAGAAAGTTTGCTGTTTTAACTCCCAATGAGACAGCTAATAATTCAAGTTGTGGTACAGTTTTCTTTTGGTTTAAGGGTGCCACTTTTGCCTTTGAATAAACCAAGTTACTTTCATTTTCACTTGTTAAATAGGCACAACACCCATAAGCTTGTGTGCTGGCATCTGTAAAAATGTGTAGTGTTTGCGATTTCAATCTGTAGCCAGCACATCTTGGTACGTAGATGTCTTGAACTTTGTTCAAGTCTGTGGCTAATTTTTTCCAATGAAGTTGGTCTTCCACTGAAAGTGGTTCATCCCAATCAATTTTCTTTTTCCATAAGTCTTGCAAAAGGATTTTGGATCTTATGGTTGCTGGTAAATATAATCCAATGGGGTCAAAAATTTTGGATGATTCTGAAAGCACTTGTCTTTTTGTATTGGCATTTGGATTTAAGTTATAACTCTTTGTGCAAAGAGTGTCATCGTGTTCAGAATTCTGTTTTAAAAACCAAAGCATTCCAAGTGTTTTCGTGTAATTGTTTGGTTCAATGTTCCCATTGTTGTCTTTTGTTATTTGTTCATTTAATTTAGGAGAATTAGAAACCCATTCTCTCAATCCAAAATTTCCTTGCTTCATTATGGGTTGTGACATTTGGTAAATTTCAAGCAATTCCTCTTCAGTTACAGTGGAACCAATGAGGTTATCCACATAAAAGTTTTGTTTTAAAAACTGAACTGTTAAGTCCTCTTGAAATAAGTTTAGGTGGTTTTTAATTGTTAAAGCAAGAATACTTGGAGAGCAATTTGCTCCAAAAATAATTACTTTAAATCTGTAGGTTTTGAAACCTTTGTTAAGGTCATGTGGATCATTCAACCACAAAAACCTGAGATGATTTTTATCATACTCAAGCTTCAAATTTATACAGAGGAATGCTTTTTCTATGTCACTTTGTACTGCATAATTGTCTAAACGGAAGCAAAGGAGAATTTTTACAAGATCTGAGACAAGGTTTGGGCCTTCCATGAGACAATCATTTAAACTAACAGAATTTGTGTCTTTTAAACTACAGTTGTATACTACTCTTAGTTTAGTTGTGGATGAGTCTTCTCTGTAAACTCCCCTGTGTGTTAAATAATGACAACCTCGTTTTTTAAAGGGTTCATCAGTAACTTCTTCAATGAAGCCCCTTTCTATTTGTTCCTTGAATATGTTGTTGTATTGTTCTAAAAGATTGTCATTTTTTAGTTTTCTGTAATTTTTATACAGATGTGCCTTAGCTACTTTCAAATTGTCCATTATTTCTGGACAAGGTGTTTTCCAAGGCAGCTCACATAGTATTGATTGTCTCTGTGTTGTAATGTATCCTTAAATTGTTCTGTCATCAATTGGTCTTCATGTGTAATGTACTGTCCTTTATGCCAACTGATTCTAATAGTCACAACTGCTGTAACCATTTTCATTCAAATGATGTGGGATTATGACAGTGTTTTTGTAGTTCGAGTTTGTCACATAGTCAGAAATTTGTGACTGTGGTGATTTTGTTTTGCGAATTTTGTTCATGTTCTGTGTTTTCTGTGTCAGTAGTAAGATGGTATTTAGTTATGTCACCCAAAGGAGCAATACCTGTGGGAGTTTGTATGGCTATTCCATCTCCAATTTTAATGATGCCTCTATGGACCAGATGAAGATAGTCAGCCCCCATGAGCATATGTATATCATCAACTACATCTGCATTAAGGGTTTTATCAGCTATCGTGTATTTGTTTTGAAGTTGTAGCAAAGCTTGTTTTAACCCAGCTATTTGTATTTTTTCTTGTTCTACTTTGTCCACAACAACAACCTTAAGGGTTTCAAATGTTCCATCAAGAGTTAAAGTTATATTTGCAGTTTTAAAACTGGCTTGTACTGGGTTTTTATTGATAAATGATGAAATAGAGAGATCTTCATTTCCTTGTTGGTTCTGAAGTCCCAATTTTTCTATCAGTTGTTTGGTTACAAATGTTTGTTGTGAGCAGGTATCTAAAAGACACCTAACCTGTACTATTTGTCCCCTTTTGTTTTGGATTTCCAAGGTTGTGGTTGGTAAAAGAATTTTTGAATTGTGGTTAATGCTAGATGAACTGATATGCCCATTCATAGCATTTGAGTTTGTTTCTGTTTGTTTTGGTTTGATTTGGGTGTTTGTTCATAATGTTTGTCAGTTTTTCCAATGTCTGTGTGTGTATTACACATAGGGGTAACATGGTCAAAACTGTTGCAAAACTTACAATTGTATTTCAAATTTGATTTGCAGTTTTGCTTTTGGTGCCCTGATCCAGTGCATTTTTTGCATAAGTTTAGTTGTTCACAACGTTTTGACCTTGCTGTAAAGTCTTTGTATTTGGGACAATTTGTAGAATAATGTTCACTGCTAAAACAAAATTTGCATGGTGTGGGATTATACTCAAAAGTAGCTACATTAAAGTTTTGCAGAGTAGGAGTCTTTGAGTCTTTTTCTGTCACTTTATTTTCTGCAAATTGAGTTTTGCGGTTGTGTTTTGATGTAACTGGTAAGTGTTGAAATCTTTTGTTAGGTTTTTGGTTTTCTGCATTGTTGGTTTTTTCTTGTGCTGTGTTAAATTTTGGGAGTGTGTAACTTGATTTGTAAAGTGCAAGTACAGTTGGGAAATCTTCTCTTAGCTTATTAAGGCTAGGGTATATGTCAGTTGTCCTCTGATGAAATATCTCTTTGACTTTAGAAGGGAGCTTTTCAAAAACAACAGCTTGAATGATCCAAGCTGTTTCTGCAATGTTTAAATTATTGTTTTTAAGTTGTCCCATGAGACATTCAAACTCACAGTAAAAGTCAAAGAGGTCACCATAGTTGTCTTTTGGGGTTCGCATGTTCATTACTTTAAGAGCCAAATCATGTATAATTTCATCCTTATTCATGTAATTTCTGTTAAGTAATTCTATTGCTACAGAATAAGAAGTACCTATGGCTGGTAGTGATTCCACTAATCTTAAGGCTGGGCCTTTCAGATAGTTCACTAAATAACTAAATTTATCAACATCTGTAATGTAGTTTTTATTACCTATAAGGCTATGAAATTTTTCAATAAAAGATTGAAATTTGGCTCTGTCACCCTCAAAAGTGGGTACTGCAAGTGTAGGCAATTTTGATTTTAGTTCATTGCCCTCAGCCACATTGGGAGGGCTAAATGAAGCATTTCTTATAGCTTCTAAGAAGCTTTCATTTGTGTCTTGTTTTTTGCACTCATCAAGTTGGTTTTGAATTTCAGAAATATAGTTGTTAATTTTTGTAATGTAATTTTCATTGTCAAGTAGGATGGTAGTATACTCATCATCTGTTAGTTCAATTGTGTCATCAATTTCTGTAATTATGTCCTCATCTAGTGTGAGAATTTCTTGTTTGTAACGAGTAATAGAATTTAATGTTGTTTCAAGATCATATCTTGTAGGTTCTTTTTGTTTGTAATCATTGTACAGTTTGGTGATGACACCTTTACGTGCCGATTTTTTCCTTATTAATTTTTTGTAGTTTTGAGATGGTGCCATAGCCCTAAGGTCTGTGGTTTTGTTTTCTTGGTCTGGGTTTTCTGCCCTTTTTTCCAAGTCTTCCATAATTGTTGTTAGTGTTAAAGTTCTGAGTTTAATTTTATGATGTTGAGCGAGTTAAATTATTGTAATAAGTTTTTTATATAACCTGCGCCACAGGTTAAATTAAAAATTTAGTTTTTAGTTAGGATAGGCCTTGAGTGTAAAGAGTAAGGCCTACTTTAAGAGGTAGGCCTATTATGTAAGGTAAAGTTAGGCGGGCCTACTAAATAGGCATATTTGTTGGGCCTACCAAGTAGGCTTATGTTTGGGCCTATTATTTTATAGGACCTCAAATGAGTTAATTAAGCCTGTCAAATTAACAAGGCTTTGTTTTGAGTTTGAAGAGTATGACCTATTAAATAGGCTTAACGTTGTGGGCCTATTTTTTTAGGACCTAAAATAAGTTATGCCTGTTAAATGAACAAGCCTTTGTTTTCGGTTAGTGTAAAGGTAAAGGGATCGGTTCCCAGTTGTTGTGGGCCACCATATGAAAAAACTATAGTGGGGTTAGGCCTAATGAGCTAAGCCTAGCCACTGCGTGTCAGTGTAAATTTTAGAGGGGTTAGTTCCCCATACACAGGGCCACCATGTGAAAAAACTATATAGGGCTATGGGTTGATTGCCTGATACCCTCATCCGTTGGAAATTTCCAGCAGATTTCAGTGGAGAGTTAAACGACAAAAGCCCTATGTTTTTTCGTTAGAGAGTTATGAATTATGTAGGTCTTTAAAGGACCTCTTTATATTTATATGATTACGGTAATTTTAGCGTCGGGATTTTAGCTGCCTATATTAGAATGAAAATAAATTGCCTCACCTTATTTTTGCTGGGTCCTTGGTTTGCTTCGATGTAGGGCGTTACGATCATTTTCGGTGTAGGGCCGCCACGATGGAGTTACGCGACGAATTTGGCTTGATGTAATTAATATAGGCAGTCACAATATAAACACTTTAAGGTGTAGGCCTACCTTTTTTCTTTATATTTATTAAGTTTATTATAAGGAATTCACTCAGAACTTGAGGGAAGACAAAAGCACATCTTCCCTGTTTAAAGCGTTCGCTGCACATAAACAGCCCCGAGGCTACTCCTTTAATATATCTTCATATTTTAGTATAAATTGCTGATTTGGCAAAGGTTGTTGACTCTTTCTCTCATGTATTTTGCATGGGTTAGCAAATGGAAAATTTGGTTCACGTGAAATAAATGAAGGTTTCTCGTGGTTATGCAGACCCGACGCGTATGTAGGCGTCGCGACGCCTACATACGGGTTCTATGTATGTATGGCAATCATCTCATTCCCATTAGGCTATGTCGCCAATCCCGAGCCAATTTTGTATAGATATTTAATTCAATTAATTAATAATTTATATTTAATTATGAAATAAAGGTATCACATACGATACCATGTTGTAAGCGCGTATAGTTTTTCCATATCCACTTTACGCGTGCGCAATATATATAATAACCCGCAAAGTTATCGGTTAACTATTTGGAAGTATTCTTACAACTGTATCACTCGGGTATGTCATTTCTTGTTCTTTTTATTGAGAAATGATTTTAGGCTACCGAATTTTTCATTCTTTGTCTAACTACAGTACAGGGTGTTTCAAAAGTCCCTCATTATTTTTAAAATTTTATTAAAATAGCAATTACAAGAGGAACCAAATGACAATTTGGTTGCTGAGTCTACGATTCATGAGAATTTTGGTGGCATCAAACTTGGCTTCATAAGTCTACTGGAAAGTCACTGGTACACCTCAACTTGGGCACCGTCTTTTTCGAAACAAGCGAGCCACCGTTTTACGCATTCTTGGCCGACATTGGACAACATTTCGGGAGTAACAGAAGCACACGCATTCCTGATCCATTCTTCTAGTGTGGGGAGGACTCGCGGCTTGGTGGCGTACACTTTGCTCTTAATGTAGCCCCACAAAAAGAAGTCGCATGGGGTAAGATCAGGCGAGCGAGCAGCCCATTCGATGGGACCACGGCGACCAATCCACCGATCCGGGAACTGCTTATTCAGAAATGAGCGAACCCTACGCGAGTAATGAGCAGGGGCACCGTCTTGCTGGAAAATGACTTCTTGCATGTCAGCTACAGCTGACAGTTGGGGGATGCAGAACTCCTGAAGCATACGAAGGTAATTGTCTCCGTTGACGTTCACGGAATTTCCATCTTGATCCCGGAAGAAGAACGGACCAATCAGCCCAGCTGAGGAGATGGCACACCAGACGACCAATTTCGGCGTGTCCCTTTCATGTTCACGGATCTCCGCAGGATTGTGAGTTCCCCAGATGCGGGTGTTGTGCCGATTGACGCGACCAGAAAGGTGGAAGAGAGCTTCGTCGCTGAACCACATGTGCTCCAGGATCGATGGGTCTCTTTCGTAGTGATGCAGCAGTGTCTCACACATCTCCACCTGGCAATCGTAGTCTTGAGGTTCCAGCTTCTGAACCACCTGGATCTTGTACGGATACAGCTTGAGACCACGCCGCAAAATCCGTTGGATAGATGTCGCGCTGATGTTCAGTTCCGCAGCAGCTCGCCGAATGGACTTTCCTTGACTCTGAGTAAACGCCTCACGGACAGTTTCGACATTCTCCTCACTCCGCCCACTTCGAGGTCTTCCTGATCGTGGTTTGTCCTTTACGGATCCGGTCTCCATAAACTTCCGGTGGGTGGCGACGATGGTGTTCCTATCCGGTGCATAATGCTGTCCGTAGACTGCCCGGAATCGTCGCTGCACTTCGACCACAGATTGAAAAACCTCCTGCCATGCAGCGATTTTACACCTCTGCTCTAGAGTCAGCATGGTAGCAGAAGAAAACGGAGCAAAACTTCAAATGTAGACTCAAAAAAATTCTCAACTACTGAGTAGGAGTTTACCACAAGATGAACGTCGTTGGTCGATTAGCTGCAAAGAAAATTGAAAATCAAATTAGTGAGGGACTTTTGAAACACCCGGTAGAACAGTTGTGTTTATAGAATGTTTCCAATATAATAATGGTATGTAATGTGTCTTATAAACAATCGTAGTTTTCTACATAATGTATCGAAATAACGAGTGCCTTGAACTCTTTTACAGCTGTATTAATCTGATTTTTTCACATGCAATGGTTTCAGAAGTCATTCATATAAAGATCGTGACTTTACGAGAAAAAAGATATACTATTACATAAATTGCTAAAAAAAATTACTACATTTCTTTAAAAGTGGTGTGCAGCACAATCAAACGCTATCTTGAAACATGGTCAGCTAAATACACAACAAAAAGGAATGCCAAGAAAAACGACAAAATCTTTCAAACGATACTGTCCAACGGAGAATCTTAAAGATGTCGGAGAACATCAAGCACCAAGTAGTTGCTGAGATACGTGAAGCACCCTTAAGCAAATTTTCAATTCAGCTCGATGAATCGACAGACGTCGCCAGTTGTGCCCAACTACTCGCCTTCGCGCGATATATAAATGGCGGAGATTTCAAAGAAGAATTCCTGTTTTGTCATGGTCTCGAATCTACTACTAGAGGAGAAGACATTTTCTCAGAGGTCTCTAACTTTTTCAAAACCTAGGGACTGACTTGGGACAATGTGTGTGCTTGCACAACGGATGGAGCACCTGCGATGCTTGGCAAGCATTCGGGATTTCTAGCAAAAGTGAAGGAAGCGAGTAGGGATGTACCGATATCCCTTTTTAGCCGATAACCGATACCGATAATTAAACACAGTATCGGCCGATACCGATACAGATATTCAGCTAGGGTTTATTAGTTTGTCATATTTTTGTAACATATTCATAATTTATTTTCTGTGTTGAAAATTTGGCAACAAAGCAATAATCATTTTCATTAAAGATGGCAACACTCTGTTAGATGTCATAGTTTTGTTTGTTATACAATTGGACTGTGGGCCTATGTTAGGTTTAGTAAATGTGTTTTTTGGGGAACTTAGCTCAGATATTTGGGAGCACCATCAACAACAGTTGCAAGCGAACGCATGTTCAGTATTGGAGGAAACATTGCCAGTGCTACTAGAAATCGGCTCTCTCCTGAACATATAGAGCAGCTGCTATTTTTACATGAGAACTTAGCCCTTGTGAAAAAATAACGAGTTATGTTAAGTGATAAAACAATAAAATATTGTAAATTTCATCCTCTAAATAGTCTTTTATTCATAATTTTTGAAAAATCGTACTTTTGAAATACCGGCCGATACCGATATTTTTAAAAATCTACCGATATCACCGATACAGATATATCGGTACATCCCTAGAAGCGAGCCCCAATTCAAAGCATCTTCATTGCATGATTCACCGATATGCTCTGACATCTAAAATACTCCCACCAGAATTAAGATTAGTCCTTGATGTTCATATGGTGAATGCTATCAAGTCTAATTCCCTCAATACTCGCCTCTTCCACCTACTTTGCAAAGAGTTTGGTGCAGATGAAAAAGTCATGCTATTTCACACCGAGGTACGCTGGCTGTCACGGGGAAATGTGGTAGCAAGAGTTGAGTCATTGAAAAACGAGCTGATTGAATTCTTCAAACGAGACGACAAAACAAAGTCTTTAAATTTTGCCAAAACATTGTCAGATAACCAGTGGCACATGAAGTTAGCCCTACTTAAATGACATATTCTTACGTCTAAACACGTTGAACAAATCGCTTCAAGGTCAGCACACCACCGTGATTGATTTCATGGACAAACTTGCAGCATTCATACTGAAACTGTGGGAAACAAAAGTGAAAGATAAAAACCTTTGTATGTTTGAGCATCTTAGCGATGCGCTTGAGAAGTGTTGGCGCATATTTCCTCTCTGCTGCTGAAGTTCGTCATATTTTCCAGAATTGAACGAATTGGACTTGCTCTAGAAGACTTGCAGGATCAATTTATTGAGTTGGTGAATGACTCTACAACCCGAGATGAATTTGAAACTCTTCCGCTGGCTAAGTTCTGGTCCAAAATGAGCTAGTCTTATCCTGCTGTTGCTGATGTGGTGGTTAAATATAAAAACGAAATATCGCTCTCGACTAAACGCGAAACATGATCTTCGAGTTTCCTTGTCAAGCACTACACCTGAAATTGAGAAACTAGTTTCCGCACATCAGGCACATTCCTCACACTAAAATTCAAGAATTATAGCTACCATAATTTTATTTACATATGTAGTTTGTTTATTCATTTAATAAAGAATTTATTATTGATATTTTTGTATCTCTCGTGAATTCTTACTAATGGGGGTACTAGCTGATTGTCTGATGAATCAGAGGGTACGAAGTGACAAGAAGTTTGAGAACCCCTGATGTAGACGCTGAGAAGGATAAGCTGAAGCCATCTAATATTGAACAACATTGTCATAAGAGCAAAAGGCGCGTGTTTCCGAACTCTTGAAAAGTTGTGTGTGTTCCATTCCCATCCCATCCAACATCATTTCTTTTCAGCTACGTTTCGTAAAAACCAAGTAAATCAAACGTTCCTTCCTGACAAGTTTTAGCCACTTACACCCTCATTCCATCTTTATTTGTACCTCTAACATTCCACACTATCGTATCAGCCCGCAAAATCCTCCGATGGCAGCGTTGGCGGGCCCGCTGCTCAAGTCCAAGGCTTCTTTTGTTCCTCTTAGGAAAGTATTTTTCAGAGACTGGACCCCAGCCCAATCTCCAACCGTACAAAGCGCGCAGCGAGGTGGGAAATCAATTCTCAACATACCATTCTAATTTTTTTTGCATTTAATTAATGAAAATATACTGTCAAGTTCGATAAGAGAAAGGAGAGATCGTACCTATGTGCGCATAAATGAGTAAGGAGGATATCATACGAGTGAATGGAGAAGCAGTGGTAGGTATTGCAGTTGTATGGTGTGAAGAGTTTTACTTAAAGAGTGAATGATATATTGAGTGATTGGTTTAAAATAAGTGTCGATGTCAAATGTAGGTGTAAATCAGGAAGAGTATATGGAGTTGCAAGAACATTGGTAAAGAAGAAACGGTTATATGTGAATCCCGCGAGATTAATACATGAAGGGATGCTTGTATTAACTATGTTTTATGAGAGTAACATTATGGCTTATCTACGTGAGAGGACTAGGATGAGAGTGGTTGAAATGGATAGTTTGAGATGTATAGTGGGGAGTAAGAAGAATTGACAGTGAGAAATGAAAAGGAGAGTTGAAAGTGTGGTGTTAACCACATCTTTGGAAGAGAATGGATGAGAGTTAAGCTGATTTGGTCAAGTGTAGAGGATGAGTAAGGATCGTATATGTTGAAAAGGCGGGCATGGTAGATGTATGAGAGGAAGACCGGGTAGAAAGTAGATTATTGATATGAATGAAATTGTTTCTAAATGAGTATGGAGTAGGTGACGGTAATGAGAATGATGCGAGAGACGGGTGTATAGATAGGGTGGGTGTATGAATGTTTAACGAGCCAGTAGGGAAGTTGGTGTCAGCTTGAATGAGAAGTGAAAGCAGGTAGCAGTCTTATTCTTGCGACAATATAAAAGCAAGGGTCTCCGTGAGGGAGGCCACCTCGAGTATCGGGAAATAAGGGTAAGATAATTTTATTTAATATTATGATGATTATGTTGGTAATGATGGAAATGTTGCTCGTTTCAGGACGTGAATTACCCCCGCAGGAGCCCGTTTGGTTTCGGAAAGTGTACGACCACATCACATCTGAGACAATCTACCAGTACAAGGGCGGGTACTGGGAGGCGAAAGAGCAACAGGATTGGGCCATGTGTCCGGACATCTTTTAGCGACTTAAAACTATTATTATTTTCATTGTTAAGATGGATGTATATTTTTTTAGTTCAATTTATTCCTAAATACTTATTTAGGCCACTATTTTTATTACTTGATGAAGGGTTTTCCCTTCCTCCCCCTCCTCTCCCAACCCCCTCCTCCTCTCCAAACTGTAAACTGTTTAATATTTGATTCGTTTCACCTATCTGCAACACTTCTTCATCGAGTTTGTTTCAGTCGTTTGTGGTTAATTTCTTAATAGTTCATGAACTAAATGTATACGTTTAATTTTCCACTTTCTAAAATTAACTGAAAATGTCCTCAATATACAAAAATTTTAATAATTGTAAGTTATTTTTTTTCATTATTTGTGAAGAAATGAAAATGGAACTTCTTAAATTTTTCTATGCAATTTGAACTTAAAACATTCATTAAAAATCTCGTTTCACTCCCCCAAGTTCTGCCATTGGGGAAGGGGGGGGGAGATTATCTCCCCGAATAAAACAATAATCCTGTTAAGGTTTAATGTATATTAATGGTCGACGACTAAACATATTTGGACAGTTGTACCTCCATTGTTGAGCACAAAAAACTATAAAAAAAAACATTTCGAAAATTTATCTAATTTCTAACTAAAAATTGATTGAGCAGAAGTTGATTTTTGCTCAATTTAAATTTACAGATGAGCATATCAAATGAGAGGAATTTATTGAATGATTTTTATTACGGTTACATTGTAGTTTTTATGCCCTGAATGCGTGATCGGGAGATGTTATTCTCTGCCGGAACGTAAGCGGGAGGCGGGATATAGTTTGAGTGCTGTCTTATACAACCACGGTTTTATTTCTTTGTATCGCATTAAGATGCAATGGGCGTTGCTTCCCGATTAGCGAAAAACTAAGCGGGTGCTGCTCCTGCATAGGTGAAAATGCTTCGAGACCAGTTAATTTCTTATCACCATTCGATGATGGGACGATAAGTCTTGGGTGGAACATCATTTATTTCGTTAGAATTCCTTGTGATTAGCGGAAAGCCAATCAGTAGAAGGTTTTGATATGAACTGTACATAGGTTGTTGTTGTTTTTAAGGAATTATTTTTTATATTTGAAGTCAGTGCTACGAACGGCTGTGCGGTAATGGGGCCGATTACGTCATCTCGGCGCGTAGGGATCGCTTTGTACGTCCTTCGGCAGTCCCTTTTAGACGCCTCTTCACTTTCCTTCCTTCCTCTTTGAAAGCTGTTTCCGTCTTTCCCGAATAACTTCCATTTCACTGTGGAAGATAAACCACATGAATAATGAAGAGAAGATGCCCCAGCACAGATCATGGCCGTTGTGTTGTAACAGAACGAGACACATCACTTAAGTCATTTTCATATAACGTGTAATTTTGACCTTATTTAGCCATTAACACTCGGTTTCTTTTCCAAATTCTTGGTAATTTTATAATTATTATATAATATATATATATATATATAATGACTAGACCAAATTAACTTAATTGATAGCAGTTGTATATAATACTCTTTTGTTTATTTTTTTTTTGTGAATGTAAATTCTATAAAGGAACTTAATTTTTATTTGATCTTTGTTTTACTATTTATATCTAGAAAGCTTTTGTGATATATGAGTAAAGATACCAACTTTACTAAGAGTTTCTCTTCCCTTAAGATTACAGTATAAGGAGTGAGAAAAGTAACCAATCACGGAAGGCCTTTGGAGCTAACAAACGTACGAACACAAATGATGCACTTCATAGTGGTCTCGATGGCAAGTTGAAAGCAACCTTTTAGGTGATGCAGTTCTGCGCGACTTGACGTCGAAGGGTTAAGAGAAATTACAGAGCTCATTCTTTACTGGGTTAAAGCTGCATCACAAAGGAGAGAAACATTTAGTTTACAATGTGTTCCGAACCATTAATGTTTGCAATGTAGATTAAATTCCAAAGTAACCAACCACCAAAAAATAGTGGAATCAACCAAAGACCACAAATTGCCGAATGGATTTCGTGTTAAAACAGTATATTTCTAAGTGCAAAAGTTACTCTGGTTTAACTGAGTGAAATGCTGATCTTAAGGTTATATATATATATATATATATGGGAATGAACTCAGAATGGTCCCCTGAGTTTTTTATGATACACACAGACAGTGCATGGAACAAGGAACTCTTCTGGGATAATTAAATCCACTATAGTCCGAATAAGTAATGGTAAATGACAAATACCATAGTTTTTCTTTTTCATGATGCTAGCCCGACGTGGGCAACGGGTCACTCGCAAAAATCATGAAAAAGAAAAACTATGGTATTTGTCATTTACCATTACTTATTCGGACTATAGTGGATTTAATTATCCCAGAAGAGTTCCTTGTTCCATGCACTGTCTGTGTGTATCATAAAAAACTCAGGGGACCATTCTGAGTTCATTCCCATCTTGAAACGGACATGTTATGTGCCTTGAAAAGTGGACGCTCAATTCTGCCAGTTGAGGTTTAAGTTTTGGTTTTTGGCTAAAAATATAATAGTTACCCCTTTTTCTTTTTCTTTGATGCATTCAATCTGACGTGAAGGCAGCGAGTCTTTTGCTTATATTGAGGTTCTAAATGTAGCATGGCTAGGTGCTTTCCCTAGATCCATGTCCCAAAGCTGGATCCTGTCTGCTTTGCAGATAGCTGGTGAGGGAAGCTATATTTATGGGACTTCTTTGCGAGTGACCCGTTGCCCACGTCGGGCTAGCATCATGAAAAAGAAAAACTATGGTATTTGTCATTTACCATTACTTATTCGGACTATAGTGGATTTAATTATCCCAGAAGAGTTCCTTGTTCCATGCACTGTCTGTGTGTATTATATATATATATATATATATATATATATATGATTAAAACCACGAAGGAAAGGAAACACAAAAAGGTGCTCAAGCGCTTTCATCTAATGACATCCTCAGGAACACTGAAGTACATAAAAGGTTACGGCTTATATATAGGTTACAAAGAAAAAAAAAAATAAATAAATAAATAACACACAAACATATATATATATATGTATATATATGTGTATACATACATATCTACACACACACACACACACACAATATATATATATATATATATATAATATATATATATATATATGCAATAAACGGAGAAGTAAAAATAAAAATTAAAAATTAGAGGATTAACAAAGAGGCAAACAGATTTGTAAGGAAAAATATCGATTTTTAGCACAAGATCAAATGAATTATAAAAATACAAATTTATACTGGAAATCTGCCCGGGTTTTAACACTGCCTTTTAGAGTCAAGTTTCGATATATATAAAAATAAAATGAAGATTAAAAGTTAATAAAGTAGCGTACAAGTTTACCAAAGATTTAGCGTCCTACCTTTTTTATCTAAATTTGTTTTGAAGGAATTCAAAACAACAGGATCGAGTTGAAAAAGACCTTTGCTTATGTTGAAGTTCTTTGAAAGTTGGATAATGGCAGACTCAAGAATATTTCTATTGACAATGTTGCTAGAATGAAATAAAACAAGCATTATTCCAATCAATACAGTGGGATAACTCTGACAAATGGACAAAAAGAGCACTGGACAACTGTCCTGTTCTAACGGAATATTGATGCTGTTTTATACGTGTGTGCAAATCCTTTCCCGTCTGACCTATTAAAAGGAATCACATTGTTTACACCCAATTTTATAGATAATGCCTGAATTATTGGTAGGGCTATTTTTCACAATATTGTGATATGAAAATACTACATTAATATCCAAAAGTTTAAGTACATTAGCAATGCCTAAAAAGCCCGGGAAAAATGGAAGTACTAAAATATTTTTTGACAAAGTACGAGTGTTATTATTGACACGATAGAAAGTTCGTTTTGCCTTGTTGAGACAAGATTCCATAAACGCAGATGGGTAACACAGATCACTTCCAAAAAAAAAAAAAAAAATCAACGGTATTGGAAGTGATCTGTGTTACCCATCTGCGTTTATGGAATCTTGTCTCAACAAGGCAAAATGAACTTTCTATCGTGTCAATAATAACACTCGTACTTTGTCAAAAAATATTTTAGTACTTCCATTTTCCCCGGGCTTTTTAGGCATTGCTAATGTACTTAAACTTTTGGATATTAATGTAGTATTTTCGTATAACAATATTGTGAAAAATATCATAGTAAAAAATAGCCCTACCAATAATTCAGGCATTATCTATAAAATTGGGTGTAAACAATGTGATTCCTTTTACATAGGTCAGACGGGAAAGGATTTGCACACACGTATAAAACAGCATCAATATTCCGTTAGAACAGGACAGTTGTCCAGTGCTCTTTTTGTCCATTTGTCAGAGTTATCCCACTGTATTGATTGGAATAATGCTTGTTTTATTTCATTCTAGCAACATTGTCAATAGAAATATTCTTCAGTCTGCCATTATCCAACTTTCAAATAACTTCAACATAAGCAAAGGTCTTTTTCAACTCGATCCTGTTGTTTTGAATTCCTTCAAAACAAATTTAGATAAAAAGGGTAGGACGCTAAATCTTTGGTAAACTTGTACGCTACTTTATTAACTTTTAATCTTCATTTTATTTTATATATATCGAAACTTGACTCTAAAAGGCAAAGTGTTAAAACCCGGGCAGATTTCCAGTATAAATTTGTATTTTTATAATTAATTTGATCTTGTGCTAAAAATCGATATTTTTCCTTACAAATCTGTTTGCCTCTTTGTTAATCCTCTAATTTTTAATTTTTATTTTTACTTCTCCGTTTATTGCATATATATATATATATATATATATATATATATGTTTGTGTGTATGTATGTTATTTATTTATTTATTTTTTTTTTTCTTTCTGTAACCTATATATAGGCCGTAACCTTTTATGTACTTCAGTGTTCCTGAGGATGTCATTAGACGAAAGCGCTTGAGCACCTTTTGTGTTTCCTTTCCTTCGTGGTTTTATTCATCATAAATATTTTTCACGTGTTACTTTCGTGAAATAATTTTCATATATATATATATATATATATATCCCTGCAAGGGGGTTCTAAGCTCGTGCTCTTGAGTGCTCTTTGTGCTCGTTTGTACGTGCTTGTTCCTGGAGGTTTCACGTGCACCCTCCCGGCCCTAGCACCCAAGGATGATGGGGCTCGACCCTGCAGTCCTTGTCATCCTTGGTCTTTTTCCACTTCGACTGTCCCCTCCACCCTTTCTTTTTCCTCTGTCTTTCCTCTCACTTTTTCTTTGTTTTTCCGCTGAGATATGCCCTTTTAAATAGAGGCGAATCGGTTCTTCCCGAACTTAAAAAAAAAATTAATATATATATATATATAGAGGGTGTCCCAAAAAAACTATATACTCTCTATAGCATATATTTTATAATTTAAAAAAAAACCAAGCAATATATTGTTATAGCAATTGCCAATGAAAGGTAAATTAGTAATCTAAGTGATCAAAATGTTATAGCGAGTTGTTTGCATATAAAATTTAATTAACTACGCCAAGTGCTCAAAATGTTCTCTGGCGGCATGAATGCACTTTTGAATGCGTCGACTAACTGATTCGCAGACATGGACTAATGTGGATGCTGTGATGGTCCCGCACTTTTCCCTAATTGCATCCTTAAGGTGTTCGAGTGTTGCAGGTCTTGTACCATAAACTGCATCCTTCAGGTAGCCCCACAAGTAAAAATCAAGTGGAGTCAAGTCCGGTGAACGTGGAGGATACTCGACGCTTCCTCTTCGTCCTATCCAACGGTTAGGCAACGTTTCATCGAGGTACCTTCTGACATCACAATGATAATGAGGAGGGGCTCCATCTTGTTGAAAGTAAAAGTCGTCGTTTCGAAACAACTTCCGAACTGCAGGTATAATTTCTGTTCGCAGCATGTCGAGATATGCGGCACCGGTAACTGTCCCATTAAAGAAAAATGGTCCAACCAAACCCCTGGATGATAAACCACACCATGCTGTTAATCCTGGTAAATTAACATGTTTATCCACACCTTAAGGATGCAATTAGGGAAAAGTGCGGGACCATCACAGCATCCACATTAGTCCATGTCTGCGAATCAGTTAGTCGACGCATTCAAAAGTGCATTCATGCCGCCGGAGAACATTTTGTGCACTTGGCGTAGTTAATTAAATTTTATATGCAAACAACTCGCTATAACATTTTGATCACTTAGGTTACTAATTTACCTTTCATTGGCAATTGCTATAACAATACAGTCTGTTTTTTTTTTTAATTATAAAATATATGATGCTACAAAGAGTATATAGTTGTTTTGGGACACCCTGTATATAATCGTCAAGGGTGTACAGTTGACCTAACCGGGCATTCAATACTTTTCAAATCGTCCACAACGCGTTGTGGTCATATCCGAATCGTCCACAACGCGTTGTGGTTGTTTGAGAACGGTCATGAAGTGAAAAAATATCTAACGATGTATGGTCAGGTGCATCCACAATGCGTTGTGGCTGTTTTTTTCGCTCACTGAGCGATTTCTATGTTTGGGCGTAATATACAGGGTGTACATAAAGTCAGGATCTATTTTTGTGAAGCACTTGGAAATTTTATGGAATTCAATCATAAAATGATAAAGTGGTAACATTTATTAAATAATTAAGAGTAGGATTCGACGTGACTCCCATCAGTATCCCTGCACAGCTCAAATCGTTCCGCAGCATTTCTAAACACATTCTGGAGCATTTGCGGGGTTATGTTATCTGCAGCAGTTCGTATACGTGTACGTAAGTTTTCAAGACTCGTAATCTTCGTCTCATAGACGTGCGACTCGATAAAGCCCCATGCAAAGAAATCTAAAGGGGTTAAATCTGGTCATCTCGCTGGCCAAGGTCTGTTGCTTCCGCGTCCGATCCAGCGATTTGGAAAACGTCCATTTAGATAATCCTGAACAATTTTGGCATAGTGACAAGGAGCACCATCATGTTGATAGACGACGGTACTAACAATCCTATCCCCGTCGTCTATCAACATGATGGTGCTCCTTGTCACTATGCCAAAATTGTTCAGGATTATCTAAATGGACGTTTTCCAAATCGCTGGATCGGACGCGGAAGCAACAGACCTTGGCCAGCGAGATCACCAGATTTAACCCCTTTAGATTTCTTTGCATGGGGCGTTATCAAATCGCACGTCTATGAGACGAAGATTACGAGTCTTGAAAACTTACGTACACGTATACGAACTGCTGCAGATAACATAACCCCGCAAATGCTCCAGAATGTGTTTAGAAATGCTGCGGAACGATTTGAGCTGTGCAGGGATACTGATGGGAGTCACGTCGAATCCTACTCTTAATTATTTAATAAATGTTACCACTTTATCATTTTATGATTGAATTCCATATAATTTCCAAGTGCTTCACAAAAATAGATCCTGACTTTATGTACACCCTGTATAACGTGAAGAACGACGCTTGTATAGGAGAACATTCCGCGCAAGTTGAGGAGGGAGAACGAACAAATGAAAAAATGAGGTAACCACCCGGGAATCGAACCCGGGATCTTCCGATTGCCGGTCAGATATGATAACCACTACACCATGGTCCTCACTCGATCAGAAGTCGTAATTCTCCTACATACGCGCAGAAACCAATGCCCCGAGGTGGGCACCCCTCGCATGCCCACCTCGGGGCATTGGTTTCTGCGCGTATGTAGGAGAATTACGACTTCTGATCGAGTGGACCATGGTGTAGTGGTTATCATATCTGACCGGCAATCGGAAGATCCCGGGTTCGATTCCCGGGTGGTTACCTCATTTTTTCATTTGTTCGTTCTCCCTCCTCATCTGCGCGGAATGTTCTATACAAGCGTCGTTCGTTACGTTTAATTATACTGCGTGTTCTTTGCAGTTGAAATGTGTATATATATATATATATATCTATGAATATCTATATATATATATACTGTGTATATATATATATATATATATTATATATTATATATATAATATATATATATATATATATATATATATATATATTAGGGTGTCCCAATTTTCTTTTCTTAACACGACCTGACCACTCGTTCATGCCCGGATGTGGTTTTGGGCTAACGCATTGGCTTTGTGATTTTCAACTCGATCAGATGATATTTAGAGGTCCCGACGTTTGATGACTTTTTTTTTGGTTTCCGATTGATCATTATGGCTATTGACAAGATCAAACATCAAGTTGTGGCTTCTTGAGAGGTTCCCGATAGCAGAGCTGGCTAAATCTCGATTACCAAGTAATATGGACGTGTTGCTCCTTTTCTCTACCATCACCGTGACCAAAAGAAGACAGATTCCAACAGTGTCAAGGCTGTAATATCGGCTGTATTAGAACTGGGCTAGAGCCAACACAAATCTGGCAACAACTCCGTTCATGCCTCGACTAAACTGAAAGCTTTGGTTCAGAGGTATCGAAATTTGCATAAAAACAGAACAAGACTGAATGACTTACAATATGCAGCGGGATGTAATTCTTGGCTGTATGAGGATATTTTTGATGTCGCCCGCTCAGACGTTCTGGATCGGGGAGATATCCCTCTTGAAGACAAGAATTCCTCATTTCCCAAAGGCAGATCGACATACGAGTTACATGGGAGGTGAATAGAAAATATAATGCAGCCACAATGAAAAGACAGGAAAGGAAAGAGCTCTTGAGCGGGCACACCGGCATCAAACGAGGAGGGCTCTAGCTGTAGGATCCCAGAAGAGGCTACCGACAGCAGTTCTAGCACATCGTCAGCTGACAGTGGAAACGAAGCCGTCACTTGTGGACTTAAACCTTCGAAAGCTCCCAAACATGACAGACTAAAAGAAAGTCTGAGTGATCTTGACCTGGCAGCAACTTCGGATCGCGAGGGCCTTTCTGTTCGACAGGCAACATCAGCGTTTGCTGGGACTGCAAAATCCCTAGCTCTCGGTCCTGACTGTTGCCGTCTGGCAAAGAGCCGAGCTGCAGAACTGATGGTGGTCAATGATGCAGCAGAGCGAGGCATTGCCCTCATTGAGAAATACACAAGCAAACCTCTGTGCCGTGATGAAGAAGACCTCCGTTCCTCCTTCGAACTGTCCACTCACACCGACGGAATTGTGAGCCGGAAGGGAACAAAAACGGATCTCATGAAACACTGTTTATTTAAAATGCATAAATGTGATGCTTTGAAATTGTTGTTTGTGTGTTAAGATTAAAATACATGTTATTTTGTATAATCATCTTTGTGATGGAACTTTTGAGAGAAATATTTCAGTTAATTTGCCTTTCAGTTAAGAGGAGAAATAAAGTGTTCAAAGTTCGGGACCTTTAAATTTCCTTCGATCTCTCTGAAATTTTTACAGGAAGACTTCTAATGGGAAACATCAAAGAGCGCAACACGAGCGGATTTGTATCCCGAAATTTTTTTTGGCCCCCTATGAGTTTGGGACACCCTAATATATATATATATATATATATATATATACACACATACCTTACAAAGGTTCCGCGCGATGATTTCTCATTTCGCGAAGGTCAAGCGTGTCGCCCCTCCTCTCGAGTTGGCCTGGTGAAGTAGTGAGTTGGATTCTTGCGCTCTCCACCTCACATAGTCAGGTGCGCCCGGCTCATCGGGGATTGTTCTGAGCCAGGCGTCTAGTCTTCTTTTGAAGATGTCCACTGCAACTCCCTTCGTGTTTCTTAGGTCTTTGGGCAACTTTAAACAGTTTCGGTCCTGGTCCTCTCACTATAAAACTATTTTCTTTCAGGGTTAAGGATGTTCCCTGTCTCGCCTTCAATTTGGGAATACGACACAGTCTACCGCTTCTACTTTCCACCGTTGTTTAGGGAGTTATGGGATTCAGAGTATGATTAGGGACTAGTTTCTCCATTATTTTCCCAGTGTAAATAATGGTGTATCTCTCTCTCCTCCTTTCCAGTGAATATAAGTCTAGTTCTCGTAACCTTTCCCAGTAATTTAGTTCTTTGCACCCATTGATCTTGGCTGTGAAGCTTCTTTGGATCTCCTCCAGCTGTCTAATGTCTTCTTTTTTATATGGGGATGTTAGGACTGAGCAGTATTCCAATTTGGGTATTATCAGGGTTTTCAGTAGAGGAATCATTACATTCCTATCCCTTCGTTTAAAGGTTCTCAATAGCTGACCCGTTATACTCTTTGCTCTGTTTACTGCTATCTTATTTTGTCTTTCAAATTTCGCATCATCTGTCATTACAACCCCTAAATCTTTTGCTCTGGAACTTCTCTGAATTTCCTGTCCATTTGGGGTATAATATTCCATGGATTTTAGGGCTTCTCTTTTTCCGTACCGTAATAGCTGAAATTTCTCGGTGTTAAACTTCATATTGTTGTCTTCCGTCCACTTGTAGATGCTGTTTATGTCGGTTTGTAGAGATCCTATGTCTTCTGTGTTTATTTTTCTACTGATCTTTGTGTCATCCGCAAAGGATGTTACTGTGCTGTCTCTGGTAACGTCCTCATCTATGTCAGTTAGCATGATTATGAAGATTAGTGGAGCTAATACTGTTCCTTGTGGTACCGAGCTGAGGACCTCTGATTCTGATGAAGATACTCCTTGTACTGTAACGATTTGCCGCCGCTCACTAAGGAAATTATATATCCATTTCCCAACTTTTCCTGTTATTCCCATATATTGCAGTTTATGTATTATGATTCTGTGGTCACACTTGTCGAACGCTTTAGCAATGTCTGTTTATAGTACATCATAGTTTTCATTACTTTCAAGTGAATCAATAATGTTGTTGTAGTGTTCCATTAGTTGTGATAGGCATGATCTGCCTGACCAAAACCCGTGTTGGTTATCATTGAATTTTTTCTGAGTTTCCAAAAAGTCAGATTTTTTGTCTAACTATTCTTTCAAATATTTTAGTGAGATGAGACGTAAGCGATACTGGCCTATAGTTTTTGGCCTCGGATCGATCTCCTCCTTTATATATTGGGACTATGTTCGCGCTCTTCAGGATGCCGGTATTTCTCCCGTGTCTAATGATCGTCTCCATATCCAGTATAGGGGCTCAGCGATTGCATTCTTGCAGCTTTTGATCAATGTGGCATTCCATTTATCCGGTTCTGCCGCTGAGTGTGTTTTTAGTTTCCCTATGGCTTGTGTAATATCATCCGTCGTAAAGTCGAAATCCATTATACTTTCCCCTTGTGGTTCTTCTTCAAAGAACGCGTTTCTATCGCATATCAATTTGTCAGTTTTTGGGATACTGAAAGATGATTCGTACTGAGCTCTTAACACACACACACACACACACACACACACACACACACACACACACACACACACACCACCTCGTTCCTCGTTAACTTCGATGTTCCGTGAGTTGGTCTCTCTTCACACGAAGGTTAAGCTGGTGGCCCCGTCTCTAGCCCTGGCCTGCAATATATATATGATATAATAATTTAGGGGGGGGGGGGGGGGGTCGAAACATATCAAAAATAGAGTTTCTCCAATTCCACAGTATGCACGTAGTTGGAAATGATGATCTCAACATCTTGTAAAAAAAGGAGAATATGCGATCCCCCTTACCCCTTCCATAGCATCCCCCCCATTTTACTCTCTCCACAGATATATAAACCCCAAATGTGACAATCATGCATTATATTAAGTCTTATTAAGTAGATTAGATTAATTTGGGTAGATTATTTAGATAGAGTTTTAGATAGATTGAATAGATTACATACAGGGTGGGCCGTAAGTTTCCATACATAGGAAAAATAAACATTTTTTTATGGACAACCATTTTTATTTATATAATATGCTCTACATGGTTGCCATTGTTTTGAAAACACATTTCAATACGTGTTCCCCACTGTTGATGAACACGCATTAGCACAGTTGACGTTATGCTTGTAATGGCGTTGGTGATACGTTCCTTTAGATGATTTATGTCTCGTATCTTTTCCTGATACACCATGGCCTTCAAGTGCCCCCAAAGATAGAAATCAAGGGGGGTGAGATCTGGGGATCTGGGAGGCCACTCCACAGGACCACGCCGACCAATCCAAGCATCCGGAAACTGCTGCTGATCCAAATACCGACGCACGTGAAGACCATAATGAGGTGGAGCTCCATCTTGCTGGAAGTAAACTGGGAAGTTACCTTCCTCGTTTAGCAGGGATGGGAAAATCTCTTCTTGCAACATGTTAAGATACCTTTCGGCATTAAGATTTCCACTGACAAAAATTGGTCCAATAATTCTGTCACCCCATATCCCGGCCCACACCATCACTTTACCGGCACCTTGCATCTTCGTCGGACTCAGCCAGTTAGGGTTAGCATTACTCCAATAACGTATGTTTTGCCGATTAACCTCTCCATTGACGTAAAAATTTGCTTCATCAGTAAACAAGATCTTACGTCAAACGCATATTCTTAGGGTATCTGAAACATAAAAACAAACGTTTAATTTTTCCTATGTATGGAAACTTACGGCCCACCCTGTAGATTAATTTAGATAGATTAGATGAATTATATAAATTATTGTCACGTTTTTTTGTTTAGTTTCAGATTGTTATTTTCAGATTGTTTATGATTGAATGAGTTATGAGTTATATTAAATTCAGATTGAATGATTCAATTGCTAGAATTTAACAATTAGTTTCTTGTTATTAATGCTACTAGGCCTAAATAAGTGAAATCATGGCGACACGAAGCAAAACGCACAATTCAACATTTGGTCACCCTGCAGAATTTCCACCTTCAATGACTCCTTCAAAGGCTGACGTATTTAGGCATTATTTATTGGTAAGAAAACGAGAAGAACTGATTTCGAAAGGTTATAGAACAGCAAAAGAATGTTACAGAATTGTTACTAAAGATGTGGAAGCCATTTGGGAGAAGTTTTCCTTTCCACATATAGGATTTGAAAGAATAGCTATAAAAGTTGAACGATTAATAGAATCTGCAGCAAAGCTAAATAAAGTACCATTAAAACAAAGAAACAACAGTTTTCAGCAGAAGGTGGAGACATTCGATGAAATGTTTGATATTTGCACTTGTACTTGTTAGTTGTTACGATAAAAAAAATCAGTCGAACGGATTGCAGATGTGATATTAGAGTTCCAATGATTGAGTGGGAGTCTTTTGTGGGGCAGAAACAAAGAAAAAACCAACTAGGACCAATCGACAGAGTAACAACTTCCACAAGAAAAAGGACTCACGATAGAGTTAAAGGATTAGAAAGAAGAGCCAAGATAAGCCTAGATATGAATGTCGCCTCAGTCAGCAAACTGGACCCTTTACATATTATGGAAGATGAGAGCATGGAAATTGATGATGAAAGCGACGATATTGACTTTGTTCCGGATTTTGAGCTGAGAGAAAACCATCAGAACAGAATTATTTATGATAACAATAACAGCAGATAGATACCGTGTAAGTTACAGAGCTACTGCAGCTATAGTAAATGCAGCTTTGAAGGATATGGGAATATTAGACAAAACCAATATGTTGGATAGGAAAAAAGTGGAAAGAGAAAGAATACGTGTGGGTAAAAAGAACATAATCAAAGTGAAATCAGAGAACACACAGAGTGAAGGCATCGGATTTGATGGTAGAAAAGATCAAACTAAGACAAAGAAGGGAATGGAGTACGAAGAACATTATGTAATAATCAAAGAACCTGGTGATGTTTACATGGATCATATAGCTCCAGATAACGGAACTGCTTGTTGTATTGCAGATGAAATAATAACTTTTATAGTCGATTCTAATAGCAAAGAATCCCTCAAAGCTTTGCTATGCGATGGCACCCCAGTGAACACTGGCAGGATTGGCGGAGTGCTAAAATTGATTGAATTATATCTGGACAGGCCGGTACAATGGCTGATTTGCCTTTTGCATGCAAACGAACTGCCCTTCAGGCACGTATTTGAAGCAATTGATGGAAAAACTTCGGGACCAAACACCTTCAAAGGTTCTCTTGGAAATAAACTCCGAGAGGATTTGACCAAACTGGATATAGTTAATTATACCCCTGTAGAGGGCAACATTAAAGAAGTTTCGGCCGATATTGTTAAAAGTTTCAGCAGTGACCAAAAATATATATATGAAATGTGCATTAGCATACAATCTGGACGCATCTCACAAGCGTTAGCCACCAGATCCCCAGGTGCCCTCCATCATGCAAGATGGCTAACACGAGCAAATAGGATCCTGCGCTTATATGTCTCTACACGGAATCCAGACAAAAACATCCAAGACCTAGTAAAAATTATAATGCTCGTTTACGCTCCAGGTTGGTTTTGGATAAAGTCTCATCCAAAGGCAAATAAGGGAGCATCTAATTTTTGGTATATCATGCGCTTGCTTAAAGGCTTAGATAAAAAGCATCGGATGATTATGGAGCGTGTCCTCAGAAATAACGTCTATTTTGCCCACCCAGAGAATATCTTACTCTCAATGATAACAGACACAAGAAGAGAGGTCAGAGAGCTGGCTCTTCAGCACATCATTCGAGCAAGAACTAGGAGCACCAATGCGAGAAATTTTGAGCTGCCAAAAACACTGAACTTTGAAGCAGACGATTATCCTAACATGATCGACTGGGACAACGAAACCATCACCCCTCCACCTATTTTACAGAATTTGACAAATGATGATCTTCTTAAAGTTCGAAATGAACCACTTCAGCCAGGGAGTAGAACATGCTGTAAATGTGGTAACAGAAGCATCACAAGATAGAATTGGTTACGAAAACAGAAATAAATTTATTTTGAATGTACTGGAGTCGAGAAAAAAGCTACGTGTTCCAATGGAAAGGCCAGTGGTGTCAGTAATTTACGATTTAAAATTTTTTAAGGTGAATATTTTGGTTTTAATATGCTTCAATTAAATTTCTTAAGGTGAATATTTTGATTTTAGTATGCTTCAATTGATTCTTTAAGTAATATACGGAGAAAGATTTCTTATTATATATATATATATATATATATATATATATACACGGTGTCCCAAAAAAAACTAAACACGCAAATTAATAACATGTATGCGTTCTCATAAGTTTGAATATAATAATTAAGATTTCTTATTCCAATAAATTTAATGCAAATTTATATTATTATTTGAAAAATTGTTCAATATGGGAACCATTTTGTTCTATACACTTAACCAAACGCGATCGCCACTCGTCCACGCACTTGTCTACATAATTTTGTGAAACTCTTTCCCAACCATCTATGAGTCTCCGTCTTAAATCATTTAAATCTTCAATATTCTGCCCAGGTATGTAAACCTTAGAAGATAGAGCTTCCCATATGCCATAATCCATTGGTGTAGGGTCAGGGCTATTTGCTGGCCAATTTTCGGAATCGATAAAACTAACCTCCTGAGCTCTGAGGTACTCTATTGTCTGACGAGCTCTGTGTGCTGGTACGCCATCTTGCTGAAAGGTGAAATCATTACCACATCTGGCTTGCATATCTTCTAGATAAATCGGCAAAACATGATTAATGTAGTAGTTTGCATTAATCCTGGCTCGAGGTGCAATAAAAACTAAATGAGATTTGCCCATCTTCGATACGCACGCACCCACCATCACACCTTGAGAAACTCTTGCCGTTTCTTTCAACAAACGTTCAGGACTAACATCTTTTTTTCTATCCGCCCTTGAGTAAACCCTATCATTTTGATTGTTTATTGGAGGAGTTATATGGTAGATCTTCTCATCTGAAAACCAGATTTTTTATACCGATCTGTCATCTGGAAATCGCTCTAAAAGTTCTCGTGCACACATATTACGTCTGTGTTTATTAGCTTGTGTTATACCAAAATGATAAATTATATGAACATATCTCAATAATTATTAATTATTATTATAAATATTATTCATTATTATTATAATTATTAACTATTATGTTCACATTTCAAATTATAAAAAAAATTATAGCTTATTAAAAAACGGAGTCCAAAAAAATCGGCGTGTTTAGTTTTTTTTTGGACACCGTGTATATATAACTTACTTTAACACTACTTATATCGTTATTTACTTTAATCTTTGTCATTTATCAGGTTTTTTCATTCAAAGAATTGGTTTCAATTTCATTTCAATTTAAAAAAAGGGGGGTGCATATGCAACGGGTAGGGGGGGGGGCGCATAGCGGTGTAATTACAGTATGTTGTTTTGGGGCCCAAAGGAAACTCGAGCAGTGTGTAGAATAAGAATACAAAATTTCGACCCCCTCCTAAATTTTATATATATACAGGGCGTCCCCAAAAAATGTATACACACTTTAAATACTTATAAAGGCAGTGTTTATTAAAATACATTTCATTTTCAAAATGTAATAGAATCTACAGACATTATTTAATTGTTTTGTCAACGCCTGTTTTCAAACTGACGTCCGTTCTGGTCCAGGCACTGCTGATAACGCGAAGCAATGGAATCGCAAACATCACGAAACATTTCGTTTGGTATTTGTGTGCATTCTCGTTCAATGGGCTCTCCAATTCAGCGACTGTTGCAGGTTTATAGCGTAGACTTTGTCTTTTAAGTATCCCATAAAAAAAAGTCTAGTGGTGTGAGGTCTGGTGAACGCGGAGGGTATTCTACGAAACCCCTTCGTCCAATCCACATCCACATCGTGCCAAGTACCACTCGCAATACTCCACTCTTCGGTCCGGATCGTCATCTTCATTAATAGCATGGACTAATCTTGGAATGTAACTTTTCCATTGACAGCGCTTCAAAATGCGTTGGACAGACGATTCTGAAATTCCTACCTCACGACTCGCTTGCCGCACAGATTTTCTTGGACTTTGGTGATACGTTTCCAGTACTCTTTCTTGCTTTGTGGGGCTTGTCGATGTCCGTGGTCTTCCGGAACGCTTCTTGTGGACATTCTGAACAGTTCCATCGGCTTCAAATTTATCTCTAATTCGAGTGATGGTAAGTCGCGTTGGTGGATCTGTTTGAAACTCCCTCCTAAACTGTCTCTGCACTTCAACTGCGTTTTCACACTTCCAGTAGCATTTAGAATGAATTTCCTTTTTCAAAGCTTAGTCTGACTGCCATTATTAATTCTAATGGGTTTAACTTGGAAAGAAAGAAACATCAATTGAGCTATCAGCTGTTAAAGTGTGTATACATTTTTTTGGGACGCCCTGTGTATATATATATATATATATATATAGGGATCGGCAAAAAAAAAAAAAGGGAGACCTTTTAAATCCTTCATATTTCGGCAAATACGGTACATAGAACCATGAAATTTTAGTATGTTAGTACTAAGTAATTTTATGGTTTATATGCCATCTTTTAGCAATTTATCTGAGAAATTGGATTTATGGCGAATATTCCAGAAAAATCTTGCTAATCATAATCATGTGTTGATAATTCATACGCAGAGCTGGGCACTTGCGGTTTTTTTTGCGTTTTTTTGCGGTACTGCGGTACTACTACCGCACTACCAAACCGGTACCGCATAACGCAGTACCGCTACCGCATTCAAGTTTCCCGCGGTACTTTCCGCGGTACCGACCAACACGGTAGTACCGCAGTACCGCAAAAAAAAACGCAAGTGCCCAGCTCTGAAATTTATTTCATAGGCCTGCGATGGTTTTGATGTTCGAAATATTTTATCACTTATATAGTAATTTTTGCACGCTGATTCCGAAAATAATATTAATTTTTCGCCATCACGTACAGATTTTTCACAATGTTATATTTCATATTACATATGTAAGTAATTTTCATTAAAATTGACTCGATTAAATTTTGATTAAAAACTACTACCTATAAATATTTCCAGATCAGAAGTGACGTCATAGCGTCTTCTAGAACATTCGAGAGACGCACCGATAGTATATAAGTGATTGACAAGCCACGAGATGAGTCAGTCTGTCTAGTGTGTGCGAGGTTATAGTTCTTTATTATTCAAAGGTGTGCGGTGACTATATTTCTCTTTTGAAATTTGTTTATTTGTCGCTATGGCAATCAGAGGGTGTGTAAATAGCCCAAACATTTTGTTATATTTGTGGAAAATTTACTGTGAAAAAACAAAAGCGAGATATTACAGACTTCGTCAAGAAAGCATACTATGCATACTTCGGAATGAAACTTGGGGTAAAGGTAAAAAGGATTCTTTACCTTTGGGATTCCAATGGTCTGGCGTGAGCCTAGAAATTACAGCAATGACTGCTATTTTCGTTCATGTAACGTGCAAGGCTACAATACTAAAAATAAAAAGGAATTTTCTTATCCAAACTTTCAGTCTGCTATAAGACCTGTTACTCATGGACCTGGTATGCCTGTACCTACTAAACCAAATACTCTTTATATAACTTCATCTGATTCGGTGTCTGATGACGATGGAAACGATGATATTGATTGTTTTCAAACCGAAACATCTGGTGAACCCCAATTGTTTACACAAAGTGGACTTAATGATTTGGTAAGAGATTTGTGTCTCCCGAAAGATTCTTCAGAGATATTGGGATCCAGACTTCGTGCAAAGAACTTACTTTCTCCCGGGACGTCATTTTACTGATACAGAAATCGAGAAAAAGGATTCATCCAATATTTTTCTCAAAAAAATTCACTGGTATATTGCAACAATGTTTCGGAACTAATACTTAAGCTAGGCGCTGCAGTCTATGACCCAAATGAGTGGAGACTTTTCATTCATTCCTCCAAAAGAAGTCTAAAAGGCGTCATCCTTCATAACGGTAAGTTGATAACTTGTATGCATCCGTTCCTGTGGCTCATTCGGTTCACTTGAAGGAAACGTACGAAAATCTTGAGCTTCTAGCTAAAGTTAAATACAAAGAACACGGTTGGCTACTTTGCGGAGACTTAAAATTGATTTATCTGTTGTTAGGTCAACAACCAGGTTATACGAAGTTTCCATGTTTTGTGTGTGTATGGGATAGCTGAGCAAGAACTCAGCACTGGATAAAAAAGGAATGGCCACGCAGAATCAACCTGACACCTGGTTCTAAAAACATTCAACGTGAAAGTTTAGATGACACGAAGAAAGTCCCTTTGCCTCCGCTTCACATAAAATTGGGCTTGATGAAGCAATTTGTTAAGGCCTTGGACGAAGATGGAGATTGTTTTAAGTATCCGTGTGGTAAATTCCCAACTCTTTCGAAGCAAAATTGAAAGAAGGAATTTTCGTTGGTCCTCAGATTAGAAAACTGACTTTGGATGAACACTTTGAAAGAACAATGAACAATCTTGAAAAAGAAGCGTAGATTGCTTTTAAGGATGTACTTTGGATGAACACTTTGAAAGAACAATGAACAATCTTGAAAAAGAAGCGTAGATTGCTTTTAAGGATGTTATCAGCAAATTTTTGGGGAACAACAAGGACCCAAATTACCAAAACATTGTGAACAATATGCTAAATAAGTTCAAAGAGATGGGTTGTAATATGAGTTTAAAATTACATTTCTTACATTCACACTTGGATTACTTCCCTGAGAATCTCGGAGCACTCAGCGAAGAACAAGGAGAACGGTTTCACCAAGACATCAAAGAAATGGAGAAGAGATATCAGGGAAGGTGGGACATCAGCATAATTGTTGATTACTGCTGGATGTTGAAACGGGATACTCCAGAATTATTACATAAAAGAAAAGGAACAGCGCCTACATTCGAGACTAAAAGGCATAGATCTCACAAGAAAACTCAGGACAAATAAAGATGAATATGTAATTGACGTTAATAGTCTTCTTTCTTTTTAAAGTTGTTTGCATTTGTAATTAGATTATAACAAAGCAAAATAGGTACCTAATGTAAATTGAAATAAATAATATTTATTTATGCTGTTGTTTTTTCCCTTCCAGTTTGCAGAAAATCCTTACGTGACAGAAAAAAATAGACACCTTATTCGAAATCAGCGTAGTTGAATTATATAAAATCAGTTATTAGTAAGAAAACAACTCTTACAAAGTTTTTATTCGCAGGCCTGTGTAATTAAAGCGATTTTAATTAACGTAAGCCAACTGCTGGAGGTTTGGACAAGCTTCTCAAGAAAATTGATAAAACAGGAGATATCAAAAGAATACCAGGTAACGGTATTAAATTTGGCCACCAAACATTCCTGATTTAAATCCTGTCGATTACAGACTTTGGGAAAATTTGTCACGGGGAATTTATTGGGTCAAAGTAAGAAATGTCGCTCATTTACGACAGCTTCTTCTGGAAAAATGGGATGAGCTACCACAAGAACAAATGAATAAAGCCATAGATGAGTTCCGTCTTAGACTGAAAAAGGTTGTAGAAGTTCGTGGTAAACATATCGAGCAGTTTTTATAACATCAATGTAGCTCCATATGTGAGTACTTTGTAACTTTTTAGCTGCATATACAATGCAGTAGTAGTGTAAATGGAGAATTTCCAGTGGTATAAAGAAATGTTCAATAAATCCGTAATTTTCATTAGTTTTCCTTGAAATCCGCTCACCGTATAGGAAATTTACTTAGTTGTGAGGTGTGGGAAAAATATTGAAATCTGACCATAACTTTGGATTTCACAGCCAAAGTTCGAGGTCTCCTTTTTCTTTTGTCCACCCGATATATACAGGGGTTAGACAAAATAATATGAACACCCGCCGATTTCACCGGTTATCTTTACGGACTGCTCAGACACAAAGTAAACGGTCAAATGACTGGCAAACCTATTTAAATGCGTAACAGAGAGTGTATACGTCATGTTATAACCCTCACGTTGTTTTTACAGATCTGAGTGAATTATGAATTAGCAGTTATGAAAGACCTGTCAGACTTCCAAAGAGGGCAAATTGTCGGAGCGCGGATGGCTGGTGCATCGGTGACGAAAACCGCTCAGATGTTCAATGTATCCAGAGGAACTGTCTCTATGGTCATGTCTGCATACCAAAACCATGCAAAGACAAGCACCGACAAATGCAATAGTGGACGCAAGAAGCTGTGTGATCGAGACCGCCGGGTGCTAAAGCGCATTGTGACAAAGAACCATAAGACCACAGCTCCAAAAGTGACTGCAGAGCTTAACCAGCATCTTGCAAGCCCGGTATCGACCAGAACTGTACGTAGCGAGCTCCATGGAGCTGGATACCATGGGAGGGCTGCAATTGCCAAACCCTTCCTTTCGCACATCAACATTGAGCGGCGCAGAAAATGGTGCAATGACCATAAGAATTGGTCAATGGACCGGTGGAAGAATGTAGTCTACTCCGACGAATCCTCCTTTACGCTATTTCCATGTTCCGGTCGAGTTTACGTCTGGAGACAGCCTAAAGATGCTTATGACCCCGACTGCCTGACCCCAACCGTTAAGCATGGAGGCGGATCTGTGATGGTTTGGGCAGCAATATCGTGGAATACTCTTGGCCCAGCTGTAGTACTGCATGGTAGGGTTAACGCCCAGGTCTATCTGTCAATATTGGCTGACCAGGTCCATCCCATGGTCCAAACGCTGTTTCCCAATGGCGGCGCCGTCTTCCAGGATGATAATGCACCAATCCACACCGCTGGGGTCGTTAAAAACTGGTTTGAAGAGCATGTTAGTGAAGTAGAACGCTTGGATTGGCCTCCACAATCCCCGGATCTTAACATTATCGAGCATCTATGGTGTCAGTTGGAGCAGCAGGTCAGAAGCCGATTCCCACCGCCGGCGTCTTTGGAGGAACTGGAGTAGGGTTTGCTCGAAGAATGGCTCAGGATTCCTCTAGCCACTGTCCAAAAGCTGTATGAATCAATTGCCAGACGCATTGCGCCATTGCAGCTGTTATTGCCGCTAAAGGAGGACCAACTCCATATTAAGAATAAAAACCGCCATTTATCAAGGTGTTCATATTACCTTACCTTATGAACCTTATGTTGTTTCGTGCGTTGGTCTCTCCTCACACGAAGGTCAAGCTGGTGGCCCCGCCTCTAGGTCTGGCTTGGTGGGAGAGTGAGTTGCTTTCTTGCGCTCTCCACCGTACATAGCCAGGCACGCCCGGCTCATCTGGTACCGTCCTGAGCCAGGCATCCAGTCTTCTCTTGAAGACTTCAACTTTGACCCCCGTTACGTTTCTGAGGTCCTTTGTAAGCTGATTGAAAAGTCTTGGCCCCCTGACAACCAAGCTATTTTCCTTCAGTGTTGAGGAGGTCCTTTGTCGGGCCTTTAATTTAGGAACACTCCACATTCCGCCTCTCCTATTTTCCAGTGTTGTTTGAATGGTAATTGGGTTTAGTTTTAGGTTTGGTGCCAGTTTTTTGATCATTTTCCATACGTAGATTATGGTGTACCTCTCTCTTCTTCTTTCCAGGGAGTACAGATTTAGTTTACGTAGTCTTTCCCAGTAGTTGAGTGCTTTGCAGCCATCAATCTTGGCTGTGAAATGTCTTTGCGTCTCTTCTAGTTTATTGGTTTCTTCCTTTTTATATGGGGGCGTCAAAACTGAGCAGTATTCAAGTTTTGGTATAATAATTGTTTTTAGCAGGGGAATCATTACTGTCCTGTCCCTTCTCTTGAACGTCCTTAGTACCTGTCCCGCTACTCTTTTTGCTTTATTTAGCGCTATCTGATTTTATGTTTCGAATTTCGCATCATCTGTCATTAATTATTATCCCCAGATCGATCGCTTTCGTGCTTCTCTGAATTTCCTGTCTATCTGGAGCATAATATGCAGTCTGTTTAAGTTCCTCTTTTCTACCATATCTCAAGAGCTGAAATTTCTCGGTGTTAAATGACATGTTATCTTCTGACCATTTGTATATTTTGTTCGTGTCCTTCAGCAAGGCCTCCATTTACATCGCTGATTTTTCTGCTGATCTTTGTATCGTCTGCAAAGGATGTTACTGTACTATTTACTCCGCTGTCTATGTCTGTTAGCATGATAATGAACAGGAGGGGGCCAGTACTGTCCCTTGTGGTACTGAGCTGCGTACTTCCGATTCTGATAATGATATACTTTGAATTTTGACCACCTGCAGACGTTCTCTGAGGAAGTTATAGATACATTTTCCCACTTTGCCTGTTATTCCCATATATTTCATTTTATGTGCTATTATACCATGATCACACTTGTCGAAAGCTTTAGCAAAATCTGTGTATATAACATCGTAGTTGTCATTGCTTTCCAGTACATCTAGGATATTGTTGTAGTGTTCTATTAGTTGTGATAGGCATGATCTACCTGATCGGAATCCATGCTGATTTTCGTTGAATGTTTTCCGTGTCTCCAGGAAATCATAAATTTTCTCTCTAACTATTCTTTCAAATACTTTGGTGAGGTGAGACGTCAATGACACTGGTCTATAATTCTTTGCTTGAGATGTGTCCCCTCCTTTATATATAGGGACAATGTTTGCTCTTTTCAAGATGCTCGGTATTTCCCCACTGTCTAGGGATCTTCTCCATATCCAGTATAAAGGTGTAGCTATTTCATTTTTAACATTTTCAATCAATAATGCGTTCTAATTGTCCGGAGCTGCAGCTGAATGTGGTTATATATATATATATATATATGGGATGAATTTCACAATTAAACACGTGAAATGAATGAATGCTGCAAACCCCTTATGGGTTTGCAGCATATATATATATATATATATATATATATATCTTTGGTTAGCTTCCGGCCGAATTGTTCATTCTGACGAAGGTCAAGCGTTTCAC
Organism: Bathynomus jamesi; assembly: GCA_023014485.1. Taxonomy (NCBI): domain Eukaryota; kingdom Metazoa; phylum Arthropoda; class Malacostraca; order Isopoda; family Cirolanidae; genus Bathynomus; species Bathynomus jamesi. Next base: position 390,070 of record JAJOZX010001959.1, on the reverse strand, counting down.
TCCACCTTAGACCTACGGTTTAAGGTGGGATCCGAACCACGCCCCACCAGCAGCCAGCGTCTTAACCACTAGACCACCCAGGGTACCCATTTATCTACCACCCACTTTCTTTATTGTGCGAAAGGATGAACAGCTAGGTTTTGCTGCGCGCCGGCTGCCGTAACCGGGTCTCGAACCCGGGGCCAATGGATTCGTAGTCAGCGACGCTAACCATATATATATATATGTTATAATGTTATAATATTTCAGACCAACAAAGCCCCTAGGATCCACTCATGGCTGGTCTACCTAACTGTGGTGGCGGAGGGGACCTACAATTTTACGCGAGTTCCGAACCACAAGACCTTAATTCTACTACCTTAAATTATACCCAATCTCTCAACATATGCGTCTAATCGATTTTTAAACGTGTTTATAGACGTGCTACTAATTACTTCCACCGGCAAACTATTCCAGCTATTTACTATTCTACGCGTAAAAACGTTTTGGGCAACTGCTGTCTCGAACCATCTACCTGTCAACTTATGAGTACACCCGTTATTTCTAGTCCTATTATACTGAGATATTTCGAAAAAGCTATCTCTATCTACGTTATCGAACCCATTCATAATTTTAAAAACCTGGATTAGATCACCCCTTAGCCTCCTAGTCTCGAGTGTAGTCAATTTTAATTTCTTAAGCTTATCCTCGTACGACTTTGACCTAAGCGACGGAATCATCTTAGTTGCTCGTCTTTGAACTCTTTCAATTTTGTCCATATCTTTTCGCATATGAGGATTCCAAAATTGGATAGCATACTCCAAATGGGGTCTAACAAATGATTTATAAAGAGGAACAATAATATCGCGCGATTTGTACTCAAAATTCCTAGCTATAAAACCTAGCACTTTGTTCGCTTTATTGACCGCTGCTGTACTTTGTTTCGTCACTTTTAAATCACCAGTGACTATAACTCCTACATTTTTTTCCTGCTCTACGCTTGCCAACGCCTTCCCTGACATACTATACGCCAAATTACCGTTACGCGAACCTATATGTAAAATTTTGCACTTATCGACGTTAAATCTCATTTGCCATGTAACTGACCAATCAACGATTTTATTCAGATCTTCCTGGATTTTACCTCTATCTTCGTCATTAATCGCCCTACCACTCAACTTCGTGTCATCCGCAAACTTTGAAACCGTACTGACTAGGCCGACATCTAAATCGTTAATATATAAGAAAAAGCAAGGGGCCAAATACAGAACCCTGAGGAACGCCGCTGGCTACATTAGCCCAACACGACTCTGCTCCATCAACAACCACCCTCTGTTTCCTACCTCGCACCACTCTTCTATCCAATTTATTACTACACCCCTGATTCCATGAGCCTTAGTTTTTTTCAATGAGTCTTTTGTGCGGTACGGTGTCAAACGCTTTTTGAAAATCTAAATACACTACATGAACCACCCGATGACTCTCGTAAACTTCAACCACGCTTTGAAATTTTTTAAAAGATCAGTTAAGCAAGATTTGTTTCGCCTAAAACCGTGCTGCGCATTTCTAATCAAGTTATGCAATTCCAAGTGTTCGACTATACGATCCCTAATTATTGATTCCAGTAGCTTACCTACAGCAGACGTTAAACTGATTGGCCTATAATTTCCCACCGCACCTTTATCGCCTTTCTTAAAGATAGGTGTTACATTTGCTAACTTGAAATTATCTGGTACGTACCGCTCAGAAATAGACGCATTAAAAATCTTTGTTAGCGGCACAACAATGCTTTCTTTTAATTCTTTTAGTTGTATGGGATATATGGAATCCGGCCCCGGTGATTTACACATTTTCATTTTATCAATATAGCGCATTACCTCCCTTTCACTAACCACAATATTATCCAAAGTATTACTATTATCAAAAAGGTATTATGTCTATGACCGTAGGGATATTCGTAACATCTTCTATAGTAAAAACTGACGTAAAAAATTCGTTTAGCAAGGTAGCCATTTGCTTGTTTTCAGAAACTAGCTCTCCGTTAAAATTTGTCAACGGTCCCAAGACACTTTTTACTGGATACCTATTGCTGACGTATTGAAATAATCGCTTGGGGTTTTCTTTGCCGTCACGAGCTATGGAGATTTTCGCGCTTGGACTTTTTTATTACACTTTTCGCTTCACGCCTTAGAGATATGTAGTTGTTTCATAACCACAAATTGTCTTTATCGCACTTATGTAGCCTATAAGCTCTATCTCTACTCTTTATAATATCTCCTACTCTAGAAGTAAACCACAAGGGCTTGTTGTTTACTTTCGCACGCTTAATCTTGTACGGTACACATTCCTCATTTATAGTCCTAAATAGTGTTTCAAACGATTTAAAGTCTTGTAAAGTCTTCAAGAGAAGACTAGATGCCTGGCTCAGGACGGCACCAGATGAGCCGGGTGTACCTGGCCATGTACGGTGGAGAGCGCAAGAGATCATCTCGCTCCTCCACCAAGTCAGGACTAGAAGCGGGGCCACTAGCTTGACCTTCGTGTGAAGAAAGACCGACGCACGGAACTCAAACAAAGTGTGTATATATATATATATATATATATATCGGGTGGGCAAAAGAAAAAGGAGCCCTCGAACTTTGGCTGTAAAATCCAAAGTTATGGTCAGATTTCAATATTTTTTTCACAACCCACAACTAATTAAATTTCCTATACGGTGAACGGATTTTAAAGAAAACTAATGAAAATTACAGATTTATGAGCATTTCTTTATGCCACTGGAAATTCTACATTTACACTACTACTACTGCATTGTATGTGCAGATTAAAAAGTTACAAGGTACTCACATATGGTGCTACCTTGATGTTAAAAAAAAACTGCTCGATATGTTTACCATGAACTTCTACACTGAACGTAATGCAAAAATAAGGTCAACATAACTACTTAACATACAAGTACAAAAATAAGAACGGCATAGCCATTTAACCCAACATACAAATACAATCTTATTTTAACACAACTTAATTTATTATATATTTTCGCCTGTCTGTTTGTTTGTTTGTCTGTCCTTTATGCAAGCGCAAACCGTTTGACCTAGAGCTACCAAATTTGGCACGGGAACCTCTTATGAGATGAAGAATGTCAACACAGAGTCGGTCAGCCTGTCTGTTTGTCTGCAACACCGGGTACCTCGAAAGGACGTGTGTGTGTGTCCCAGCCATAACTCCAAAATGGAAGCAGTTACAAACATGAAACTTCACACACATATTGATTAGGTCCCCAGGTTGTGCACCTGGGTGTTAATAAATTAAATAATTAAAATTACTGGGCCCGAAGGCACCAGCACCGCGATTAAACTACAGAAAAGAACGCAGCCGTGAAAATTTTGATTATTTGGTCAATAAAACTATAGAAAAGAACACAGTCATGAAAATCTTGAGCTTCACATATTATTATTTTTTAGGACAGTCATGAAAATCTTGAGCTTCACATATTATTATTTTTTAGGACAGTCATGAAAATCTTGAGCTTCACATATTATTATTTTTTAGGACAGTCATGAAAATCTTGAGCTTCACATATTATTATTTTTTAGGACAGTCATGAAAATCTTGAGCTTCACATATAATTATTTTTTAGGACGACTTCAAACCGTTTGACCTAGAGCTACCAAATTTGGCACGGGATAAGATAAATCATTTTAATCAAATTCAGCCTTTTGTCTTAAACTTTATTTTATTTAAACTGGGGATCTAATGTGAAATTTATCCCAGGCAACGCCGGGTACCTCAGCTAGTATGTATATATAATCTTTGTTACATTACAAAAATAGGGTATTGTAAACCAGCAGTTGTCTAAACCAAGAATGCTATATAGGCGAGAGGTCTACAGTATCTGAAGACAGGACATTGCACAATAACACATTAGAGCTGTTTTGGACCATAGTAATGAAATATTATATATATATTAGTGATGTAGGTCACATCCGCATCCGCGGAACATCCGCACATTTTCTCGCATCCGCATCCGCATCCGCACTTTGGGCTGCGGATGTCGTGCGGATGTGGACCGTTGAGATAAAATGTCATTAATAAGCGGAAATTATCAAATTCTACTATATTAATAGAACTAGTTCATTGTGCGCAAAAGTGATGCAAGCGACAAGACGAGAGGCTGTTCTTGTATGAAGTTACTCTCTTGCAACCTACTTAGATCCACGTTACAAAGCTAAGTTATTTTCACCTAGTACATTAGAACGAGTTAAATCATCACTTGGCAAAGCAGTTGAAGAGCTTCAATCTCTTGAATCTGTCGCTTCGCCACCCACCAAAAGAATAAAAGTTTCAGTGACAGAACCAACACCTTCAACAAGCAAATCTATCACAGAATCTGTCTCTCAGTTTCTTGAGTCAAGCAGCAATGACGAGACCTACGCGATGTCAAAAGATGTAGTAAAAATGATCGAGAGCTATCACCAAGAAAAACGCCTGGCTGCATGTGACAATCCTATTAGTTGGTGGAAAAATACGCAGAATATCTATCCATACTTGATTAAACTTGCGAGGAAACATTTAGCCTGTCCTCCAACAAACGTACCAAGCGAGAGATTATTTAGCAGTGCTGGATTAATATATGATGAAAAGAGAAACAGACTGGCAGCAGAAAAGGCAGAAAAATTAATGTTCCTTAAGCATAACCTTCCTATAATTAAGTTTGAACATTAAACGATGAACATCTTAGTTTACTTTATTTTAATTACTCATTTATAAATATGCCTAATAAAACTTTAAACTTAATATAAATAGTTATCAAGCTAATTAAAGATCTCTTTCTATAAGGGTGGAGGAGGTTGGGGAAAGAGGTCGGTGGGGTGCATTTGAGTTGGGTTCACGTCCCTCATCCTGGTAACACAATTATGGTTTCTAATTGTGGCTGAAACTCAACAAAATATAACGAATTTATTTGCAGGCGAATTCACTAATTGATTTCTATATTAGTTAGATGCTTGATATTATTTTATATGTTCAGAGAAAAGTACAGCAATTATTGTACAATTAATCAATTATACTACATTATAGCTACAGCTCTCTCTATATAATAACTTATTATATACGTTAAACACAACAAATCTCGAATATATCCTAAAAAATAACGAAAATGTAGACATCCGCATCCGCGGATGTTGAAGTCAAACATCCTCATCCGCATCCGCGGATGTGAAAAAAATGATATCCGCTACATCACATATATATATATATATATATATATATATATATATATATATACACACACACACACACACACACAAGGTGTCCCATAAGTCGGGCATCATAGGAAAAATAATAAAAAAGGCAAAACAAAAGCTTTTATTTGCAGAACGTGCTCAATATGTCCACCATTGTTTTCAATACACAAATTCAGACGTGATACCCAGTCAAGCACACGGTGAATGATGTCAGGAGTAATGGTGTTACATGCCCCAATAATGCGCTGCCGCAAATGTTCAACACTCCTAATTTTCTCTGCGTATACCAGAGCTTTCAAGTGGCCCCAGAGATAAAAATCTAGTGGCGTGAGATCCGGGCTTCTAGCTGGCCATTCCACGCCTTCGACGTCCTATCCAATGACCAGGGAATTGTTGGTACAGGTATTCCCTTACTTGGGTGCTGTAATGTGCAGGAGCGCCGTCTTGCTGGAACCATGTTGGGAAATTTCCTTCTTCGTTCAAGACACTGGGAAATGCTTCTTCCTTGAGCATACGTAGGTAGGTGCCTCCAGTGACATGTTCATCGAAAAAGAGGGGGCCTATGATGCGATCTTCCAAATGCCACACCATACCATCACCCGAGATGCACAGTGTTCCTTTGAAGAGGTAGACCAGTGAAAGTTGTTTTGAGACCAGTAGCGGGTGTTCTGTCGATTTACCTCACCATTTCCATAAAAAAAACAGCCTCGTCACTGAACAGAATGGTGGACGGGAAATTGGCATCCCGAGCATAAGAAAAATATGAATTTCTCCTATGATGCCGGACTTATGGGACACCCTGTATATATGTATATATATATATATATATATATATATTAGCAAAAATACCGCCCTACGGGCGGTTTTTGCTATTTCCTGCGGAAGGCTTGGAGCCCTCGGCCAATTACTTCATCTGGGAAATGAATTTTCTTACCTCAAGGTATCATTTCCTGTTATAAAATATAAAAAAGAACACTTCATCATAAACTTATCTTTATTTCATTACTGATCTGCTATTCCTTTGCTGCACTGTCTCAGTGGAACTCCTTCTCATACGGTTTTGAGCCAGTTGTGCAAGCCTTGAACTTTGTCTTGGTTCTGACTCAGTGCCAACCCGAGCAAAAGATCGGCGCTACGCCCCGATTTCGCTAGATCTGCGGTACTTGGGCATTCGGCCCAAACCGAATCGAATTGTGGGCCTCCGGCGTATTTTATTTTGAACATCATTCCTATCCCTCTCACCTTGGGCCTCAGTAATTGGGGTGCCTGCGGCGCCCCAATTACTGTCGGTTCAATTATCTGGTCAATAAAATTATAGAAAAGAACGCAGCCATGAAAATCTAAAGCTTCACAAATCTTGATACAATGAACTCAAATGTGAAGCTTAATATTTTCATGATTGCGTTCTTTTCTATAGTTTTATTAACCAAATAATTGAACTGACAGTAACTGGGGAGCCTGCGGCCCCGAAATTACTGGGGGTTGAATTATTTTGTCAATAAAACTATATTCATGAAAATCTTAAGCTTCACAAATCTTCTTGACACAATGTGAAGCTCAAGATTTCCATGGCTGCCTTCTTCTTTTCTATAGTTTTATCGCGGTGCTGGGCTTTCGGGCCTAGTAATTGGCGGGGGGAGGGGTGGGGGCTGGTCACGCATGTATTTTCGTTCATTACTCATCACCCCGATCCACCATACGAAGTTTGATCGAAATCGGTTCAGAAACGTAAAAGTTATTTCTGCGGACACACACACACACACACACACACACACACACACACACACACACATTTTCGGTAAATCTATATTATAATGGAGGTAAGTGCGATATATATTTTAGCTTCAAATTTTCATTTTTCTACAGTTATAGCAACTAGTACAGTTCCCGCCGCTTCGCTGACGGCTAGACAGGCTAAACTACAAAAAAAGAACCCAGCCGTGAAAATTTTGAGCTTCACATTGTGTCAACATTTCTGAATCTGGTATCTCCCAAAACCTCCTCACCCCCATTCATACAACTTGGGGGCTAACCCCCTCCCCCATTACCCCCACCCCCACCCTTCCCCCATTGCTAAACTACAGAAAAGAACACAGTCATGAAAATCTTGAGCTTCACATTGCCGCCCGTAATACAATTTCTGCATTTTTTTTACAATTTCTGAATTTTTTTCTCACAATTTCTGAAAGTGTGACGGACAGACGGACAGCTCTCTTATTATAATATACTGGGTGATCCAGATAAATGGGACCCATAAAAAAAAGCCAAATATTCTTAATATTTAATTCCTTTCATAAAAACTATATATCATTCGAAAGAGTAGAGTTACAAGTTTATTATGAAATATTTATTTTTTAAAAATGACTCCTTTCAAATGTGCTCCATTAGTTGCCAAGCATTCCAGTGTTCTCGCTTGTAAGTTCTGCATCACTTTTGCAAGAGTGTGCGGTGGTATGGCCTGTATCTCATTTGTGATGGCGGCCTTCAATTCTTGCAAGGTCGTTGGGTTATTTCTGTAAACCCTACTCTTTAAATATCCCCAGAGATAATAATCTAAGGGAGAAAAATCCGGAGACCTTGCGGGCCATTCAACGTCTCCAAATCTTGAGATTAACTCGCCTGGAAACGTTTGACGCAAAACTGCCATGCAGTTCCTCGTGGTATGGCAGGTAGCTCCGTCTTGTTGGAACCAGTGGTTTTCTAGACAAAGATCTCTTAATTTAGGAATAAGGAAATCGGTCAACATTTTTTCGTGGCGATCACCATTTACAGTGACCGTGTTTCCGGTGGAATCCTCGAAAAAGTACGGCCCTATGATCTGAGATGCAGTAAGACCACACCAAACAGTTACACGCTGACTATGCAACGGGACTTCGGTAATACTCAATGGATTTTCTGTTGCCCAGAAACGACAATTTTGTTTGTTTACAGTTCCATTCAAGTGAAAATGGGCTTCGTCTGACATAATCAAAGTTGCTAGAAAATTGGTGGTGTCATTTACCTTCTGTTGGATCCATTGACAGAATTGTCGTCTTCGTGCGAAATCTCCATCGTTTAGTTGTTGCACTGTTTGAATTTTATATGGAAAGAGCATTAAATTTTGCTTGAATATACGATGTGTTGTTCCATATCCAACTCCTAACAGCTGAGAAGCACGTCTGATGCTTATGTTAGGATTATCCTGTACAATTTCATGAGTTCTGTTAATGATCTCGTCTATCCTTGCTGTGCGCACTCTTCCAGTTGGTTTTCTTTTTCCAATGCTGCCAGTTAGGGAAAAATTTCTGACACACCGACGGATTACTTTCTTAGAAGGTGATTTTGACATCTGAAAATTTGTCTTGAAAGATCTTTGAGCTGAAACTACACTTCTTCCATGCTCATAATATTGCTCAGTTACGAAACGCAGCTGTTCCACAGTCCATGCAGTCATCTTGAAGGGTTAGTTTTAACTAACACTTTTATTTTGTTTTGTATCTTATCTTGTTTTGTATTGTCAAAACCTATACAATCCTGTACAAACTTGTAACTATCCTCTTTCGAATGATGCGTATGATTTTATAAAAGGACTTATACTTTAAGAGTTACAGGGGTTTCTTTTGGGTCCCATTTCTCTGGATCACCCTTTATAATAGATATAATGTTCAATAGGATTTACTTTAACATTATACAAAAGAACAGCAGCAAAAATGCATTTTAAAGTTTATAAATTTTTTTCGGTTACATTTACCTCCATTATATATATATATATATATATATATATATATATATATATATGAATAGAAACGACATAAGTGTTAAGGAACGTTTCTGCACACGAGGAGGAGAGATAACGAATAATGAAAAATGAGGCGAACCGCCCGGGAATCGAACCCAGGGCCTTCCAATTGCCGGTTGGATGCTCTACCATTATGCATAATGGTAGAGCATCCAACCGGCAATTGGAAGGCCCTGGGTTCGATTCCCGGGCGGTTCGCCTCATTTTTCATTATTCGTTATCTCTCCTCCTCGTGTGCAGAAACGTTCCTTAACACTTATGTCGTTTCTATTCATTTATATACTGCGCGGTCATTGCAGTTATATGCATATATATATATAATATATATATATATATATATATATATATATATATACAGGGTGGGCGGAAAGTAGCTCCCTATTTGGATTGGTAAAAAAATACGTATATTATCCATTTATTTCAGAAGAAATAATATGAAAAGGTAGGCATACATGGTAGGTTTTCTCTAAAATTCAATGTGGGCTCCAACTCTTTCCACCAGCTTCTGGAGCCGCCCAGGAATGGCGTCCACTGACTTTAGCAGGAACTCCGGCGGGATGGAGGACATGACTTCCCGAATTCGGTCCTCCAGTTCTTCCAATGTCCTCGGTTTGGTGCGGTAGACTTCTTCCTTTACCCACCCCAAAGAAAGAAGTCGCACGGTGTCAAGTCGGGGCTCCTGGCTGGCCATTGATGTGGACCACGACGACCCATCCAACGCCCAGGGAAGTGGGCATCCAGCCACTCACGGACAACAAGAGCGAAGTGCTGAGCGGTACCTTGCTATGTTGCGAAACGAGGTCTGGCCGGTTGTCAGCACATGGGAGAACATCGACGATCTGATATTTATGCAAGATGGCGCCCCTCCGCACTTCGCTCTTGTTGTCCGTGAGTGGCTGGATGCCCACTTCCCTGGGCGTTGGATGGGTCGTCGTGGTCCACATCAATGGCCAGCCAGGAGCCCCGACTTGACACCGTGCGACTTCTTTCTTTGGGGGTGGGTAAAGGAAGAAGTCTACCGCACCAAACCGAGGACATTGGAAGAACTGGAGGACCGAATTCGGGAAGTCATGTCCTCCATCCCGCCGGAGTTCCTGCTAAAGTCAGTGGACGCCATTCCTGGGCGGCTCCAGAAGCTGGTGGAAAGAGTTGGAGCCCACATTGAATTTTAGAGAAAACCTACCATGTATGCCTACCTTTTCATATTATTTCTTCTGAAATAAATGGATAATATACGTATTTTTTTACCAATCCAAAATAGGGAGCTACTTTCCGCCCACCCTGTATATATATATATATATATATATATATATAAGCTTCAACGTCCGGAGCGTGCTCGTCGCGAAGCTGCCAGAGAGACGACCCCGAGGAGGATGGGCGACCTTCAGCACCAGTCGACCTTGGGGAGCCACTCTGCAAATCCGGACATCTCCCCTGCCCCCTGTTTAAATTTAACAGTGTTTCCCAACCGGGGGCCATATGGCTCCCTGGGGGCCATGGCACATTTGAAGGGGGCCACAGGCAAATGTTATTTTGTAAAATAGAGTTAAATCTGCATATTACCTACTGAAAATAATGCTTATGGGGGCCACAGGAAAAAATAAGGTTCCTAAGGGGGCCATAAGCCAAAACCGGTTGGGAACCACTGGACTCTAGCTAACCCTCAACGCAACCAACCACACATACCTCACCCCAAACACTCACTAAACATTTTACAAATAAACATTAATGGCATCAAAAACAAACACCAGGAACTCAACTCTCTCCTCCACACATATAATATACATATAGCACTTATCCAAGAAACTAAACTCTCACCAGACACCAGGCTCCCAGCCTTCAACAATTACTCAACATTAAGACAGGACAGTATCCCCACAGAACATGGGCTTATCACACTCATCCATAAAGACATCCCATACACAAATATAACGCAGCACACACACGCCCTCCTCAATAATGACCCTACCCTAAAAATCCAGACTATCAAAATCAAAAAATCAAATCCACTTTTCACATCTCAAACATATACATACCCCCCCCCCTACCTCTGCTCACTGCCCCCCACGCTACGAGCCCCCCCTGCAACCACTTACACAATACGAGAACCACATCGTGGGAGGCGACTTCAATGCTCATCACCCGACATGGCTCTCCTCTCACATACCAGACGCTCGTGGCACGCTACTCCTAGATGATCTTCATACATACAACATCCTCAACAATAGGAACCAACCCACACGCAAACCCTTGCAACACAACCAACAACACACCTCCCCAGACATTACCTTCTGCTCACCATCCCTACACACACGCACGACATGGCAGACATTACACCACCTCCCCTCCGATCACCTCCCAATACTAATCACCTATCAACACACACACCACCCATCCACACATCCTTCAAACAAACATACACGAACTACAAACATGCAAACTGGCCTTCTTTTACAGGATACATTGAAAACGAGCTTCAGGAATTCTCCACTACTAACTTCCCCTCTATAGACAAGGCTACCGCCCACATAAACAACACTATCACTCGCGCTAGCAAACAATTCATCCCACAAGGACACAGGAAACACTTCAACCCAAATTTCTCCCCACAAATACACAATCTAATCAAACAAAGAAACTCATTACGCCAGAAACACAGTCCCACTGCAGAAGACATTGACCTCATACACCACCTTAACACTGACATCACAAATCTAATAACACTAAACAGTCAGAAAACTGGGAATCCTATTTAACTACACTCAATCACAAAACCAACAGCACCCAACTTTGGAAAACCTTGAAAAAAATCCACACTTCACATACTAACCCACCCCCCACACACGAAGCTCTCCTTTCCAACTGTAACCAAATTCCATCCCCAAAAAACACTGCAACCTACTCATGCACCACTACTCAAAAATTAGCCATAAAATTACTGTTCCCAATAATAGAAAAATCCTCAAAAACATACGGAAACTCTCGGCCGACCCACAACAACCACATCCATTTACACCCCAAGGCACAGCTGCAGCCATAAAATCCCTCAAAAACTCTCATGCCGAAGGCCCAGACCACATTTCAAACATTCATCTCAAACACCTTGGTCCAATTGCTATTGCAGCCCTCACAAACATATTCAATTACTCCTGGCTTCACAATATCATACCCTCTACCTGGAAGCTGGCACACATCATCCCGATACTGAAACCCAATAAAACCCCCAACCTACCTGCTTCATACCGGCCAATCTCCCTTCTCTCAACCATTTCCAAAGTCCTCGAAAAACTGATATTAAGACGCATACAACCACACATTACATTTTCACAAACCCAACACGGCTTCAGGTCCGCCCACTCCACCACAACGCTTCTTACAAACCTAACCCAACACATCTTAGATGGCTTCAACCAACTATCCCCCCTGCCCGCACAGTCCTTGTTGCCATCGACATCAACAAAGCTTTCGACACTGTCCCACGCCACATTCTTGCACAAAAGATTATTGATCTCGACATCCCCACCAATGACAAGAAATGGCTTACTAATCTCATTGCAGGCCGACTTGGCAAAGTCATACACAAACAACACTCATCCAAAACCTACAGACTATACAATGGCGTCCCACAGGGCTCCATACTCTCTCCAATCCTCTTCAACCTTTTCATGCACGACCTCCCACAACCTCTCTCCCCCCATGTCCACGTCTCCTCCTATGCAGATGACCTGACCATAACAGCACAACACCATAACCGTAACACCGCCACACGCCTGATCCAGCAGTACATTACCAATCTGGAACTCTGGCTGACTAACAATAGGATGTCAGCATCCCCTCAAAAATCCTCCATCACCCTCCTAACCTCAGACCGCCACGAATCCCAAGCACACCCGAGAGTCACCCTCATGGGACATCCCCTACCTCTAAACAAAACCCCAACAATCCTTGGCCTCACCCTAGACACACACATGTCCTTTTCCCCTCACATATCAAACATTTGCTCCAAAGCAACAAAAAAACTCAACGCTCTCAGAACACTCACCTCCACAACATTCGGTCAACAGAAGGAATCCCTCAGTATCCTATACAAACAGTTTGTACGTACTACCCTAACTTACGCTGCCCCCGCCTGGTCCCCGTCCATCTCCCACACAAACCAGAAAAAGATACAGACCACACAAAACAGAGGTCTCAGAAGCATTACTGGCTGCCTCCGAACCACACCCATCCCACATCTACATGCAGATACGAAAATACTCCCCATCGAACACACATGAACATGACAGGGACTCAATTCTTCTCCAGAGCACTGGCCCAAGACCACCCCCGTCACCACCAAGACCACCCCGTCACCATCTCACATTACACAATCCCCCACCCCGCAACAAAAAACGTACTCCTGCTACTCACTATTCACAGCTACTGAACAATATCCCCCCCTCCCCTAAACATCAACCCATTAAACATCTCCACACAGAATTCACCCGGAAATACCTACTCGACCAACCACACAACACTGTCCTTCACGATACTCCCCCTGTAGTCCATCAGAGCGAACAAACCCTCCCAAGGAAAACAAGTTACTCTGGCCAGGCTCCGTTCAGGCCACCACCCCTCCCTCCAACAATACAGACACAGACTCCACCTAGCTGACACCTCCACCTGTCAAAAATGCTACCTCCACCCTGAGGACACAGAACACCTACTCTTACACTGCCACACTCTCTCTCAACAAAGACACAACTCCAACATTACCTCTCTACGAGACCTGTGGACCCGTCCCACGGTGGTCGCGGGATACCTGAGCGCCGCCGGGTTCGCATAAGAGAACCCGGGGGCTACGAAGTAAGTATATATTATATATATATATATTCAAGTAGTATGACCGAAAAATGTTCGAGTGCATATGCAATTGCAATGTTGATCAATTGTTGCAAGGTGCCAGCCCCCTTCTCCCCCATGAAGGGGGGGAGAGGGGGTCTAGCGTTGTAATTCCTGGGCCCGTAGGCCCAGCACCGCAATAAAACTATAGAAAAGAACGCAGCCAAAAAAATCTTGAGCTTCACATTGTGTCAAGATTTGTGAAGCTTAAGATTTTCATGGCTGCGTTCTTTTCTATAGTTTTATTGAATCAACGAGAGGAGCAACTGGGGTGGGGGGTAATGGGGGAGGGGGGCCGCAGGCACCCCAATTACTGAGCCCGAAGGTCCCAGCACCGCAGATCTAGCCAAATGGGCCCAAGGGCCCACTTTAGCTAGTATTAATTGAAGTTGTGTATTGTAAATAAATGCAAAATGCCTTTAAAGTGTGCCACAGTACTTTGCAACAGTGGAGAAATTTGAGTAATGACGTCAGCAATGACGTAAAAAGAAAACGGGGGGACAAGTGATTCTGCTTTGAGGAATCAGAGTCAAGACTCAAGAGTCACTAAGGGCTAACAGTTGCTCGCTGACTCAGTCAGATTCCCGCGGGGCTGAAAATGCTGGAAGCCCAACACTGTGTGTATATACCTACACTATGCCGTCAAGCATATCAATATCTTGTCTGAGGTGAGGGAACCAAGCTTGAATGCAGTATTATAAGTGGTAATTGTTACTTTTCAGCCCTGACTGCTATTTCCCATGAAACCTAGGTTTTTCTCATGGTTTTTGATGTGATTCATGCGAATCTGACCTTCATTTCCGTCGGAAATGATCAGTTGTTAAGATATACCCCATCAATATTTGGGAACCTGTGGGGAATCCCTTTTTTGGGGGGTGAAAAACTCGTCATTTCCAACGAAAATGAAGGTAAGAATGTCATGAAACACATCAAAAACCATGAGAAAAACCTAGGTTTCATGGAAAACCTAACCCCTAACCTAACCTAACATGAATATGTTATTACATTATCATTTTAGCGTTGGAAATTCAAAAATAAAAAATATAAAACCCTATACCGATCAATTTGTGATGCGTGATCTTTACGGGGGCTCCGCCCCGGTACCCCCGAGACCTAAATTATACAAATTGGACACACTACATTCAAAGGGAGAACACCATGCGATTTTGAATTTGAACTGAAAACGGATGAGGAACCAGATCGGTCGGTGATTTGCTGGATTAGGTCACGTGATGAAATAGAGGCCTGTAATTAGCTACCTCAAAAATGTTTACATAGTTCGTCGCTAGATGGTGCCACCTCCTGTTATGGTGGTGATAGAATGCACCTTCAAAAAAAAAAAAATTTCAACAAAATAACTATCTCGTAAACTAAACATTTGCGACGGAAATGTTATTGTTAAATGTTTTGTACCTGTTGAGACATTAATGTAGAACCCCTCAAAATTGTTGGGAAACATTCTGGGCTGAAAAGTAACTAATACCTTATAAGTGAGGCCTAACATAAGAATTATATAATTCACAGATGAGTTTCCTACTCTTGTAACTAACATACCTCTTAATAATGCCTCGCACTATATGTGCCTTATTTCTACCCTCAGCACTGCTAAGAAAATTTTAGAACACTACTAACTCTAATGCCAAGATCTTTTTCATGTCTAACATCCTCTAATCAGTTTCCTTGCCTCGCATCTCATAACTAGTTTTCATTATTTTTCCCAAAATGGCACAACTGGGTGATTTTGTATTTTTGAACGCTGAATTTCATCTATCATTTACTAGCCCAGCCAACCAATCTATGAAGATCTTTTTACATTACATTACATACACATGAAGCCACTCGGGCCTGTCGAGGTGATCCAAGTCATTTACCTTGAATTTACCTTGAAGCGCTTTCGCCTCAAGGGTGCGCTGCTCCCACGAAGTCCCCTCAGTGCCTCCTGAGGCGGGGCCACGACGTAGTCGTAACCCTTCTTTTCTCTTGCTCCTGCCATATAGGGAGGCAGCATCTTGGGTTAGGGGATACTCTCTGTCCTTACACACCCCATTTAAAGAGATTCCTCTGCCGAGCGGTGCCCCCCATAGTACAGTGAGGTATTGAAAAACTCATGATCTTCAGTCTTGCCCCACAAACACCTTTAAATGGGAGACCCAAAATGGGTGCACACACATTTCTACATTACTGTACAGTCTACAGCTACAGCTACACTTTTCCTCCCAAGTAGATATATTGTAATGTATATGGTTGTAAATTGTGACTTGGTCCGCAATTGATATGGACCATGACTTATTTTTGGTTGGCAAGGTACTGGCATTGATGGGTACCGTAATGAAATTGACTGGATTCTTTGGATCTGATATACATATTTGCATGTCAGTTATAAATAGATATAGAGTGTAACACATTTGTGGATAGTAGTAGCCTATTATGACTTTGATCCTCTGGATCCAGAGATTCTATCTTTAGTTTTAAATTGACAATTAATTAGTTTTGTAAAAATTGGTTGTTGCCAATGTACAGGCAGTTTTTACATAGTGGAGCCACCTCGATGGGCCGAAGTGGCCCCTAGTGTGCCCACTATAAAAATTTCTTATGTTCTTATTTGGTCCACTGTTGAATTTGTGAGGGCTGGTCTGACAGAGGAATACCCTGGCAATGTGGGTTGGTCAGGTATGTTGTCTGGGACTGCACTTGCATCTCTAAGGTACTGAGGTAGGTAAATATTTACTATTACGTGAGAAGAACATAAATTTTTATAGCTCGTTTTCAATGTTTTTCAATGTGCTGAATTAAAAAATGATACTCATTTCCGTTGCAAATGATTTGTTAGAGTTATTGAAGCTTTTAGCTTTTAAAACTTTCTACCCTTTTTTACCTGGGGGACCCCCATTGGGAACTGGGAGTTTTTGGGTGGGGAGAATCACAAAAACGAGTGGTTTCCGAAGATTTTGAAAGTCAGATTAATACAGAACACATGAAAACCATAGGAAAAAAACAAATTTCACCTTCAAAATTGGCCAAACCTAAAACAATCTAAGCAAACCTAACCTAAAACAACCTAATCTAAAACAACCTAACCTAAAACAACCTAACCTAAACCCTAACATTATCCAAAATTATAAAAAATAAAAAAAAATACCTTAATCACCTCAATCAGTGGAAGTGGCATTTTTTTTACCCTTTTTCTGTTAGAGAGTTTAAGCTTCAATAACTCTCTAACAAATCATTTGCGATGGAAATGAGTATCATTTTTGAATTCAGCACATTGAAAAATATTGAAAACCAGCTTTTAAAACTTTCTACTGGAGACTGGTGTAATAGTAAAGAAATACTCTGAGGTAAGGAGTTAAACAGGCAAGAACCATTCCTAGAGATGATGATATATTGAAGGGTTTGAATCCTTCTCAGGCTGTTTGGTGGGAGGTGATGTTTTTGATACATTCTGCCAGTTATTGTTGAGGTGGGCACAATTGGTTCGGTATTGGGGACACCTAAAAGCCCTTCTAGAATTTTCTAGGTGTAGATCAGGATGTATCTCTCAAACCTCCTCTCTATGGAATAAAGGTCAAGGTCTCTGAGCCTATCCCAGTAGTTTAATTTGTTTTTACTCACCTGTTGCCCATCAGGTTGTTTAATATATGAAGTAAAGGTTCTTTGTAGGCCCTCAATTTTTTTGCACTTCATTCTGTTTGAGAGGAAACCATAATTGAGAGTAGTAGTCGATGCGTGAAAGAATAAATGATTTTCACAGGGTAAGCATGGTCATCCCTAGTTCGGAATGTCCTCAGTATATATCCTATTATTTGCATGATGAGGTTATTTTGTCAATGTGCCTGTTCAATATTGCATCTTCAGATAATATAACCCCTAGATCTCTTACATGATCAGTTTGTACAATATCTTTTCCTGTGGGCCCAGTGTAGGTGAATTGTTCTTTTAGGCATTTATTTGGTCCATACTTAGTTCAAATTTGTCTTCATTGAAGGCCATATTGTTTGCATCTGCCCATGCATATATAGTTTGTAAAACTTTTTAGCTCTGCATAGTCTTTTTCTGTAATTGGTCTTAGCATTCTGCTATCATCCGCGAATGACAAGAGAGGGTTTCCTAGGTCACAGTTTATATTGTTTAGCATTATAATGAATAGAATTAGTCCCAGTACTGTACCTTGTGGCACTCCACTAATCATTTCTTTTTCTATAGATCTTGCTCCATTTACAATTGTTATTTAATTTGGTAAAGATTCATTTTAACTGACCTCTCATTTTTGACACAAAAATATATTTTTCTGGTATATTTTGGTGTTTTGTTCAAATCTGACCTTCATTTCCTCGGGAAAATCCCCATTTTTGAGGAAATGATGATCTGACATATCCTCCAAAAATTACTATTTTTACTGGAAAATGAAGGTCAGATTTGAAGAAAACACAAAAATACACCAGGAAAATATGTTTTTGTGTTGACAATTATAGGGGAACCTGTGGGGAATTGGGGGTTTTGGGTGGTGGGGGAAAGGAGGGGACTGACCTAACCTAATATTCATGGCAAAAGTAACCTAACCAATCGTCAAGAGTGTACAGTTAAAACTAATAAAAATAACATAATTTAACCTAATCATTTGTCAAGGGCATACAGTTGACTTAACTGGGCATTCAATTAACCTAACTGGGCATGGGTACCCCATAATGAATTTGGGACCTGGAAAGGTAAGTAGTTGGAAATATTATCAGTGCACTTATATTAATTATGGGAGGATTCATGGTAATTAAGTTCATTACCACACACAGGACACATAAGAGAGGTCTTGAGCATGCTGTGAGCTTGAAATATAGTGACAGCAGCGTACGCAATACACACAGCCATTCTGAAGCAACTGTTGAATTCAAATTTCAGCGCCGGACATGCGCTCGGTGTCACGTGACAATAGGGCAGGCACTGATTGGGTAATGATGATAACATGACTACATACATACACACGGGACAAGATGGTTTGATGAATGAATAATGGAGTTTGGTGGATTTGTTCTACTGAATCTTAACCCTTTTTTTTTTAAATTTTTCATCAAATTTTATTTTCATCATTTCCTCCAAAAAAAATTACTTTCCAAGAATGTAGAAAGATAGTTGAACACATCTCAAAAGTGAAAATAGCAGAAAATTAACTCTTTCTATCGAAAATGAAAGAGACATTAAAAAGAATATTAACCTTTGTTTTCTGTCAGAGAGAAAGGTATGGATCCATTTTCCTATTTTTCTACAAATTCTGAGTTTTTAGTTTACGGAATAATAATCCATGCAGGACCTTTTCTATCATTTTTGGGGCCCTAGACAAGATTTTTGGGGGGTCCCCAACCCTATTAGCTGATCATTTGCCAGATATGCATCAAAACATCTGCCTCGTATACGTATAATATATATATATATATATATATATATATATATATACATATATATATATACATATATATATATACATATATATATATATATATACATATATATATATATATATATACATATACATATATATATTATATATATATACATATATATATATATATATATATATATATATATATATATATATATATATATATATATATATACCTTATGAACCTTATGTTGTTTCGTTCGTTGGTCTCTCTTCACACGGAGGTCAAGCTGGTGGCCCTGCCTCTAGGTCTGGCTTGGTGGAGGAGCGAGTTGCTTTCTTGCGCACTCCACCGTACATAGCCAGGCATGCCCGGCTCATCTGGTACTGTCCTGAGCCAGGCATCCAGTCTTTTCTTGAAGACTTTAACTTTGACCCCTGTTACGTTTCTGAGATCCTTAGGAAGCTGGTTGAAAAGTCTTGGCCCCCTGACAACCAAGCTATTTTCCTTCAGGGTTATAGTTATTTTTTGAATAATTGTAAATTAAATAGGCTATGCTGGGCAGACCTATAATTTAAATCCTGATTAGGTTAATTGAATGCCCAGTTAGGTCAACTGAATGCCCAGTTAGGTTAATTGAATGCCTGGTTAGGTCAACTGTACACCCTCGATGATTGGTTTGGTGAAGTCATGATATTTTTGTTAGTTTAAATGAAAATATCATGACAACCTAACCAATCATCAAGGGTGTACAGTTGACTTAACTGGACATTCAATTATAGGTCTGCCCACCATTTTTAATTTACAATTATTCCAAAAAATAACTAATTTAGTACATTAAAAGCGATAACCATTCATCAAATAATGATTTATTTTTTAAACTAATTTATGGCTGGATTCTGAAGGATCCCCAATTTTAGATCACTACAAACTATAATGCCAAGATCCCTTTCCTTTCTAACATCCTCCAACCAGTTCCCTCACATCTCATAATTAAAGTTTTAATTATTTCTACCAAAATGCATGACTGCATTTTTGAACATTGAATTACATCTGCCATTTACTAGCCCAAGCAACTCATCTATCAAGATCCTTTTGCAGTTTATAAGAATTCAGTTTTGAGTCAAAGTTATTATTATTATTATTATTATTATTATTATTATTATTTAAGTCAATTTTTAGAAAAAGGAAACAAAACTTGTAAGAAAGCATAACTTTAATTTAAGATAAATGACATGGATAGAAAAGAAAGGGTTAAAGGGTTATAATAAATTTATTTAGATCAATTCACAACTGCAGATACAAACCATCCTTCATGAACCTGTAGAAAGCAAAGGACAGTTTAAAATTAAAATATAATTATAAGTGTAATTGTATAAAGACAAATATACTGTATAGTGGATACCATAACAACATATGAATCATTGCACTATTTTTATTATTGCGCTTGTTTATACAACCAGGTCCGGTGCTAGGCTATATGCTGCCCTAGGCGAACTGTGTAATTTGAACCCCTCCCCCCCCTGTACAACAATAACGGGAAAATTACAACATATTTTATTAATATAAACAAACAAAATAAATATATTGTGAACAAAATATTGTTATTTATATAAATAAACATCCAGATTACAAACAAAAATTTAACTTTTCGTGATTTCTGTTTTGTGAAACTAGAAACAAGTTCTTGCAGTTCATTCTTTGTGCGATGTCATGTTCTATTGATAGCATAGATAGCCCAACGAGTCTTTCTTGCACCAGTGAAGAATGAATGTATGTTTTAATTAGTTTCAGTTTGGAAAAACTGCATTCACCCCTGGCTACAGAAACTGGTAGGGTTAAGAGGATTCAGAGTGCAATGCATACACTAGGGACACTATCTGTTAGAGTATTTTTGCAAATATGTATGAATGAATGAATGATATCGTTGGGTGATGAATTATTTGGCACATGTCATGCTTCCTCAAGCTTCACGCAGTGCTCCATAATTGAAAAGTACGGTACTTGGCTGCACAAGCAGATTTTAATATTTCTTGCTTGATTGCATTGGACAATAGTTGAATCAGTTTGTTTTGTATATCTTTTCCAAGGTAGTGCACATGTCTCATTGTCTCTTATCTTTCGCAGATGCTCGGCCATTACTGGGTCGAACATAGCTAAGTATTCCACTAATTTTAAGAAATTCCCATTTCCAGATGTGTAAAGCTTTTCATGTATTCCACAAAATGCTAAATTCTGCATACCAAGAACTCTCACTAATGGGATCAGTCATTCTAAGATTTCTTGCCAATACTTTTCTTGTTCTTTGATTAGGTGTAGATGTTCCAAATCAATGGTCCTATTGCTATTTTTTAACCGAACCTCCAGCTCCTTCCATTTTTGGAAATTTTCTATATGATTACTGCTTCTTTCATGCGCTGCTAAAATTGCAGATATGTTCTTCCAATCTCTTGTACCTCTATTGTAAATGGCTGGTGGGATGGCTGTGCTGCAGCAAAAGCAAAAAACAGAGTCTTTCAATGTCGAGTACAGTAGCCATTGACAGTGCATTTCTTCTCCATTTGTAAGCCTTCATTTGTAATGAATCGCTGGAAATTTCTGGTTATTATTATCCTTCAGAAAATTGAACTATGAATTTGATCTGGCCCATGTTCAACCAGTATTTGCCTAACAGAACAGTGGCGACTGGCGTATAGGAGCGATGGAGCAGTCGCTCCCCCTTGCTTGAAACGATAAATATTAATTTAACAGATAAAAAATATATTAATTTTAAGATATTCAACAATTATTTTTATATTTTATTAAAATATTTTTTTAATACAAATTTATGGCTTCTTTTGACATATAAGTACCGTACGGAAGCACCATGTGATTGTTTATGTACTAGAATTCTAAAAATTATAAATTTTATGAAATCGCACCCCCATACATTTATACCATGAGTCACCACTGTAACAGAATCATCACATTTCCCCCAAGTTGCAGGGTCATCATATTTAAAAGTTGTTACATTCTCTCTCTTATCACAAACTTCTGGCAAATTCAGTGTATCCAGTTCTATACCTTTATTACTATTGGCTGAATCTACTTTGCAGACAGGGACAGCCATTGTTGGTAAAATAGTGAGATCAGTATCTTGGGAACCGGAAGCCTTTGGTACATCTTTTGAACTGTCATCTTGTGGTTTAGGGTGAAGATACTTCAGAAACGGCCCCTCATTTTCTTTCTCAGTCTTCCATTTACGATTCTGTGCTCCAGACAACTGTTCATCTGTCTGCCATTTTAGGTCATAGTCGAACTTCAGTCAAATTTCAAAGTTGTACCTAGAAAAAAAATAAAACCAGTGAATTATTCACCAGGGGTATAAAAATTTTTTTTTGTCACAAATGCAATATCCAAACTCCAAAATTGTCACAAATCTCATTACAATATATATACAGTAGTCCCTCGCCATATCGCGGTTCACATTTCGCGGACTCGGTGCATCGCGGTTTTTTCTAGCCGAAATAAAATACGTACTCTAATTGAGTTGACAAAGAACCGCAAGATAGGAAAACCAGCGAAGCTTGTGCTGCTTGAGCTACTTTGCCTATATGATACCGTACACGGCACACCATTGGCCGATGGATGAGACGCGACCAATCAGAGCACGCTGTTCAGTATCCTGGGTGCTGATTGGCTTAGCGTTCGTCGCATCTCGATCTGCAGCCTACCGAAGCATTCAGCATCTCGCCTTGCTCAGTTCGCTTCCACGTGTTATTCATTTAGAAGAGATGTAATGCTCTTCTTTGCTGTGCAGCACATTCATCTCATCATCGTCATCACCTTCATTGTTCAGTACTGCACAGCTAATTCATCATCATCGTCATCATTCAAGTTTTAGTATCTTCGCTGGTGAGTACCCATACGAAATTTTAATGTTGGTAAAATTATTAAAAAATACTGTATATACAAATGTTTTCTTTTTAAAATACTGTTAGTCTCTTTCATACTCCGAGTGTAGAGTGTGTTTATAAGAGCGTGGGAAAGGTTTATAAGAGTGCGGGGAGGGTTTATAAAGGCGTAAAATACGTAATAAACAAATAAACATCGTTTCTACTTCGCGGATTTTCACCTATCGCGGGGGGTTCTGCAACATAACCCCCGCGATATTCGAGGGAATACTGTATATATATATATATATATATATATATATATATATATATATATATATATATATATATATATATATATATATATATATATATATATATAACCTTACAACCTTACAAAGGTTCCGCGCGATGATTTCTCATTTCGCGAAGGTCAAGCTTGTCGCCCCTCCTCTCGAGTTGGCCTGGTGAAGTAGTGAGTTGGATTCTTGCGCTCTCCACCTCACATAGCCAGGTACGCCCGGCTCATCGGGGATTGTTCTGAGCCATGCGTCTAGTCTTCTTTTGAAGATTTCCACTGCAACTCCCTTCGTGTTTCTTAGGCCTTTGGGCAACTGATTAAACAGTTTTGGTCCTCTCACTACAAAACTATTTTCTTTCAGGGTTAAGGATGTTCCCTGTCTCGCCTTCAATTTGGGAATACGACACAGTCTACCGCTTCTACTTTCCATCATTGTTTGGGGAGTTATGGGATTCAGAGTAAGATTAGGGACTAGTTTCTCCATTATTTTCCAAGTGTAAATAATGGTGTATCTCTCTCTTCTCCTTTCCAGTGAATATAGGTCTAGTTCTCGTAACCTTTCCCAGTAATTTAGTTCTTTGCACCCATTGATCTTGGCTGTGAAGCTTCTTTGGATCCCCTCCAGCTGTCTAATGTCTTATTTTTTATATGGGGAAGTTAGGACCGAGCAGTATTCTAATTTGGGTATGATCAGGGTTTTCAGTAGAGGAATCATTACATTCCTATCCCTTCGTTTAAAGGTTCTCAATATCTGACCCGTTATTCTCTTTGCTCTGTTTACTGCTATCTTATTTTGTGTTTCAAATTTCGCATCATCTGTCATTACAACCCCTAAATCTTTTGCTCTGGAATTTCTCTGAATTTCCTGTCCATTTGGGGTATAATATTCCATGGACTTTAGGTCTTCTCTTTTTCCGTACCGTAATAGCTGAAATTTCTCGGTGTTAAACTTCATATTGTTGTTTTCAGTCCACTTGTAGATTTTGTTTATGTCGGTTTGTAGAGATCCTATGTCTTCTGGGTTTCTTATTTTTCTACTGATCTTTGTGTCATCCACAGGGAAAAGGAAAAGGAAACACGAAGTCCGAGCGCTTTCGTGATATATTCACATCTTCAAGGAGAAACAAAAAATAGACGGAGATTACAAAGTAAATGAGTTAAATACACAAGCAAAAAAAAAATTCACAATTGGCAACTCAAATTAAAGACCATAAAACCCTCTAAAGAGTTTTTCAATA
The DNA here is from genome assembly GCA_023014485.1 of Bathynomus jamesi. NCBI lineage: Eukaryota > Metazoa > Arthropoda > Malacostraca > Isopoda > Cirolanidae > Bathynomus > Bathynomus jamesi. Next base: position 365,403 of record JAJOZX010001959.1, on the reverse strand, counting down.
GACAACATAATCTGTAGGCTGCTAAATTACTAAATATAAAAGAACTATATAGATGAAATTAGACAAAAAAACCAGTACAGAGAACAAAAATTATTATAACGGATATTAGAACTAGTATTTAATTAAAGCAGGCAATTAAGTGGCAAGAATTTAATGAAAACAAAGGGAATGGTGCCATCATCTTACAGAATATTCCAAAATTTCTACAAACAGTCTGAAAAAATTGTTTTCCCAATAGCCAACCAGTTGAAAAGTCCAATAAACCACCAAGCACCCAAAGATTATATACGAAAGAAATATTACAATTAAAATGGACACATAAGAATGTTAACAGTTCTTAAAATAATATTTATTTATTTAACCAAGGCAAACCGTTAAGGGGCAAGAATGCGGTCAAGAAAACAATAGGCCCTTCACCAACTTTTTAACAATGCAAGAGTCTAATTTATACTGCCCAGGGCTAATATTAACCTCTTGATGACTGAATTTTTTGTAGGGTTAAGTTATAAATGCGTGTATTGGAAATGGTACATATTCAACCCAGTGGTCCAAAAGAGGTTAAGGACCAAGTCCGCATTATTCTTGATCACACTTGATTCAAGTATATTTCTGCTAACAATAGATTTACTAAACCTTAATTTGGAAGCATTTTTACAGTCAATGGGATGATTAGTATCTCTTACGTGAATGAAAATGGCGTTAGATTCCTGGCCACTTCTTATACTGTATTGATGCTGCTTAATACGTAACTCAAGGGTCTTACCAGTTTGGCCAATGTAAAATTTATTACATATTGTGCATGGGATTCTATATACACAACCCTGTTCACTTAAAGGGGAGTTCTTAATCAATGAATTCTTAATTACATCTAAATTTTTGAACGCAATATTTACGTTAAAAGTCCTCAGCAGATTCGGCAGATCAAGGAAATTTTCTCTGAATGGTAACACTAAAACATTTTTTGTGTTATAAGGAATCTTGTCCTTTACTTTGTAGAAGGTTTTCTTTGCCATTTTTAAGGACTTATCTATGCAATTCTTTGGGTATTTTAAATCAAACGCAATTTTGTATATTTTACTAATTTTGTTGTCAATGAACTCTGGGCTACAAATTCGTAGGCCTCTTAGGAATAAAGTAGAAAGAACGGATCATTTTACGTTAATGTGGTGATCAGAATAATAATGTATATAGGAATAATTATTAGTGGGTTTTCTGTACGTTTAAGTACAATATTTACAGAAAACCCACTAATAATTGTTCCTATATAAATTATTATTCTGATCACCTCATTAACGTAAAATGATCCGTTCTTTCTACTTTATTCCTAAGAGGCCTACGAATTTGTAGCCCAGAGTTCATTGACGACGAAATTAGTAAAATATACAAAATTGCGTTTGATTTAAAATACCCAAAGAATTGCATAGATAAGTCCTTAAAAATGGCAAAGAAAACCTTCTACGAAGTAAAGGACAAGATTCCTTATAACACAAAAAATGTTTTAGTGTTACCATTCAGAGAAAATTTCCTTGATCTGCCGAATCTGCTGAGGACTTTTAACGTAAATATCGTGTCATCCGCAAACTTTGAAACTATACCGACTAGGCCGACATCTAAATCGTTAATATATATAAGAAAAAGCAAGGGGCCCAATACAGAACCCTGAGGAATGCCACTCGCTACATTAGCCCAACACGACTCCGCTCCATCAACAACCACCCTCTGTTTCCTACCTTGCAACCACTCTTCTAGCCAATTTATTACTACACCCCTGATTCCATGAGCCTTAGTTTTTTCAATGAGTCTTTTGTGCGGCATGGTGTCAAACGCTTTTTGAAAATCTAAATACACTACATCAACCACCCGATGTCTATCATAAACGTCAACCATGCTTTGGAAAAATTCTAAAAGATTAGTTAAGCAAGGTTTGTTTCGCCTAAATCTGTGCTGCGTATTTCTAACTAGCTTATGGAATTCTAAGTGTTCGAGTATACGATCCCTAATTATTGATTCCAGTAGCTTACCTACAACAGACGTTAAACTGATTGGCCTATAACTTCCCGCCGCACCTTTATCGCCTTTCTTAAAGATAGGTGTTACGTTTGCTAACTTGAAATTATCTGGTACGCACCCCTCAGAAATAGATGCATTAAAAATCTCTGTTTCTTTCGTATATAATCTTTGGGTGCTGGGTGGTTTATTGGACTTTTCAACTGGTTGGCTATTGGGAAAACAATTTTTTCAGACTGTTTGTAGAAATTTTGGAATATTCTGTAAGATGATGGCACCATTCCCTTTGTTTTCATTAAATTCTTGCCACTTAATTGCCTGCTTTAATTAAATACTAGTTCTAATATCCGTTATAATAATTTTTGTTCTCTGTACGGGTTTTTTTGTCTAATTTCATCTATATAGTTCCTTTATATTTAGTAATTTAGCAGCCTACAGATTATGTTATCTATTGAAAAACTTTTTAGAGGGTTTTATGGTCTTTAATTTGAGTTGCCGATTGTGAATTTTTTTTTTTTTTGCCTGTGTATTTAACTCATTTACTTTGTAATCTCCGTCTATTTTTTGTTTCTCCTTGAAGATGTGAATATATCACGAAAGCACTCGGACTTCGTGTTTCCTTTTCCTTTTCCCTGTGGTTGTTTGCTTATTAATAAGATACGTATTATTCTGTGATTTTAGTGCATATATATATATATATATGTATATATGTGTGTGTGTGTGTGTATACATAATATATATTATATTATATATATATATGCATATAACTGCATGACCGCGCAGTATATAAATGAATAGAAACGACATAAGTGTTAAGGAACGTTTCTGCACACGAGGAGGAGAGATAACGAATAATGAAAAATGAGGCGAACCGCCCAGGAATCGAAAACCCAGGGCCTTCCAATTGCCGGTCGGACGCTCTACCATTATGCTACGGACCTCACTCAATCACAAATCGAAATTCTCCCACATAGGGCAGAAACCAATGCCCTGAGAGGGCACCCTCGCAAATCGTGAATATGCGCATATAACTGCAATGACCGCGCAGTATATAAATGAATAGAAACGACATAAGTGTTAAGGAACGTTTCTGCACACGAGGAGGATTTCGATTTGTGATTGAGTGAGGTCCGTAGCATAATGGTAGAGCGTCCGACCGGCAATTGGAAGGCCCTGGGTTCGATTCCTGGGCGGTTCGCCTCATTTTTCATTATTCGTTATCTCTCCTCCTCGTGTGCAGAAACGTTCCTTAACACTTATGTCGTTTCTATTCATTTATATACTGCGCGTCATTGCAGTTATATGCGCATATTCACGATTTGCGAGGGTGCCCTCTCAGGGCATTGGTTTCTGCCCTATGTGGGAGAATTTCGATTTGTGATTGAGTGAGGTCCGTAGCATAATGGTAGAGCGTCCGACCGGCAATTGGAAGGCCCTGGGTTCGATTCCTGGGCGGTTCGCCTCATTTTTCATTATTCGTTATCTCTCCTCCTCGTGTGCAGAAACGTTCCTTAACACTTATGTCGTTTCTATTCATATATATTATATATATATATATATATCCCCCTCCCCGCGGGCGGTCTTTCTGGGGTGGATCGCCCGCGGGCTCCTGCCTACATGTGGCGAGGGGGGTCAGCCGCGGCTGGGGCCCTGCCGGGTCCCCGCCCGGTTGCGAAGTGGACTTTTAGCATACCCTGCTATCCTACAGCCCCCTCTTTCCTGTCTTCCCCTCTTTACCCTCTTCCTTGCCCCCTCTGTTTTTTCTGCTTTCTCTGTTCACTTCGCGCGCCCCGTGGGCTGCCGGGGCTGGTCGCTGGGGTCTCGCCCCCATGGCCGGGGCCGGACTAAGTTGGCTGGTAGGGTGCCCAGGCCTGGGACCCTGGGGGGCCTTGGTCTTTGCTGCCGGGGGGGAGAACTCTCGACGCTGCAAGAGCCCCTTTTGAAACGGGGGTACCTGCATGGGACGAGGCACCCACCCCCCGCCGGCGTGCGCTTGGTCCCCTTGGGCCCGGGTAATCGGTTCCCCGCGGCCCCGGGCGCGAAACTACAATAAAAATTTTCTATGGAAACACTTACAACTCTAATGGACTTCGTTGACGACCCGGCTTGTGCATCTGACCTCCCTCTGACTACCTCTTTGGACCGTGGGTCTGGTAAGGGCAGTCGGCAGCCCTCGCCCACCCCGTCTGCTCTTCTTGCCGACGCCTCCTCCCTCTCTTCCCCAGGCTCGTGGCGCCGCTGCCCGACCCCCGCCAGTAGCGGATGGACCTGCAGTGGACCCCCCGACCCCTGGATCCCCCCATATTCCACGTCCCGATAGGGACCCACCTGCTTTTTCGCCCTCAGGTGGGAGGCCCCGCGGCCCGGTCGCCTCCCACTCCGGTCGGGCCTCATCGCCCCCGGCCCCCTCGGCCCCTGGGGGACGTGGGACCCGACGTCGCCGTCCGCCTTTCTCGTCTTCTCGCCCCCTCGAAGTTCCGGTGGTGTTTGGCCAGACGGCTTCACTCGGCCTTAGGACGATGGACAAGTTCCTCGTCCTCCGCCCCTCCTCCTCCAAGCCCCTCCCCACTAACCACGAACGTCTCTTTCGAGCGATCCATGGGAAGACGGGGACGGCGCGTTTTGACCTTCGGCCTCAGAGGGATGGCTCCATTTTGATAAGGTCGCGTTCCTCTGCCGAAACCTCCTCTCTGCTCGCTATCCCCGATGTCCTGGGCTGCGGGATCACGGTGACTTCCCACCCCCGCCTCAATCAGTGCCAGGGCACAATTTACGCTGCTCGTCTTCTACCCATCTCGGTGGAAGACCTCCAGATTGACCTCGCCTCCCAGGGTGTTGTGAGGGTGTACCGCTTTCCCGACAGATCGCGGCCCTCCCCACCCCTTGCCCTGTACTGCTCCGCCTTCCTGCACCAACTGCCATGGACCACACCCTGCTTCATCCCGCTCTTGCCCGTCCTTCCCCTTTGAAAGGGAGGTTCGGGCCCTCTGTTCATCAGAGTTTCTCAGCGCTCGGGAGGCGCGGGAGCGGTTGCGTGGCGGCGAGGCCCGGCGTGGTGCCTCGTACGCCGAGGCTCTCCGTTCCCGGACCCCGTCCTCACCGGCGGTTCCCAACGCGCCTCCACCCACCGTGTCCGCTACTCCCAGTCCATCCTCTGCCGCCCAGCGGACTCCTACCGCGGCTCCCCGTACTACCAGCGCGTCCCCACGTGCTCCCTCCGCGAACGCCGATGCTTCGTCGGCAACCCCCCCTGCCCCTTCTACCCTCTCCACCGGCGCCTTCGGCCACCCCATTCCGGATCGTGACCCGCCGTCACCCACGCGGGCCGCACGACGGAGGGATAGGGGCCGCAAGCGCCGCGCCAGTGGTGACCCCGAAAGGTTCGACGCCATAAGCCTCGCATCACCTTCCTCTCCTAAACACAAACGCCCCCTTCGCCCTACCGCCCCGGTGTCCTCACCGTCCCACTGCGCAACCGTTATGCACGCTCCCCCCTGGGGTCCCCGTCGGCCCTCGTGGTGGAGGCTGAGATACACCCCTCTCCGGCCCGGTCGATGGACCCACTGGAGGGGGAACTCGCCCGCCTGGTCGGCGTGGGTGGGACGTGCACGCCCCCGCGTTTGACCCGCCCCATCTCTCTCCTCGACCTGCCAATGCCTCTGGGTGAGGTATTATTTTCCACTCCCCCTCGTAGTCCTGCCTCCCCCGCACCTCCGGTGAAGGAGGGGCATTCTGGATACCTCTCACATCCCCTTCTCTGCATCGCTCTCCCCCGGACGTCCGGGAGACTCCTCCTCTGGAGGACTTGCCGGCGTCTGGTTCCACATCGCCCCCTCGTCGGGGGGACCCTCGCCTTCGCCCTCGTTCGGCGTCCCTCACTGAACTCCGGGGCTTTCCGATTCCCTCTTTAATCTCGGCCGCCCGATCGGCCCACCCACCCCATAATCATCCTTTACGCTGACCTTCCTACCCCTCCCTATACCTCGCTCCTGCAGTGGAACATCCGCGGGCTCCTGGTAGGCCTCGAGTCTCTCTCCTCTCTCCTGGCCTCCAGGTGTCCGGCGTGTTTCTGCCTTCAGGAGACGATTCTGGGATCCCGTTCCCTCCCTCGAGTGTCCGGTTACTGCGGGCTCCCTTCCCCGCCTCTCGATGGGGCGGGGAGGGGGGGCGCCGCGGTCTTCGTGCACCGCTCCGTCCCTTTCCGCCCCTCCCCGCTCCGTAAAGTCCTGCAAGCTCTGGCCGTGCGCCTTTTCTTGGGGCGCCAGCTCACGGTCTGCTCTCTTACCTCTCCCCTAACGTACGCCCTCCACCCGATTCTCTCCGTGACCTAATTCTCCAGCTTCCCCGCCCTTTTCTGATTCTCGGGGACTTCAACAGTCGGGACCCGGCCTGGGGGGACGTTTGCTCCACCTTTCTCTCCGGGACCCTTCTCTCCCTTATGGACGAGCTCGAGTTCACCTTTCTGAACGATGGCTCCCCAACCTGCCTTCACTCGGCCCATGACAGTTTCACCTGTATCGACCTTTCCCTGGTTTCCCTCGAAATCGTGACGGAGTTCACCTGGGAGGTCCTGCCGGATTCTTCCGGCAGTGACCATTTCCCAGTGTGTCTTACCCCGACCCGTCTCCTCCCCCCCACCTCTGTTCGCCCGAGCAGACTGGGCCTCATACGCGAGGGGCACGGCGATCTCGCCATCAATTCCTGCCTTTCCCTCCGTCAATGAGGCCCTCGCCTTCCTCGAGAGTAAGATCCTCTCGGCTGCCGCCAGTTGCATCCCCCGTACCTCTGGCTCCCCCAGACCGCGAAGCGTCCCATGGTGGACCCCAGAGTGCTCCCATGCCGTTCAGGAGCGGCGCCGTGCCGGCCGCCGCTTCTACCGGACCCGCCAGCTGGAGCACAAGATAGAATTTCAGCGCCTGAAGGCAGTGGCCCGTCGGGTCCTGAAACTGGCCCGGCGTACCTCCTGGCGGAGTTACGTGTCCGGGATCTCCTCTCGACTGCCCCCTTGACTGTTTGGCGCAAGGTGCGTAGCTTTGAGGGACCCGTGTCCCCCCTCGACCCCGGTGCTTCGGGTGGGGACGACGAGTTCGTGTCCGATCCGGAGGCCGTCGCGAACGCACTCGCGGCGCACTTTGCAGCCATCTCCAGTTCCGATTCCCCCCACTCCCGCCGCGACCCACCGGAATTTCCACCTCATAGGAATGACCCCTATAATCACCTCTTCCACATGACAGAGCTTCGGGAGGCCCTCCGCCCCCGACGCTCCTCCGCCCCGGCCCCGATAATATCCCCTATGACCTTTTACGGCATCTCCACCCCTCTGCTCTCAGCTTTCTACTGGACCTCTATAACCGGATTTGGTTGGAGGGTTCATTTCCGGACCGATGGCGTGAGTCCATCGTCGTCCCCATCCCGAAGCCCGATAAAGACCCCTCACTCCCGTCGAACTATCGCCCCATTTCCCTAACATGCTGTGCCTGCAAGGTGATGGAGGCGATGGTCGCCTCGCGGCGGTGTCCTTTACCTTGGAGGCGAGTGACCAGTACCCAGCTACCCAGGCTGGTTTCCGGCGCTTCCGGTCTACCACCGACCCCCTCCTTCTCCTTAGCCATGACGTGCAGGAGGCTTTCTCCCGGCGTCAATTTGTACTCGCCGTCTTTTTCGACCTCCAGAAGGCCTACGATACTACCCGGCGGAGCGCGGTCTTCGACTGCTTACGCTCCCTGGGTTTCGTAGGCTTTCTCCCTTCCTTTATTTATAACTTCTTGTCCGCCCGTTCTTTCCGCGTCCGCATCGGTTCTGCCCTCTCTGACCGCTTTCCGTTGGAGGAGGGTGTCCCTCAGGGTAGTGTCCTTAGCGTCTTGTGTTTCTCACTCGTGATGAACACAGTCGCTACGGTCCTGCCTACATCCGTTCGTAGCCCCTCTATGCCGATGACCTGGCTATCTATTGCTCTGGCCGCCTCCCGTCTTTGGCTGAACGTCGGTTCCAGCTAGCCATCAATGCGGTGGTTCGCTGGGCGTCCTCGGTTGGCTATGCTTTCTCACCCTCTAAGTCTTCCAGTATGCTTTTCCGTCCTCGGCGCCTCCGTCTGTCGCATACCTTCGCTCTTACCCTTGCCGGCACTCCTCTTCCCCTCGTCCCATCCGTTAGATTCCTGGGTATGACCCTCGACGGATTTTTCGGTTGGGTTCCACACCTTAGGCGGTTGCGGCAAACATCTCGCCGCACCCTCTCCCTTTTGGGTCATCTGTCCCACACGACCTGGGGGGCGGACAGGCGTACTCTGCTGCGCCTGTACACCTCCCTGGTGCAATCCTGTGTCGACTACGGCTGTGTGGTCTACAGTTCCGCCTCCTCTCCGGCACTCCGTATGCTGGATCCTCTTCTCCACCGTGGCCTTCGCCTGGCGTCGGGTGCCTTCCGCTCGTCCCCTGTCGCTAGTCTTCAGGTGGACTGTGGACACCCCTCCCTGCCCCTTCGCCGGGGCCTTCTCATGGCGAAGTGTTACCTTCGCATCTGCCGCCTCCCGAAGTCCCTACTCTTCTCCGCGATCTCCCAGGCGCTACCCCGGCCTGACACGTGGCATTTCGCTGCCTCTCTGGCCGAGATTTTCTCGTCCCTGGGGATCCCCCCACCCTCTATTCTGCCGTTCTCCTTCGATCTGTCGCCCCCTGGCGGACCACCCCTATCTGCCGTTGCCAGGCGCTCCGTGGCCTGCGTAAGGAGTCTCTTCCTGCCGTCCTCCGGTCTTCTTTTCTGGCCCATCTTCCCGTCCATTCGGACGACGTTCCCGTCTACACCGACGGCTCGCGCTCCCCTGCAGGTGTCGCGGCTGCCGTCTTCTCTCCGTCATTGTCACCTACCTCCCGGGGTATCCCCCTGCCGGTTCAGGCCTCCATCTTTTCCGCGGAGCTCTTTGCCCTTCTGGAAGCCCTCCGTCTGGTATCGGGTTGTTCGCGGTCCTCCTGTACCATTTTTTCGGACTCGCTGAGCGCCCTTCAGGCGCTCGAGCGCTATGATTCCCCGGACCCCCTCGTACGCCTTATTCAACAGGAGTACCATGTCCTGCACACCATTCACCGGATCCGGGTCACCTTCTGCTGGGTTCCCGCCCATGTTGGTGTTTCCGGTAATGAGGCGGCGGACCGCTTAGCCCGGTCCGCCGCCTCGCTGCCTCCCCCCCCCCGCCCGCTCCCCTTCTCAGACTATGTGCAGGTCTTTCGTTCCTTTTACGATCGCATGTGGCAACAGTCCTGGGACAATGCCACCGGAAATAAACTCTGGTCCATCCGCCCCCGTCTGTCATATTGGGTGTCCTCTTTCCACCGCTCCAGACACAAAGAGGTCGTCCTTGCACGGCTTCGCATCGGCCATACGTGCCTCACGCACGGCTATCTTATGTTCCGGCAGGAGGCTCCTCATTGCGCCTCCTGCCAGTCGCCCCTCACCGTCTCTCACATCCTTGTGGAATGCCCCACCCTGTCGTCAGTACGTCGTCGCGCTTTTCCGTTCCTTTCTGATTTCCCCCCCCCGAACGTTTACGCCTTATGCTCGCTGAGAGCCCTCTTTCTCGCTTGACCGTCTTTTCCTCTTCCTCTCCCAATCTCGCATCCTATCTGAGCTTTAGGTGGCTTCTCACCTGTAGTCCGCTGTTTTCCCTTTTCTAGTGCCTTTTCTCCGTCTCCATTTCTCTTTCTCGTATTCCGCCTCGCCATGATATCCGCTACCATATAGCGGGAAATGGCGGTAAACGCCCCAATACAAAAAAAAAAATATATTTATATATAAATAAATAAATAAATATATAATGTGTGTATGTATGTAGGTATATATGTGTGTATGTATGCAGGTATATATGTATGTCCCCGCAAGGGGGTTCTAAGCTTGTGCTCTTTGTGCTCGTTTGTACGTGCTTGTTCCTGGAGGTTTCATGTGCGCCCTCCCGGCCCTAGCACCCAAGGATGATGGGGCTTGACCCTGCAGTCCTTGGTCTTTTACCACTTCGACTGTCCCCTCCACCCTTTCTTTTTCCTCTGTCTTTCCTCTCACTTTTTCTTTGTTTTTCCGCTGAGATATGCCCTTTTAAATAGAGGCGAATCGGTTCTTCCCGAACTTAAAAAAAAAGTATGTATGTATGTGTGTGCATTACTCCAGATTTGAAAAAATTTACTGGAGCACAGCTCTGAATTTACTTTTTTTTCCCCTTACACCACTAGATAGGTTAATGATAGTAAACTCTTGAATTGACGACATACCAATTACAAATTGTTTTAGCTAAACATAATAATACAATAATGTACAGTTTATAACTCACCTTAAGTTTATTTATTCATTGCAGCAGCAATGTATTGATTTACACTTGCTTAAATGGGCTATGGAAATGTCAAATTTGTTGCTTTTTGCTTTATTAGATTTGGATGCAACACTTGAACTTGAAGGCATATTTTGACTCTTCTCTTTATTAACCACAACAGCTTGGTGAGTTTCTTTTGTTAGGCGCAAAATTGCATTCAATGTCTTCTGGATTTGGGAATTTTCAAATTCCTCTAAAGCAGTTTTGTTAGTCTGATGCGCAGATTCCTCACTTACCTTTTGTTTCTTAGGTGGAGGAGAAGCACTTTCTTCAGTCTGTGAAACATCTAGTGAAAAAGTTTCATTTTCTAGATTAGCAGTTGATGAAGTTGGTTAATTTTTCTGAGGTCTAGCACTAGCACATTTTGTGAACAAACTAAATGACTGCTTTGCCGTATCTCTTTGCTGCACTTCATCCTGGTATTTCTTTACTGCAATATCTAAGCTGTGGGCCCAAACTCTGGGACCTCTTGTATTGTAACAAATATTATTTTTGGAATTAAAATGTTCCTCCCAGTTTTGCTTCTTTGAATATTTGTTCTTGCATTGACCACAAAAGTAACCCCTTTTAACACCCTCACTTTTCTCTCCAACTTCATCAATATTAGGATCCATTATTGATTATTGACTACCTGAAAAAATACAAAATAAGTAAAAGTTAGTAAATATAGTATGGTAAAAGTGAGTAAAAGTAAGTAAATATAGTACAATGAAAGTAAGTGCTTTAAACTTAGTAAAAGTAAGGAAGAGTAAGTAAAAGTAAGTTTAAACTTAACTAAACTTTTCAATTCTAGAGTCATGGTGGATTACTTAAAACCGCACAAGTAATTATCTGGCCAATTTATCAAACCTGGCCGAGATCAATGGAACATAGTCCAATCCTGATAATTTTATATTAAAAAAATATACGTTTTAATAAAATTTTAATTATCAAAACATTGAAGCTTAACAAAAAATAAAAATAATTGTTAAATATGGAATTACCAACTAAACTTAAAATAACTAAATTTGTAATTTAAAAAAATTGGTTTGTACAAGAATGTATACGCAAAAAATTGCATAACGTCTAGTGGATGAACAAAACCCAAACCCAAATTTACTTTTTCTCATGGTCAAATTTACTGGAGCAATGCTCCCAAGATTCCAGGAATCTGGAGTCATGTGTATATATATATATATATATATATATATATATATATATATATATATATATATATATATATAATATATATATATATATTAGGGTGGTCCAAAAGGTTAAAGCATCGACTAAGTTCTCTCCACAAGGTTGGTTTTATGCCTCTTGGTGTGGACAGTATTTGTGCAAAGTTTCACGTTATTCGGTTAATATTTAGGGGTCGCCCCACTTGCCCCCTTTTTGAAAATTTGGGAAAATATATAGACAACTGAATAACTAAATTTTTTTTGGTTCTCAAAGAATATGAAAGAAAACAGTAAGACAATAGGACATGATGATGGGTGTATCTTCATTATTTCTTCTGCATCAGAGTCGCCTTGGATGGTATTGGTATCTGTTTCGGTGGGCGGCTACGAGTTATAGGAGGTACTGCTTCTGGTCCTCGTTTCGTGTCAAAGTGTCATTGTAGCGTTGTGCGAGAGCAATACCTCGCTCGGCAGCATCATTGACGACTTTCATCTTTAAGGCGCGATCTCCAAGTTCCCTGTAGTTCTTGTCATTTGGCCATTCCCGTGGATCTTTTTGAAGTAACTGGCGCGCTTCCTCCTTACCTCCAACTTTCAAGGCATCAAAGAGGGTCAATGTCCTTTTCGTGACGAAGGATGCCACATCATTTTCAACACCAGCTTCCGCCATGTCGATTCGTCGGGGGCAGCCATTCTTTTGGGGATGTTGGAGGTGTTGAACCATTCTCCTTTTGGTATCAGGATCGATCCTATTATCGAAGGAGGCCAGTCCAATCAGATGCTCCGACAAGTACCACAGGTGGCGTCTTAGAGCTGTCTTCGCCGCTTGTGCAGCTCCTCCGTGTGGATATTTTTCCAGAAGATGCAGCATTTTGAGATCATTGAGAGGAGCTTGTGTCCCCATTGGCGCTTCATGCCAGTACTTGACGTAAATCAGACTGACAAATAAAGCCAGCTGAGTCACGTTTCGTTCTTTCCGTGCTGTGAGCTTGAATTGATAGTGAAAGAGGTAGATTTTGAGCGCATAAATCGCCTTCACCATCCATCTCGCGTGGTGCATGGGACCCGGAGCTCGGATAAAGAGTTGACCACCAGTCTTTCCCCCCAGGAAGAGCAAAGATACTCCAAGGAACTCCTTGTAGTCATCACGAGGTTGGCTTGCCTGAAGAGCGTTAGGTAAGTAAGTGAGCATCTCTTTTCTCATCTCTTGGAGTTGAGGGTTCTCGAACAAGCTGTCCGATGCTGAGACAAATGCTTCGTGGGAGAGAGATGGCCATTCCTTTTGAAATCGCTTAAAAAGGCCTGTTTCAGGACTTCCTGTTGAGCCAAATATTGAGGCAAAGACATCAGCAAGTACGACTTCAAGTATATGATGTCGACAACCGATCCAAACTAGCTCGTGACCCAATGCTTCTTCAATCCTGACACAGGCTCCGCGATGTAAACCCGTGTTTGACGCAGTGGTATCGAAGACGAGACCTCTCACATGCTGTTCCACATTCCATAATTTCATAGTTTGAAGGCATGCCTGGGCCTGTGCTTCTCCAGTTCCTTGTTTCATCTTTGGGACACCAAGCAGCTTCTCCTGTCCATTGAATGTTATAAGGATTGCTATCCGATGCACATTCGTCTTCTTCCCTTCAATGCCGGGGAGAAGCTTTCCGTCCCAATGGAGAAGGACAGGGTCTTCTAGAGAGAGTGATTCTAGGTCTTCTCGAGCTGCCTGTTCTCGCCCACTTTCTCTGTAGCGATGAATAGAGCTCCGAGAGCACGTCATCCCAGACAGATCATGCCCCGCGGCCTGTAATACAGCTCCAGTTATGAAAACAGCATTCCGGTCAGAAAGATTGGTGCGATCCATTGCTCCAATGACTTCTGGAGATTGGAAAATGTTCGTAACCTTGTTCTTGGGACGCTTTGGTGCCGGAGCTTCAGACGAAGAAGGAATCGGAACCGATGGTCTATAGTCGTCGTCGTCTTGCGAAAAAAGGGAAGAAGAAGAAGAAGAGGAAAGATCAATTGATGACACTCCTGCTTCTTCCAAATCTTTCTGTGTTGCTTCATGCCTTACCTTCCTCTTGGCTTCCTTCTCCATTCTGGATCGCTTTCTGTCCTCTTGTGTAGTCGTTTCCTTATCAATGCCAGCCATGCTGCAAGAATTGACGTCCTTGCGCTGCATGGACAGGAAATTTCGGTCCTCAACGTTGACGATTGTGCTCATGGCATCACTGGTTGCGATGTCAAACAGTTCCTGGATGTCCGCTTTGAAGATGTCTTCATTCATTCTATCGCTGGCACGTTGCCTGGTCCTGTGCTTCTTGAGTGTTTTGTAGCGGTCTAAAAGCTTTGAAAGCTTACGGACACAGGAGTCGATCCGTTGAGTTGGGATCCACGCTCGGGTCCAGACTTCAATCACCCTCTGGCATGCCTGGTTCAGACTGTCGGAGGTGGTTTGCTTTTGATTGATGTGGTGGTATTGCCCCAAGAGGAGGGCGTCAAGGCATGTAGGGAGCCTTGACGTGGATAAAGTTCCAGTTGCCATCCCTCGAAGCCAAACTTTTGGAATTGATCGAGTTTGAGCCATCGGACCTACGGAAGAAAAAGTACATTATATAATATATATATTCAGAGTGGGGCGACCTCTAAATATTCACCAATCACGCTGCAATTGTGCACAGACCATGTGGACACTAAATGGACAACAACCACACTTGTGGAGACTATCTAAGACAATTTTGAAATTTCTCCCTATGGATTTGGACCACCCTAATATATATATATATATATATATATATATATATATAAGCACACCGGACAAAAAATTAGTCACCCCTAATAGCACCGATAGTAGGAAGTTCAAGGTCACACAGAGGGCGCTGATGTAGCATTGGTAAGTGACAAGTAGCAGTGACGTAGCACACAGGATCAGATCTGTTTCGTGAGGTGGTGAAGAACAAAGTGTGTGTTGGATATAGTCTGCAAAATGGGTCATGAGGCAGACATTACTCAGTGGCAAAAAGGAGCCATCGTGTTTGGCAGAGCCCATGGAAACAAAATGTCTGAAGTAGCCCAATTTGTTGGTGTGTCAACGCGTACTGTCCAGCGAGTTTACAAAGAGTGGTGTAGTTCGCAATCAACTGACAATCGACGGCGTAACTGTGGCCGGAAAACAATTCTCGACAATAGGGGCTGCCGCCATGTTTCTCGTCTAGTAACTGCAAATCATTTTCAAACCAGAGAACAATTGCTCCAAGAAACCAATGAGGTTCTCCAGCGACCAATTTCCGAATGGACATTGCGATGAGAACTGCATGCGATGGACATCTGGAGCAGGGTACCACGGAAGAGGCCGCTGTTAACAGCAAGTCACAAATTGGCACATTATAAATGGGCTCAGAGGCACAAAAACTGGACTGCAGCAGATTGGAAATGTGTAATTTGGTCCGATGAGTCCCGTTTTTGTTTGTTCTCCAATGATGGGAGGCGACGAGTACATCGCAGGTCCAATGAAGCCTTTAATCCTGAATGCGTCGAAGGTGTTGTTCAGGCTGGAAACAGAAAGTGAAGCGCAGGAATAGACACCCACGGACTCTGGCGGAACTTCGGGACTGGCTGATGAACGAGTGGCAGCAAATCGATGTTCAGTACATGCACAACCTCGTAGAGTCTCTGCCTCGCCGGATTCGTGCGGTTATCAAGGCCAGAGGCGCCGTCACACGTTATTAGGTACATTCTGAGAGGGGTGACTAATTTTTTGTCTGGTGTGCTTATATATATATATATATATATATATATATATATATATATATATATATATATATATATACACTATATATCTTGCTATATGCTAAGCAAGATACTTTGAAAGTTAAGCAATCACATATAATGTTAATGCAAAATTATAATGCTAGAATCTGAATTCATTGTTCCATTGAAATAGTGCTTAATATTTTGTATAGACTCATTAAATATGTTTGGCAAAAATGTTGCCCTTGGTATTGTGTTGCCCTAGGTGATTGCCTAGTTTGCCTAATGGTTAAACTGGCCCTGTATACAACAAGCCTTGCATTTTGGTTTTACTTTTGATTTTTCCATGTTTTTGTCCTCCCCCCCCCCCAAAATTTGGACTTGGTACATGGACTCACTGAACAACTTGGATAGCTTGATGCATTATAGCAAGATTATCAGTTTTTACTGTTTAGTCTTATGCATGTCCATTGTAATTTTACATTTTGTCTCACACAAATATGAGTATATGATCATTATTTACTTCATTTTTAAAAAGAGTTCAGACATGTTCCTAATAAATGTTAAGCAATACAAAAACAATAATAGTAAAAATAAACTATGGTATATGATCAATTACCATACCATTAAACAGAAGTGAGGTACTTTTTTCTCTTAGTTTGGGTGTGTAATGTAAGTTGCTTCAGAGCTCAGATTACTCTATATTAAGAGAATGTTAAGGCTCTCATCATTAAAAGCAAATTTTTTTGGTAAATTTTTACAAGTGTACATTACAGGCTTTGTAAATCAAAACTATGTTTTTCTGATGGTTTTTGATGCAGTTTGAATGAAGGTTAATTTCGTTCAAATAACATCAAAAACAATAGAAAAACATAGGTTATATTAGGTTATATATTAAAACTAACTTAAAATTCTAAAATTCCTCAAAAGCCTGTAATGTACTGTTGTAAAAAAATCCCTTTTTTTTTTTTAGCAATTCTGAAGGCCTGGCTTTCTAAGAAAGCTCAGGCTCATTGAGGATTACTGAGACCTCCCAGGGCCTACTGGGGAGTTTGAGAGCTCTTGGGAATCCTTCCTAATTATAAAAAATCATACAAAACCATACTGTATGTATTTCATCATTCTATTTTTACTTGACTTTTGGCCATTTATATGCAAGTTGATAAAGTTTTCAAGATTTTGGCCCATACATAATATTTATTTTGTCTGTCACTAAGTACTGTGGAATTGTAAAAGTGGTGAAACACCAAGAAAAAACAGGAATATTTGAGAAGTTTAAAGAGTTGAAATCCTATATATTATTGAGCTAAAGTGTGTGTGTGTGTGTGCGTGTGCGCGCGCGCGCACTTTCTTTCTTTCTTTCTTTCTTTGGAACCGTGCACAGACTAAATGGCACATCATAAAATTCTGCAACCACCACCAACTGATAGCCCATGAGCTGCTGATGTGCTCTGTGAAGTTTCTCAGTCCTAGGTCACAATTACTGGGTCTGAAGGGCCCAGCACCGTGATAAAACTACAGAAAAGAACGCAGCTGTGAAAATCTTGAGATTCACATTGTGTGACATATACTGCTACCTGCCCAGGGGGAGTGGGGGTGGGGGTAATGGGTTTTTTTACTTTTGTGTGTGGGGTAATGGCATTTTTTAAAATTTTGTAGCTGGATCACAGTGCTACCTGCCTGAAGGGCCAAGTTGTATAACAGTTGCGAGTGATAGCGAGCTACCGCTTGTTTATTCTAATAGTCTTGTTTTTTATTCAGTCATTGTCCTAAGATATTGAAGTTAGACTTTGCAAGAAAATGGGGCTCATACAAAATATAACCTTGAATTCTCATAAATATTGTCTCTGAACAGTATACCTTAACCAATCATTTTATTTGTCATATGTTGTAATTTGTTTATTTTCTTATCTTACAGAAATCAATAAACTAATTCAGTTCACGCACACTGCACTGTATATGGCAAGTACTAATTTCTAAAATTAATGAAGTCTTATTAATAGAGACATTAAAGTGCTGACAATGAATACTAAAGAAATTAAAAAAGTAAATTCTTCAGGGATGGAAACTGAAGAAGGAACAAATTCCAGAGAGACTTCCCGTATTCATGAAGTTATGACTGTGAGTAGTGAGGTTTGTTTGTTTTGTATTTGTTTATATTCTTTGCCTAGTACCTGATGAAAAAGTGGCTCTGTTCCTCCGAGCAATGGAAGGTTTTAGTTTCAATATTGCTCATGATTATCCTCAAAATAAGTAATTTTATAAGAAGTTTTTTATTTTTTATTCTATTATTACTATTTAGAATGGCTAGTTTGATAGTCAGTATATTTTCAGCATATTTACCAGTTTTTAATTATTTATAATGATGGCAGTCCATGTTGTTGTAAGGTATTTCTTTTCCATAAGACTAGAAATGATAAGGCTCATATAAGTTTGTGTGCAACTTATCCAATTTATTTATTATTATTTAATTTTTGGTAATGGAAGAGATTCACTCAAATTTTAAATGAAGAAAGTCTCTGAATGTTAACTTATTGAAGTCAGTTATATATATATATTAGGGTGTGACAGTTGCCCCAACTTTGTCCTACAATGCTGTTCAAAATTTTGGTGTTGCATATTGACATAAAAAATACCCACGTGCAATTTTTTGAAGATTCATGCATATTTGAGTGAGCACCAGCAATTTGAAAAATAGCGATTTTGCTTATATGGCATACACGCCTATATATGAGATTACACAACCATCATAAGGGATATTAACACAAATCATTTGCCTGTCTTAATTAAAAGCTGTTATCACTAACACAAAAAAGTTAATCATTCTTATTCTCTCATGGTACATTAAGGGGTTTTATCATATATTCACAAGGTATTATTTCTCTAGAGCAAGAAACCATGATTTCTGTTCGGAAACAGATGATCGTTTGCGCTGATTAGGAACGTGGAGTCTGTCATTTTCAACTACTTGAAGGACTTCTTGAAAGCGCTCCTCTGTTCACACTCCCAATCGACCAGAAGTTGTTTGGTTGCTGTTGATATCAAGTCTCCTTGAACCAGGCCAGCTTTTTGAGTCAAATGCGGAAGAGGTGGGACTCCAAGAAGCTTTGTGCCATTGACACCAGACACAAGAATGGGCAGGCGGTCATCAGTGCCTTTGGAATCCAGCGTGTCCATAAGTTTACCATCCCAGTGCACCAGTACTTTGTCTGATGGTTGCCATTCATCCATGATTTTTAAACTTATTTCTGACACGATGGAAGCTCAGTATCGGTGGGCCGTCCTTGCATTTAGACTCAGCTTTGATGTATCTCCACCACATGCAGATACAAGGGAGTACACAATTGCACTCAGCTAGGTCGGCGAGATGTTGTTTCGAACACCGCATGAAACAAGTTCTGCCGACTTCAGAATATCATGAGGCACAAAAATTGAAACACCCTCTTTCACTGTTCTCCGATGTTTTCTCTTTGGTTCAGCAGTGCTGGCCTCATCAATGTCATCGTCCTCATCAGAGCTAATAGGTGAATCAATATCAGCCTGTACATTCTCAGCATGATCACATTGCTCTCTCTCTTGTCGCTTCTCTTCTCGCATCTGCCTTTTCTGTCGCTTCTCTTCTCGCATCTGCCTTTTCTGTCGCTTCTGAACCTTTTCTGTGAGTACTTTGTTTACCCCAGAGTAGGTAGCTATTCTGTCACTTAGCATGCTTTTCATAAAGAGTATGTCAGTATCGATGGCATCTTGTTCGGCCTGAGTTTTCCCCTTTTTCGCAGCCGCCATGTCTTCAACACTGTGTTCTTATAAAATTTCATCGTCAGGCTCGATTCTGATTTAAACTTCATAATTCCAGGATCATCAGCCCGTCTTCTATCCTCATTCTTTTTCATAAGCATCATGTAGTCTTTGTCATAGTAAGTTTTAATCACTCGGCCAGTATTGTTCCTGCCTGTAATGGTCGGGACATTCGCCTTCTGGTAATGCAAAAGCACATTGTCAATGGTGGCAGATAAAGCCTGGTCCCAATGCATATCCTGAAGGTTTGCTAACAGACATAGTAAGACCTGCCTATTAGTTGGCAGTTTGCAGCCCTTTATTTCCTTTTCTTCTTCTCGGGGTACGGTGCCCAATAACATTCTGACATACTCATCATCTTGCCGTGTATCCATGATTAAATTCTCTATTCACAACATCAAATCACTGTCAAGGGAAAAGAAAAGAGCATCATTAAAATTAAATGCAATAAAATAATACGTTGAAAATTTGTGGGTCAGCGTTCCAGACCCAGAAATGAAAATCTGATAAAATGTGCTGTTTTCACACTTATTTATGAAGTTCATAAGCTGAAATAGCAATACTTGCTGGTACGACGGTGCTAGCTCAAACATGCACCAATCTCCAAGAAAATTTACAGGGGTGTTTCCTAGATAAATACACAACACTAAAACTTTGAACAGCATTGTAGGACCATTTTTTGATTTTTGGAGGGCAACAGTCACACCCTAATATATATATATATATTATATATATATATTTTCTGTATATGATACAACCTCAGGGACCATTCTGAGTTCAATCCCATATATGTATGTATGTAATTTCTTTTACTTAGGAGGAGGTCATATTAAAACATGTTTGTAGTGACTATGAAAGTCTATCTTCTTGGGTGTAGTTAATAATGTTAGTATGGTGCGTACAATATTTTATTGCTGCACTGCTGTAGCTCTCCAAAGTAGATTACTCATAAAGAATGAATGTTGAAAGGAAACTGTACAATTGTGGGTGTAATATGCTTGTTTGTAAAAATTTATTGAATTTATTTATGTTGTAGCTTCATTTATGGTAATTAATTTCAGAGGGATCATATTAAGACAGAAAAAATTGACTCCAGTGATTATGATACTGTTGAAATAAAAACACCAGTTTGCAATGACTCTGAAACTTCAACTTCAGAGGTAAGTGATCTATAACATTTTAACTATAAGGGTGTTTATAGTCATGTACTTTGGAGCTACGCATTAGATTTCCTGTAAAGAAAGTTGAATAAATATAATTTAGATGACCTATTTCTTTCTTTTTATAAATAATGTTTCTCAGTGATACTAAAAATTATAAAGTGTATATTTTTTTCATTATTTTTAGAGAGCACAAATTAAAACAAAAGAAACTGATCTTGGTGATTATGATACTTGGAGTACTGAAATGAATGAACCAGTTGTTTGTATCGAATATAAAAGTTCATCTAGTAAGGTAAGTGATTAGAATATTTTAATCCCAATTTCTACAGTGCATAGCTACCTTTATAGCTATGCCATGAATTAGATTTTGCTTAGAGCAAATTGAATTAATGTAACTAGATACCTAAGTTCTTTGTATTTACAAATAATGTTATTAAAAATTTTTACCATATATGTATGGTAATTTCCATTATTTTCAGTGTGGTCAAATTAGAACAGGAGAAATTGATCTCACTGCTGGTAATACTGTGAGAACTGAGATGAAAGAAGTTGTTTGTATTGAATATAAATGTTTATCTAGTAAGGGGGCATTCCATGTCAAGTGTACACACTTTTTGGTGATTTCTGCCACTCATCTCACTGATTTTAATGATTTTTGGTGCGGTAGTTGGGTATGATGAGTAATGAAGTGTGACCAAATTTTAGCCACTTGGGTCAAATAGTTTGGGAGTAATGACCCCCCAAATTTGGGGTCAGCAGCATAACCTCGTGATTTTGAAAGGTCATAACTCAGGATTTAATGGATGGATTTTAATGATTTTGGTGTCAAAATGCTCAGAAAAGACAGCAGATTAACTATAATTTTATGTGCAGAGTGCGTACATTCCATTAAAAAAAGTTGCATTTATATTTCACCTTTGACCTTGATCTCAGGTTAGAGTTCAAAATTCAAGGTCATGAAAATTGGCATAAGTAAAGACCTTTAGATGAAGCATATTCAAGCAAAAAATTGGAGTGGGATCTCCATGGGTTTGCTTTCCACAAGCATTTGAAATTGTGCATGTTGAAAATTTTGAACATTTTATTTAAGATAACTTCACAAATAGTTCATATATATGTATGTATGTATGTATAAATATAGCTACATTCATGGTTTGATAAATAAACTGTATGTATTAAGATTTTTGCAAATATTTGTGTGTGTTCAGGTTTTGACTATATGCTGATAAAATGTCATCAAAATATTGTTGTGATCCATTCAATTCCCACAATAAATTAAAATCTTCTGATCTTTGGCCTGCTTCACAATCGCTGATAGAAAAATTTCCAAATCATTTGAAGCCAGGCCAAAAGTTATGTTCATCATGCAGAAAAAAAATGTACAAGTTCAAAATATAGCAGAACCAGAAATATTATCATCAAGTTTGTCTGATACTACTATGGAAACCGTGTCATCAGATGATGTTTTTGTTGACAAGGAGGCTGAATTGTCAGCAATGAATGAGACAATTGCCATGATTCAGGAAAGTCTGATTGTCAAGCGCAGGATTCAAAGAAATGAAGCATACCTCCCAACAAAAATGGCCAAAATACAAAGTTCAGTAAGAAGACACTTAGATATGGTAGGTGAAATTCCTCAAGAGCCAGGTCTATCAAATGTAGACAAACTGTCCGAGCCAGAAGTAGTTGTCCAAACATTGAAGGATAAATATCAAAACTCGGATAAACATGACCAAATTTTTGCACCATCAATGAGTGTAAGAAAACTAATTCAAGAATTTAACTGTTCACAAAGAATGGCTGTTCAGGCTCAGCAGCTTGCAAAAGAAAAGAGAGTATTGTTGTCACTGAATCCAAAGATGGGGAAGGAATTGCCACTGGAAGTAACTAACACTGTTGAAGAGTTTTTTAGAAATGATGAAATAAGTAGATAAATGGCAGGCAAGAAAGATTGCGTAACAATAAAAGAAAATGGTGAATGAAAAAAATATCAAAAGAGGTTAGTTTTATGTAATCTAAAAGAAGCATATCAACAATTTAAGTTTGTTTCCAGCTCTCTCTATAGGATTTTTGAAATTTGCGATGCTACGCCCCAAAGAATGTGTTTTGGCAGGAGCAAGTGGGATGCATAGTGTGTGTGTCTGCACAATTCATCAGAATGTTAAGTTAATGATGACAGGTTCTAGAATGGCAGAAATTACCAGTGAGGAAGAAACTCCATTGAGTAGTTACCACTGCGCTTTAGCCAAAATTATTTGTGACAAAAGTCAACCTTCTTGCTATTTAGGAGAGAGTGATCAATGCCCTCGACCTGATTCGCTAAAGAAAACTCTTCTTACATGTTACAAAGAAAAAGGTATTGATGAAATCTGGTACAAACAGTGGTGGACAACAACAGATCGATCTCAGCTGGACTGCGTTATTCAAAATTTAGAAGATTTCCTAGATACCTTTGTTTCTCAACTAACTCAACTAAGGCATCATGATTTCATTGCCAAACAACAAGCCAAGTATTTAGAAAAAAGAAAAAAAGAACTGGATGAAGGTGATTTTTTGGTGATTGGGGACTTTTCCGAAAACTATTCCTTTGTAGTCCAAGATAGTGCTCAAGGATTTCACTGGAATAATTGCCAAGCGACTCTTCATCCATGGGTTTATTTATTATTACAAAGAGCAAGAAAAAGTGAATCACAGCTCTCTAACTATTATCTCAGAGTGTAATATACATGATACTGTTGCAGTGCATCTATTCATAAAAGTTTTAATAAATCATCCTGTCAAATTTTCAGCTACTAAACAGAATTATCTATTTTACCGATGGATGTGCAGGTCAATACAAAAACTGCAAAAAAATTTTAAATTTATGCCGCCACCATGAAGAATTTGGAGTTAAGGCTGAGTGTCATTTTTTTGCTACCAGCCATGGCAAGGGACCATTGGATGGTGTCGGAGGAACCATCGAAAGGGAAGCATCAAAAGAAAGTCTTCGTAGGCCATATGAAAATCAAATTCTGTCCCCAAAAGATCTTTTTGATTTTTGTTCCTTAAAATTTACTCAAATGTCTTTTAGCTTTGCAACACAAGAACAATACTCAAATGAGAGAGAATTTTTAGATCCAACTTTATCAAAAGTGAGAACCATACCAGGAACTCAAAAATTACATTCATTCATACCACTGACAAAAAATTGTTTAGAAATACAAATGTACAGTGCCTCAGTTGAAAGTCGAAAGGAATTCGCTTCCCCCCAACAAGCCACTCAATTAATTGAAAATGTCACAGGATATGTAACAGTGGAGTATGATAACCACTGGTAGATTGGGTGTGTGATGGAAACATATCCTGGTGAGGGTAAAGTGAAATTAAACTTCCTTCACCCTTGTGGCCCAAACAAGTCATTTACTTATCCTGAAAATCCTGATATACTTACAGTAGATTTGTCCGACATCCTCACAATCATAAACCCAATGACAGCTACTGGAAGAACATATACAACCACAAAAAAGGAAACCAATGAAGCCAATGATATAATCCTGAAAAAGCGTCATCTTAAAAAGTAATCAAGAAACTGACTACAAACGTATTGTCAAAAACATATAATCAAAAACTTACAATTGCATGGAAAATGTGAGTATTGCTATTTAAATTGCTTATTGACATGTATGCCTATATACTGTAACTAACTATATTTTAATAATTACACTTATGAATACAGTTCTAAGTATTAGTCTATCTTAAATTGTACAGCTTCCTAATATTAAATTATTAAATAGCGGAAATCCCTCTAACCCTCTAGTTGTTAGAGCCTGTGACTGTGAATAAATGGTCCTGGGTTAGAATCCTAGTAGCTTAGAGGTTAGAAAATTTATTTTCTCCACAAGCGCGTGCCTGATGCCTATGCTTGTTTCTGCCATACAGTAGAATATATAAGATCTCTAAACTAATACGGAATGAAAAAAAAACCTGTTTTGGCACCCTGCATAGTATCTAGGCTTAGTCCTTTGGAAGTTGGAATGAGGTACACACCTAGGCCTTGGGAGGTAACTAAGGGGTTTAACTACCTACCTTGCTAATTAATTTTTTAAACAACTCCTTATCATGATAATTTTACTTAAATTTTTAATAGGTATAAAATTTATATTTTTCAGGTTCAGCACAGCAATATGAAGTGTTAATTCATCAGAAATACCGGTACAAGTTAGTCATTACTCACTGTTCAAACTTCAAACACCTAAATTTCAAGTTATTTTTAACTGCAAAAATTATATAGGATTTGTGATAAAAATTATTGATACTTTTAGAGAACCAAATAATTTGTTTGTAAAAATCTTGCTTACCTATAGGTACCATATATATCAAATCATGTATGTAGCTATATTATAATATGTATATATATGAACTATTTGTGAAGTTATCTTAAATAAAATGCTCAAAATTTTCAACATGCACAATTTCAAATGCTTGTGGAAAGCAAACCCATGGAGATCCCACTCCAATTTTTTTGCTTGAATATGCTTCATCTAAAGGTCTTTACTTATGCCAATTTTCATGACCTTGCATTTTGAACTCAGATGAGGTCAAGGTCAAAGGTGAAATATAAATGCAACTTTTTTTAACAGAATATACGCACTCTGTGCATAAAATTAAAGTTATTCTGCTGTCTTCTGAGCATTTTGGCACCAAAATCATTAAAATCCATCCATTAGATCCTGAGTTATGACCTTTCAAAATCACAAGGTTATGCTGCTGACCCCAAATTTGGGGGGGTCATTACTCTCAAACTATTTGACCCAAGTGGCTAAAATTTAGTCATGCTTCATTACTCATCATACCCAACTACCACACCAAAAATCATTAAAATCAGTGGGATGACCTGACATAAGGTGTGTACACTTGACATGGAATGCCTCTAAGGTATTAAGATATTTTAATCCTAAAGTTGCTTATTATAGTTGTATTTTGTTTTAACACACACACACACACACACTGGTTGGTTGTGTTGTGGTGGTTTAACAAAAAAAAAAACATGCACACACCCAGATGCTCTGGTTTGTGTGGAGTGGGGGGTACTACTGAAGGTATCTCTTCAGAACACTGGTAGTGAAAGTACGTATAGAAAAGAGTGAGATGTGACATTTTGTTGTTGGGAAAGTGGTGGGAAGTTATCAGTTATAGTTTTGGCTTGTTTTAACTGCTCTAGTTCGGATTGAGTTGAGGTAATGAAGGGCAAACTAGGCACCCCCCACCTAGAGATGAGAGTAATATCTAATATCTATCAGAGTGCGCATGGTTTTTAGAAATAATTGCCAACTGCTCATCTGTGAAGTAATGCTTGACTGTATATAAAAGGACAGAGTTTTTGGTAGCTGAAACTTTTTATTAATTAGAGTCCATGATAAGATGTTCTATAGTTGATATCTACCTTTATAGCTGCCTATCACAAAAGTTAGATTTCTTGTAAAGTAAAGTAATTTGTAAAGTAATTTTATTCCATTATTTTCAGAGGGATCATATTAAAACAGAACATGTTTGTAGTGAATATGAAAGTCTATCGACTAAGGTAAGGCTCTTTATAGTTAATAATAATTAAGCTGCATACAATATTTTATTGCTAAACTGCTATAGCTATCCCCAGAGAAAGATGCAAAAGAAAAGAAGTTGAAAGAGTACTGTATAATTGAGATCTAACAGCTTCACATAAATTGATGAAACTTTGCGTATGTATGTATCATTATAATACAATGTGTTTTCAACAAGACTCGGAGACCTGCATTAAAAGTCAAGGTCACAAATAGAGGTCAAAGGTCAAGTGGAGGTTCATCCCATAATTTTTGGACCACTCTACAGAAATTGATGAAATTCAATACATGCATGGATGATCAAAAGATAGTGTGTTTTAAGGAAGGCTCCCCCTGCTTTGAAGGTAAAGGCCACAAATAAAGGTTTAATGGAGGTCCATGCCATAACTTTTGAACCGCTATACACAACCCTATGAAACTTCACGCGCATATGGATCATCAAAAGACTTGAATCCCTGTACTAAAGGTTAAGGTCATAGATAGAGGTCAAAGGTCCAGTAAAGGCCCAATGAACATAAATTGCTGCTGAAACTCTACACACATATGAATGATCATAAGATTACTTTTTTTTTTAGCAAGATTCGGGTCTCTGCATCAAAGATTAAGGTCACAAATAGAGGTCAAGAGGAGGTACGCACCATTATTTTTTAGCTATTCAACATAAATTTATAAAACTCCACAAACAGATTGATGATCACAAGATCATGTGTTGTTGTGAGCAAAACTCAGGTTCTTGCATGAAAAGTCAAGGTCACAAATAGAGTAAACATTGATGTTGCTCTGACATAGTTCTTGTTTATATATGCTGTAACTTCATTTCATTGTTTTTAGAGGGATCATATGAAAACGGAAAAAAATAAATTTGTTTATGATACTGAGAGTGCTGAAATGAGAGATATTTGTTTGTAGTGAATATGAAAGTTCACCTAAGTGATTAATAATATTTTAATGAAAGTCCTGTCTTTTAAGATTTAATTCTGTAGTGCATACTTCTTAGCTACACATCAGATTTCCTGGAAAGAATGTTGAATGAATATAATTAGGTAACCTATTTCTTTTTCTTTTTTTATATAAATAATGCTTCTCACTCATATCACAAATTATTAAAGTTATATATAATTATTCTATTAATTTTAGGGGGAACAAATTAAAACGGAAGAAATTGATCTTCATGATAATGATACTGTGAGTACTGAAATAAAGGAACCAGTTGTTTGTATTAAATATAAAAATTCATCTAGTAAGGTAAGGGATTAAACTATTTTAATCCTAAGGTTGTTGTTTACAGTCTTAAATATTGTACAGCGCATCACCTTTATAGTACACCTTTGTAGCTATCCCAAATGTTAGATATCCTGCAAAGAAAGTTGAGTAAATATGCTTAGATAGCCAATTTCTTTTGCATTTGCAAATAATGCTGCTGATTGCTATTAAAAATTTAGTTATCAAATATGTATGGTAATTTTATTCTATTATTTTAGAGGGATCAAATTAGAGGAGAAATTGACCTTGCTGTTTGTAATACTGTGATTGTTGAGATGAAAGAACCAAATGCTCGTATTGAAAATAAAAGCTCCTCTAGTAAGGTAAGATGTGAAATATTTTACTACATTATATAGTTTTTCTCTGATTAACATAAAGTGCTACATTACCTAAAATATATTACAGTATAGCTAAAGTGTTGTAGCTGTTTCTAAAATAAGGTTTGTTTATAAAGTTGAATAATGTAATAGGTTATACTAAAGTGGTTTACGACGCAAACTTTTCTGTAATTGCAGTTATTGCATTTTAAGACTTACGGGCACTTACAGGCAGAGCCATTTTTATTTAGTATTCATCATTAGAGAGAGTCATAAGAATATTATTTGAAGTCTATTATTCTGCTATAAATTTACAACTAGGTAAAACTTCAGCATACTGATGTACAGTTGTGACATAAACGTTTGGTAAAAGATAAAATTCTGTGAAAAAGTATTAAAATTAAAAAAAAAAATCATCATCAATCCATAATTGGTTGCACAAATAATTTTATAACCTCAATTAAAGAACCCATTGATATTTATGAGTAGGTGCCAAATATACAATCATTGTAACTTAAAAGAGATTTCCCTTTTACACAAATCAAAAACAAGCAGTCCTACCCTACCCTACCCCCAATTCTCTACTGCCTGCGTGGGCTGATACTAAAATTATTTGGGAAGGTATTAATTACATGTTAATTTTTTATGTATTGTATCAGCATAATGAAATTGCAATATGCTTTAACCCAAATAAATAAATCTTTGCTCGCTTATTTGCTTTCATTAATAAATTACAATAATTTATGAACTATATAGTCATGTTATAATCCCAGCCTCTTACTCAAATCCCCAGCATTCAGCAATTCTGACATTAAAAATTTTCTAGAGAAATCAACATTTTCAATATCTAAACTGTTTATGTAGCAAGTTGCGCAAATATTTTGTACAGTAAAGCATATAATGTTATAAGTGTTGTTATATACTTTACCAAACGAAATCAGATATAATAAAGTATAGTTTTGTTGAGGTGTGACAGTAGTAGTACTTTTATGATTGAAAGCATTTTTATGTCCCTGACCAAATAAATTTGGATGGGCCATACTGGCTGGATTGCTCTTGTCCATTCATCAGTCCATCCATCTATTCATCACACTTTTATACTTGGGCTATAGCTTGAACCGCTCAACATGCGAAAGTTTAAACTACTATTTAAGAGAACTACAGCAAACAAAAGAAAGTTAATTAGCCCTTTCACTGCAGGCATTTACATTAGCTGAATATATTATTACGTTAACTGGAGTGAAAAGCTTAAAATATTTCTTCCTAAAACAGCAAGATAGGCCTATAAGGAAAAACTGATGCAATATATAATTGTCACCAAACCCACGTATTACCTTATGAAATAAGTACAATAGTTATAATCTAAATTAAACAATATTATCTTTTTTGATGCACTTTTCATAATGTCATTTTGCTGATCAACATTTTTTCTGTTTAATTATTTTTACTGAATTCACATTTGAAAATTTAGAAAATAAAGTTCATAGAATACTTCAAATATCTTTGAAACACACACAAACACACACACACTAACAGTTATGCTGATAGTTTTTCACTCGTAAACAACCTTGAAGCCAAAGCTGTGACCTTACTTATTAAGCTTAACAATGCAGATGGAGTCACCAACTGATAAAGTAGCTATGCGTGAAAGAATCATTAAGCTGAGGAAGAGTGGAAAGAAACCCGGCGAAATAACAAAAATACTCGGAGTGCATCATTCAACTGTATACAAATGGCTAAGAAGGTGGCATGAAGGAAGTAGCCTTAAAGACAAACATAGAAGTGGAGCACCGAGAAGAACGACTGTTGAGGATGATGAGAAGATAATTAACATAGTTGAGAAAGATCCTTGTACAAATTCTGCGGCAATAGCGGAGAATCTGCATCTTGGTGTCACTGCTAGAACCATTAGAAATCGTTTGAATGAAGCGAGTTTCAGGAAGTGTCAGAGAAAAAATTAACAAAAAGTACCGTAAAAACGGGTGTCATGAAGGTAGCGAGGGGAGGTAACCTTCAAAACCAACAGAGGAGGAAGAAAGAAGAATTAATGCTGTTGAAGAAGTTTTTCGCGAGTTCTATCACTGTAGCGGAGAACCTGCATATCAACATTACTGTATGAAGCTGGAATATATTATAGAGTTCCGGGTGTCAAAGAAAAATTAGGAGAAATACACTTCAAAAACACTTCAGTTGAGGGCTGGGCCTCGAGGAAAGCTATGCTGAGTGAAAAACTTTCTCCATCTAACCATGGAAGATGGCATTATTAGAAAAATAAAAGTACAGTAGTTACGAGAGTGTCTTTAAGCAGGCGCAATATGGCTGTCATACGCGATGTTGTACTGTATTTCGGATGCATCAGTTTGTACACTCCTAAAATTAACCTTCCTCCATGAAA
Source organism: Bathynomus jamesi (assembly GCA_023014485.1). Lineage (NCBI taxonomy): Eukaryota > Metazoa > Arthropoda > Malacostraca > Isopoda > Cirolanidae > Bathynomus > Bathynomus jamesi. Next base: position 335,618 of record JAJOZX010001959.1, on the reverse strand, counting down.
AGTTTATTACTGAACAACATATAAAAATTTTTGAAGAGGTTATGTTGCCTTCAGTTTATACGAGTGAAAATCTTTAATCCTACTCCTCAATTAGCAAAAAGTTGGATTGTCAAGCAGTGAACGTTGAACTCTTACATTTGCCCAGTAAGACACGCAGTGTAAGCCTTGAAAAAATCTGGGGCCTCGTATGGTGAACGCGTGGGTCATTTCAAAAGAAAGCACACTGGAAATCACACTATAACATTTGATGTGAAAAAGGCCACAAATGGTTGTGCAACACGAGTCCATTCTTGAGAGGTTGCAGAAGGTAAGCTCTGTAAATAGTTTAGGTTAATTAGCTGGCTTGAAATTGATATTTTGCAAAATTTGATTATAAAATGTAGGTTCAGATCATTTATGACATGGATATTGGATAACCTCGATAAGTCCGAGTGGCTTTGTTTTCCGACTGTAATGTAAAGGTCATTGAAAATGGAGGTGGATGGACATATAATTAAACTGATGTATTTATTTTGAATGTAGAATTATTTATAATTATATTTATAATTTGTATGATAAAAGATACGTATTTTCTGTGTCACTTTTCATGAATTAGATATTATGCTTAGGTGTTTGTTTCTCCCAAGATGATAAAGCACATGTGGAATGGAGGGCAGGATAAATTCAAACGTTTTCACATACTGACTACGTAGTTGTGTGGGAGTTTGTTCTTGAGAGAAGTGAAAATTGGTACATCTCCATTCAGTGCATGTGACATGGCCAATGTCTTCTTGGAAATGTCCTACATTCATTTTTGCTGGTCTTCAAAGGTTAGAGAACATTTTATTTATATATATATATAAATTATTTCATGAAATAGATAGATATGGGCTCGGATCCAGGATTTATATCGGGGGGTGGGGGTGGGGGAGTGGGTTGCCAAGCAAATCTATTTCAAAGATTAATAAGCCAGTGACCAAAAAAAAAACTTACATACTGAAGTGAACACATACATTTGACAAAACATATGAAATATAGCACATTGTTACGTATACCAAGAGGCTAGAACTAAATCACACCAAACAAGGGCAAGGTACAGTACTTTGCAGATAGGCAGAGGCGTACCAATACTTTTTGCCGCTCGGTGAGTCAAGTTCTTCTTAAGACTAGAAACAACATCATACTTAGCACTCCACCGCGTATCAGAGACTCGCTTGACAGTGATTTTGGAATGTTTTGTTAAGACATCCCAACGATGAGTAGAGGAAGAAAAGTAGACGAAAATTCGTTCAATTGTTCCAAAGAAAGTTACAGCATTAGGACTCAGTCCTGCGGCATGAACTCCAGCCAAGTTCAGCGAGTGGTTATTGCAAGGAATGAAAACAGCGTGTTTGCTAACATCAAGAATTCTGCGTTGAACTCCAAGATGAATACCTGCCATCGTAGCAGCATTGTCATACCCTTGACCATAACAATTCTGGATATCCAGCCCATCCTCACGGAGCTTAGTGACAATGAGATCAGTAACTGCCTCAGCAGTCTTCCCCTCTAATTTAATAAAATCACCGAAGGATTCCTTCACCTCTACATTACCATCTTTAATCGACACATAGCGAATTACCTGAGACATCTGATCAATATGCGATATATCTGGTGTACTATCGAAAATTATTGCAAAGTACTTTGCACTAGACACATTATCAATTATACATTTTCGAACATTACTGTACAGCCGATTAGTGTGATGAACTCATTTTGAATGTTAGGTGACAAATACGTAGTGGATATCTTGTCAGTCATTCGTATTTTTGTAAGATGTTCCCTAATTACTGGGTCATATTTGCCCATTAGTTTTATTAACTCCAAAAAGTTTCCAGAATTGCCAGCTAGCCCAGCTTCTTCATTTAAGTTCTCTCGGTGCCCTCGGAATGCAAGATCTTGTTTTGCCAAGAACATGATGCAGTCATAAATTCGTCTCAGTATTTCTTTCCACTTAGCAGTAGCATGTTTTATTTGCAACTGATGTGCATTATCTATTGTAGCATTCAACTGAAGGCGCATAGACAACTCTTTCCATTGTTCAAAGCATCGGGTATGATATGGACTGTTTTCATGTTCAGGTACTCTTGGATTCAGTTTCCTCCAGGCAAAAAATCCTTCTTCTTTTCCAAATGCACTGGAGATGTTGTTGAAGAGACGACAGCAAAAGCAATGCAAGCTACATTTTGAAGGTGAGAAGATTAGCCATGACCTTTCAATATTTTCGCCATTTTCCAAAGTTTTGAAATACCAAACTTTTGACATTGACCTATTGTTTGAATCAGCTGGAAAGGGTCCATTCATGTTTTCAGATGTGATGGTCCACGTTTAATGAGTTCGATTCTCAAATTGTCCGTCATTGGAACGGGCCAGTTGCCAGAATCGTTAAACAGACTCTGTGGGTGATGGGTGGGTGGGTGACTTTGTGATGTAGATGAGGGTTGATCCTGATTATTTGGGGGTTCACTTGAAGTTGCCGCTTGAACATCTATCTCTAAAGATATATCACATTGCGGTTGATCTCCTTGCTTCCCAGAAGGCACTGAAGGTGTGTGTGAGAATCCCATTAACTGATGAAATCGCTTAGCAGCTCGCTTGCCTTCCTCCTCTTTTTTTTCGCGAAGATTCTTGTATGCAGCACCACTCAATCTCTGTCGTTTGCTCATGTTTGCTAATTTAGTAGGGTATCTGGAAAATAAAACAACCATTAATTATTAACATCATCAAAGCTCAAAGAATGCAAAGCCTAACCTAAATAATATAGGGAAAGTCTGAAAAATAGGGCTGGCAACCTTTCCGATGTGAAAATTTAACGCAACTATTTGTGGAAATAGTGGCATTGAGGTGGCATATATAGCATTTAATGATGATTTTTCATCAAAACCATGGATATTTTGTACACAAATAACGCGCGACAATGATGAGATAAATTTTTTGGAGGGTTGCATTTTAAAACATAAAAACCCAAAATTTTGCATACTGCGCCCGCCTGACAGTAATTTGCCGCCCCTCGGGAAGTGCCGCTCGGGGCGGTCGCCCTTGATACGCCACTGCAGATAGGTACATCTCTAAGAATGTTGCATTGAAAAATGTGTGATTGCTTACACACAATTAGGAATTATAAAATCCACCATATTTACCAAATCGATTACAAACAAAATATGTGCGAATTTAATACGTAAGTGTACAAGCAAATAATATCCACAGCTGTTTATGCGTCACAATTACAGCTTTAAGAATATATACTGTAAACAAAACAACATAAATTTACAGCAAAAATTAATTATTTACACATTCAATTTTGTGCTGTCGCTACCTATAAACAACCGACGACCAATGCTAGACGATTTAACGGCCAGTCACCCTCACTCGTTCAATCTAATCCTGAAGAACATCCATGCGACGTGGATGCCTTCTTGTTTAGTTGTCTCAAATAATGTTATAATCCAGATCAATTTCGCGGTGAATCATTAATAGAGCTAAACCAGTTAGCCTATTTTGCCCATTGTTGATCTCGTGTAGGTCTTGACCGCGCGTAAGTGACTGAATGAACGCTCCCACTCACAAGATGTAACTAGTAATGTATGACAGCAAGAAGACTCAACATCGCTGTGACATTTGGGAACAAAGTGGCCGGTGTATGCTTGAGTGTTTCCACAATAGAACGTGATTTTGGAAGTGTCCAAGCAGTCCACTTTCCTTCCCAGCATTGTAATTCGGCTTGTAGTGACAAAGGTGCCACAATGTCAGGGGGGCCATGGCCCCCTGGGTACCCCCGTAAATGCGGGCCTGTATATACTGTATGTAGAAAAAAAAGATGCCTGGTTAAGCAAAGTAATAAATTTATGCTGACATGCTCTGTTAAATTGTAAATTGAAGTCAGTAACATTAGTAAAACAAGTATCTTAATAACAGTATATATATTGATATGAATATTTTTTTATGAACAGGAAATGTCATGTGATAAACAATCGAGATGATTCAGCCTCTGCACTGACAGGTTAAGATGGCCATATGACAGAGGGGATCTACGGCTTTTCATAAGGTGTGAATCACTACCTCATCGAGGGAGAGTACCTTACTCAGTAAAATCGGAAATCTAGGTAGAAATTCGAACCCAGGCCCTTCGGATTAGAGCTTTAACCACTAGGCTACCCGGAGTAGTACCCAAAACTTAAATATTTCTGGTTACAAAGATCACATTCATACTTCATAGCCTTTACATAGTTAAGTGATTTATTACATGTATGTATAAACAAATGCATCTTGGATTATGGTGTAGCACGTATACAAGATTCACTGTATCAGCTTTTAACCAAGAACAGAATGCATCACGCAGCATTTGACGATACAGTCCTTCCTTTCGGCACACTCTTCTTGGCGGCGCCCGGGGCAGTTGCCCCGCTCGCCCACTCCTTGCTACGGCACTGCTCATAGTATTGACCGTTCATTAAACATTTGATTGGCTTTACTGTGAAATATTTGATTAAAAGTGACCTCTATTTAAACCTTTATATTTTAAAGACATTTATTTTTCTAAAGATAAAAGATAAGTACCCGTTTAAATAGGACGTATTTACATCTTGAATATTAGTAGTAGTCCCAGTTGTAGCCATAAATTTTTGTGTACTTTTACTTTATGAAAATTAAGGTAATAGTATAAAATTTTGGGTGCTGGTGCGCAGTAGTGTTAAATTTTCCTCGATTGATTCACTGGTCTCGCGTCCGAGTGCTTGTTTTTTCAGGTATATTTCATTATAAGGCTAAATACCTCAGAGTTCATTGTAACTTAACAGTGGCAACCGTGACAGGACTGATGAATTTGCTGAGAGAATTTGAGAACATTAGTTAAGTCACAAGTTAGTTTAAATATTAACTTGATTAGTTGACTTAATCCCTCCGGTTAACTATTGCATCATAGTTAAAAGTATTGTTGGTTATTCAATTGATTGCTATAGTTTAGGTAGGATAATTATCGTTGTTTTAGATGTCTGTTACAGACAGGGTCAGATGGTTCATGTGACTAGTACAAATTACTAAAAAAAAAGTGTGATGGGCACAAGTAGTTCCGAAACTGAGATCATGGAGACTGTTCCTGAGAATGTGGTGGTGGTGCTGGTTAGGCCGGGTCGAAATTTTTTATTTCTTACGTGTGAGGTGGTTCAATCAATCATAGTAACACCCTGGTAGAATATTTTTGAATTCTGAGACCCCCCCCCTACCGGTTTCAGTTTTTTCAGAAAATTTGTAAAATTCGAGATAATTTGCGATTTACTTCGAAATTTTATTATTCTTACAAAAATTCGCTTATAAAAGAGTTATATTTATTTTTTAATGAAAAAAAATTAAAAAATACAAAAATGTATGAAAAAAAAGTTAATACATAAATTTTTAGTTATCATTATTGGTAGAAATTTAGAAATTAAGAGAGAAATTCAATAAAATTTTTGACCTAAAACTAATGTTTTTTTTTATTCCTTCCATTGACCTTTCACTCAAAAGTAGGCAGTTCTTTTCTAGACTCTAAAGTATTTAAAATAAATTTATGCCGATTAATATAACCAATTCTTTCCTGGCTAGATTTAGTTACTAAGTTCACACCCCGTTCAATGCTTTGGCTGTGACATGGAAAATCTAGTATTTCTAAAGGTTTAGTTCTAATCTGAAGCAATTGCTCATTGGTAAAATTACTTAGCAAAGGTGGAGGAGTGATTATCTGCTCATTCCAATTAATCAAATCAATATAATCATTTGCTAGAAAATTCATAGATCTTGGTAGCTCAAAATTTCTGCTGCATTGTGACTTCTTTTTCTAGTAGCCATAATTTAATTTAATAAGATTTTAACTATATTTTATTTATTACTGATATTTTAAAATTAAATAACGTATTTTAATACAAACTTTTAACATTCTAGGTACCTAAATAGGAATCTGGAAAGAAAAAAAAAAAAAATAATGTAATATTAGGTCTTATATCCGGTGCTATGAGTCAGCACCGGATTTAAGACCCTACCCCCTACCCACCGATCTCAAAAAAAAGTCGGTGAATGGTCTATTCTGATGTAATTCGTGCCGGGGAACCCGATTTTGGCCATCCGAAAGCAAAAAAATTAATATTTAGGGTCGATTTTTACGATTTTCGATTTTTGGCCTATTTCCCATACAAATTCATATGGAAAAAAGTGAGTATCGGTAGGGGGGGTAGCGAAGGTCCCACAGCCTTGATATTTGGTGTGGATACTACTAATACAAATTGATCAACCTCACAATATGTACCTAAGCAAAATCTTGACCTTGACCCCTTTTCGACCCGGCCTAATGCTGGTGCCAGAGCAGAGTTTAAGACCTTTCTGCATCATTATCTGTACAAGGACCTCGCTCAGCTACTATTAATGACCATTTGGTCAGAACTCGACAGACCCAACTCGAGTAATGCTTGACGTTCTACAAGCTGCTAATTAGCAAGCCCCCCCAACTTCATTTTCCATACTATCTGCTGCACTCAATGTTAGCGAATCTAGAGCAGTTTCGACTATAAACACTACTGCCTGTTAGTACTAAAAGAAATGTAGGTTTATCATTGCCTATCAGTACTGATATAATTTTTTTTTTAATTGCACGGTATGCCATTGCCTTTACCTACTGAAATGAGGAGTCTAGTTCACATTTAAGTTTAGTACCTGTTGTAACTTGCCCTACTTCTGCCTTGACTACAGTAACGGTGACCGTGTCTACTGCTCTAACAGTACCCAAAACATTATAATTACATCACTTAGTTATTTTCATTTTGAAAATGGTTCTGCTAATCCTAGTATAACAGGTGTAGGTAATCTCTTAAGTACCTCCATTCCTGATTATATTAGGATGATGCAACAGCAGATAAATTTGTTGACTGAAGCAATATTAGTTTTGCAACATTTTTAAAAAGTGGGCAAACCCCTAAAGTAATCCCACCAACTAAATTTAATTTTGAACCACATAAAAATTTAGACATTCTTTTCACGTTCTAAAAAATACTAGTTATTATTACTCTGGGACAGATCGCATTGTATACATATTTAATGAAACTATCGGATTTAAGGTACAAAAAAATATTTTCCTTCCTGCGATTGGTCAGTCTTTGGAAGGAATGAAAGTCTTTAACTGGACGATTCATAATCTCTAACCCAGTATTCTTAATACACATTAGCGAGAGATATACGGGCCTCGCCTCTGTAGGCGGAAACTTCTGTGAAAAGGACATACATTTTTGGACATCATTCTGTTACTATTCCGCAAGACATAGATGTAACGAGTCACCGAATTATCACGTAGCTTTTTAGCAATGATACTCATGCTTACCAAGTTAGGTCAGTGATATAACTGACTAAATGATTTATTAATCCATGTAAAATGCGTAAGGTCATTAAAATACAATCAACCATAAACTGATAGTGAAATAAATTTTTTAAAATAAAAGACTGATTGTTAATTAGCCTGGACCTTGAAACAGTTGATAAATAAAAAACTTAAGCAAGCACTGGCACTTAGCGAAGTGTTCATGGATTGACGATATTGTAGTGTATTTCCTTCGTTCCATCGATAATTGGAACGACGCTACTCTCTACACCAGTGGTTCTTAACCAGGGGGGCGCGCCCCCCTAGAAACAGGAATTTCTCTAATTGTATTTGTTATTCTCTTAACGAGAGCATGGGCTAATATTGAGAAGTTATTGAGGATGTTATTTTGATTGAAGGGGGGCGTGGAGGGAAGGACCAATTCCTAGAGGGGGCATGGTAATAAAAAGGTTAAGAACCACTGCTCTACACGTTTCTCCGCTGTTGCACGCTAAATTTGTTCCGTCAGCAGCTTCAAGAAAAGTCTCTTAGTTCGGGATAGTGGAGATGAAATGAAAATTGTTGGGTAGAGAATCGGTCGCCGTTGGCAAAGGCTGGCCATTCGTAGAACGGGTTCGATTCGTCTAACCTCCCCAGACTTTGCCATTATGGTCACTCGATAAACAGTCACTACACACACTTCTCGTCGGGATTTTAAATAGACAATTGGGATTCAATTTCTATTGCCTATAATTCACACGCCACTACTTTCTTAATCTCCCTTCTGTTTAACGTTTGCGTCCTTGTAATCAAGGGTACGAGAAAAAAATTAGTAGATTTTCCCTTGACTACAGGTTTCGTTGCAATAACAACCTTTTTGAATTACTTTGCGAAATCACTACTGCATAATTTAAATCCGATATATTTGGAGTGCATTATCTAGTTCAAATTTTCATAATTCAGCAAACTAATCTATTTTGACAGCATTTTTAATCCGATCTTGCATAACTGAATTTAAGACTAACCTAGTCAAAGTATTAAAGTTTGTTACAAGTTAAATTTTACACCTTACACATTTCTTTGATATTCGATTCAATAGCAGCACGCACATCTAAATTTGTAAATTGTGTATGGTGTCGGTTATGTACAACTTTCACCAGGAGAGAAATAGAAAACGGAATAATATATCATTAACATTAACCTTTCTTCAATTGTATCCAACCTTTTACTTGTATTTAATAAAATTAATCTGTCTGTCATAAACACAACCTTCACCAACATAGGTTATTCGCCCAAAGTGTTGTGACAGAGCCTCTGCCTCTGTCTCCCAAAATAGCAAAGTATGTGCTTCGGTCGGTTAGGGCGCCGTCCGGCAGTGCTAAGTCGTGGGTTCGAACCCTAGTGTTGCATAAAGATGTGCTGTGGTCTTTTTTTTATCTTACGTTATTCAGCCATTGTAGTGGTGTATGGTTGGATGCCAGCACGTAACAATCGCGGCATATTTCCTTTCGCATTTGTTCAATTTACAAATATATCATCTTCACCTCCTACTGTCTGTACCGCTGTCGAAATTCCCACATCACTCGTATCAGTATGACGCCGAATTCCACTGCAGGGTACAGTAATCCATGGTACCTACTAACCATTATTTTCGGCCACTCTAGGAGTAACGCCTTGAAGAACTTGTTCCTGAAGTAGGAATGATATACCTTCCAGTCGTACCGATCGACTGAGTTGTATTTTGCGAGAGGGCTAATGACGTTTTAATGGGGAGTGGAATGAGGGACCTTCGAGGATTCAAAGCCTTGGTGTTTCTTAGAATTGAACAACTAGGGTAGATGGATAGGTTTAAAGAAAAGTACACTATTTGAACGCTCCGTAGAATCTGATGCGGGTGGTTTTCGGTAGCTGAACATATTGTACTTTCTCTTCAACACTGATTGGCGCATCCAGATGAAGGGGGAATCCAGGCGAACTGAGTTCGTGACGACGATTGGTTTGGAGGACGAAACCACGGATGAAAGGAGCATTATCTTCAACTCCAAGCCTAGTAAAGCTTAAAGCTTAAGGGCCAAATTAAATAAAATAAATAGTCCAGCTTCACAATTATTTGTGTCATTTTAAAACCAATGTATTTATTTTATTATTAATAAAGGTTACCCTATTCAATTTAAAAAAAACAAGAGAACTAGTCTGAGACGTGCGGTGTATGAGAGGAGGAAGAGGAACTTTGTTGGTATCTAGCTTCCTCATATTTAAGTGGAGAAAGATGACAGTACTTTTGTTGTGGCTGAATTTGGTGAGAACGTGTGGTTGAGGCCATGCAAGACGAGGCAAAAGTAACCCAAGAGGTAGTATCATCCATGTGTAGGAGTATGAACTTCTTTTATGGGGGCTCCCACCCACTACCTAACCGAACAGGGGAAGATCTGAGTTTCTAGTAAAGTCTGGAGACCCCAGGAGCATCCCATGGGTGTATGGGGTTAGCCTCGAGTCCAAGCCCCACAGAACCGTCCGAATGATCAGACCACCCGACTACCTGATTCAGGGGTCAGGTGGGTGTTATCCCTATGCCGTAACGTGGAGAATCACTCGGGCCTTTGGACGTAAAAGTGTTATGCGTTTCCTAAGTTGTTTAAATTTATCCCATCGTAGTACAGTGGCTATCGCCCTCGCCTTCTATTAAAGAGATGGTGGGTTGGAATCCCGGTGAAAACAACAGAAAATTCCATAACGTCACAGATAATTAATCAGAGATGGGCAAGATCACCAACTTTGGTGATCTTGAAGATCAAGATCAGATCACCAGAAAAATGTGATCTTGAAGATCAAGATCAGATCACCAGAAAAATGTGATCTTGAAGATCCAGATCAAGATCGTGATCTTGAAGATCACTTTTCAAGATCACTTTTTAAGATCACTTTTATATGAATTGAAAAAAGTTGTACTCTTGTAGAGTAAACAAAAACAAATTATTTTGTTAATCACTCCTGAAAAGTATCACTCCTAATACTCCCCTGAGGGCTGAGGCAATACAAGCATCGCATCCTACCCATGTCACCTGATCTAAACCACGGGGATTGACGATTCCCCTTTCAGTTTTTCAGGTGGTAAACTTATAACTTAGTATTATCATAACTTATCAGCAAAGAAAAAACTATTAAATGACCCTACATATAGTTTTAGTTCTATTTTTCTCAATTCTCATTTCACCAGGTCCATAACCCATATCAATGAATGGTCAGCATATATAAGTAAACATTTTTTACATAGAATTTAATTTTACAGTTTTACTGCAGTACGCAATTACTGACAATATAAGGGTAAAAACCGCAAGTTAAGAGTGTTAATTTAATGTTCAACCGCTGTAAACATTTGCTTTCAGCAAAACCAATTGTTCAAAGTTACCATCCGAGAGACGACTTCGTTTGGGGCTATGAACCATGCCAGCAAACGAAAACAACCGTTCCACTGGTGCAGAGGAAGGTAGCGTGGTGTTATACCTCTTGAAGATCTTCTTTATAGCAGGATACCTATCTAAAGAGTCGAGTGCCTTACTGGTGTCCTGCAAATAATTGAGGACTTCCAAGTCTTCCTTGTTGTTAGGAGCAGAGAATGAGCCGTCCATAGTTCTGAAGAAATCGTCTTCAGATGATGAGTCTGAGTTCACCGAACTATTACCACTGCTGTCAGAATTACAATTTCTTACAGCCATTTGCAGCTTGTCTTTTACTTGAGACTTGATTGCTTCATGATCGCCGAAATTAGGCCCTTGCAACAATGATATCCATCTAAGTTTGAAATACGGATGAGATACTGAGGCCAAAACGGCATCAGTTACCTCGGGGCTCAACGACAAAAAATGACCAAATCTGGCATTGAAGCCAGAGACGACTGCTGCCAGTAATGGCATGCAGTGTCTCAAGCGCAGGTCGTTTGGTTGGATAGGCTCCAATCTTGCGAGGGCATCTTGAGTCACTAGGACTGTTGGAAGAAGACAACCGTAGTAGCATTCTTTCTCTGCCTGTAATTTGTTGAGGGCTGCTGCAATTGGTTTTAGAAAAGACAAATATTCTGAAATAAATTCCAATTCATTGTCTTTGAGGATGGGTAGATTCAGTTCTTCAAGAGCTACATTCACGTCGTTCTTATGTTTATATATTTGGCTTAATGAGTCGTACATTGAGTTCCATCGGGTGACGCATGGGTACCTAAATTGGACGCCAGTTATTTCCTGTATTTTTTCTGCTGACTTGGGTTTACCAGCAGCATTCCACAGCGGCGAACATTTTCCCATTGCAGAATGCTTTATCTTCTTTAGTCCAGGTGAATTCAGTCCTTTATCTGCATCAGTTGTTGCTACCAAGTTCAATGTGTGGGAGGCACATCGAATATGGGATGATAGTTTCACTGACTCCTCTCCATGCTCTCCTGAATGTTCAGGAAAGTTGCTGATGATAACCTCTTCATCTGAATCTTTTTCATCATCGTCGTCAGCCAGACTCTGTACTGAACGGACGCATTTCCTGAGCTCTCTGATTTTGCATCTACTTTTATATATTTCTGAGAATTTTACTTTTGGATAGTTTTGAATTTTATATACTTGCGTTTAAATTTACGTTGTTATAGTTAAGTAATTGATTTAGTGGTTTTTAGCGATTTAGAAGTTTACATAGCGTGCCGGCTTAATTTAACTTATACCTGTGACGGTTTAAATTTTTAACTCCGCGATGCCGTCGCAGAAAGCGTCGTGTGTTAGGTGTAGGGTTAACCGGTGGTATTCGGAATTTAAGGATTATAACGGCGGTCCAATGGCGATTACCGATAGATCAGTTTGTTTCTTTTGCGAGTTCATGGAGGAATTAGTTGACATAAAACGCAGTGTACGTGAGGTAGCGGATAGACTTGCAACGCTTGATGAGGGCAGGGTTAGGGCTACGGTTGACGGAAGCCGAACCAATACTAACGTTGAAGACGTTAGTAATTTGAAGGGTGAGGTGCGTAACTTAGTTTCTAGTTTAGGTAGCTTGTCGGGAAGGTTAGATAGAGTCGAGGAAGAGGTTAAGGTTAGTCCGAGAGTAGTAGATAGCGAGGGATTTAGAGAGGTTAAGGGTGGAGCTAGGCCGCGTACATTAGGTGATAGGAATCCCCCCCTATCGAGGTTTCGAACCCTTTCGCCCATTTGGAAAGGGATGTGAATGAGGGGGAAACTATTTTAATTGGGGACTCTTTAGTGCGCCACATGGACAAAGAGTTCGTTAAACGGAATCCAACCAATAGGAGGAGGGTCTGTCTCCCGGGGGCCAGGGTTGACAGAGTTAGAGACGAAGTGGATAGGGTTGACGTTGCTTCCCGTCACTCAATGTTGGTGACGATGGTAGGAGGCAACGACTCGTATAGGCCCGATACGAGAGTGCCTGACCTTTTGGAGAGAATAGGGGGTAATTAGGTCCTGAAGGCGAGGTCAGATAGGTCTTTAGTTCTAGGTATTACCCCTAGGCACGGTTTGGGTCTTGAGAATTACGTCTAAAACAATATTTTTGAATAACAAATTAGAAGTGATTTGTGCTGAGGAAAGTGTACCCTTCGTAAAGCTGTGGTCCGAATTCAATGATCCTAGCCTTTTTATAAAAGATGGGGTGCATTTTAATGAAATAGGTAATGCTAGGCTAGGTAGGTTAATAGACGAAAACGTGCGAAAGCTGTATAGGTCGAAGCCTTCTTTAAACGTTGTGGGTCCGGGAAACGCGGGCCCGACGTGATAAATAGTTTAAAAGCGGGCCCGTGGTAAAAAATAACTTAAACGTCTTTTATTGCAACGCGCGTAGTATTAGAAATAAATTAAATGAATTTAAGGCGGTAATTTATTCCGGCAACTATGATATAGTTGCTATCACTGAAACTTGGTTAAATACCGTGACTCGGGACTTGTTGGGGGAACTTGATATACCGGGTTTTAAAATCTTTACTAATGATAGGTTACATAGATTTGGAGGCGGCGTTTTGCTGTACATTCGTAATTCCCTTAGGGCTATCGAGGTTAAGTTAGATTTTCCGGCAGCAATTAATGCGATCTGTGTTGAAGTTAGGGCGCGTAGTATTAGTTTTAATTTTGTCGTTGTTTATAGACCTCCCGTTCAACCCCTCGATATAGATACTAGATTTTACTCACTTCTTGGTAATTTTATTGACAATCGGAATAGTATAATTGTCGGAGACTTTAACTGCCCTAATGTTAATTACGAGAATTTTACGGGTAACGAAGAGGGTTTGAGACTGGTTGAGTTTATGGACGATAACTTTTTACGACAGATAGTTACCGAACCAACGCGCGGTGATAATATCTTAGATTTGGTGATGACGAACGGCGAGAATATAGTCGAAAGTTTAGAAGTAGGCGAGAGTTTAGGATGTAGCGATCATCAAATTCTTAGGTTTAAGTTATTGATAGAAAACACACAGGATAGTAACGTAATAGAAGTCCCTGATTTTCGTAGGGCTAATTTTGATAGTTTTGCTGATAGGATGAGAGTAGTGGACTGGGATAACTTATTTATGGGTAATGATACAAATTTGCGTTGGGTGGCGTTTAAAGAAAGTTTTAGGAATATTGAAAGGGAGTTTATTCCTCGTAGGCCCAAGCGCTAGAAATCGTGGTAGGCCGAAGTGGTGGACTAGGGAAGTAGGCGAGTTCATAAACGAGCGTAATAGAGCGTATAGACTTAACAAGCGCAATGGCCAGGTAGCTAACTTTAATAGATATATCGAGCTTAGACGTCAGGTTAAAAGATCAGTTAGGAATGCCAAGCGTAATTTAGAGATAGTTATAGCTGCGGATAGTAAACATAATCCAAAAAAGTTTTTTGAATACGTAAATAATCGTAAGCCGGTAAAATAACATAGGCCCTCTAGTGGATGTAAATGGCGCTTTGGCTTCTGACGCTCAGGCGATGGCGGGTATTTTCAATAACTTTTTTGCGACAGTTTTTACCGTAGAGGACGTAAATAATGTCCCCGACGTTGACGATATCGTTCCATTTAGTAGCGAGACTATTTTAGATGAAATAACTGTTTACGAGGCTGAGATTGCGCATTATATCGATAGGCTAAAAGTTAGCAAGGCTCCAGGCCCTGACGCTTTTTATCCTAGACATTTGAAAGATTTGAAAGACGTTATCGTAGGCCCCTTAGCGAAGATTTTTAATCAGTCACTCGAAACGGGGATTATTCCTGAAGACTTCAAATTAGCTAACGTCACGCCTATTTTTAAAAAAGGCGACCGCGCGGTAGCTAGCAATTATAGGCCCATTAGCTTAACGTCAATTGTCGGTAAACTTTTGGAATCCGTAGTTAGGGATCGTATTATCGATCACTTAGAAAGTAGGGGTTTGATTAATAGTAGTCAGCACGGGTTTCGACGCCATAGGTCTTGTTTAACTAATTTGTTAGAATTTTATAACGAAATAGTGCGCGAATACGATAGGCATAGGGCAGCTGACGTTATTTATTTAGATTTTAAAAAGGCGTTCGATACAGTTCCGCATAGGAGACTAATTGCGAAGGTTAAAGCGCACGGTATACGCGGTCAGGTAGCTAACTGGTTAGAAGAATGGCTTCGTGCTAGGAGGCAGAGGGTCGTAGTTAATGGTAGTGAATCGGGGTGGTTAGATGTAGGTAGTGGTGTCCCACAGGGTTCAGTGTTAGGCCCATTGTTATTCGTAATTTACATTAACGACATAGATGTAGGATTGACTAGTAACGTGTCAAAATTCGCGGACGATACTAAAATAGGCGGTAAGGTTGTTAACGAGGACGATAGAAATAGGATCCAAGACGATGTAGATAGGATTATGGAGTGGACGGATAAGTGGCAGATGCAATTTAACGTAGATAAATGTAAAGTTTTGCATATAGGTTCTCGCAACAATAATTACGCGTACACGATGGATGATAGGGAGTTAGCGAGCGTTGACGAGGAAGTAGATTTAGGCGTACGCGTAACTAAAGATTTAAAGGTTAGGAACCAGTGCCTGGAGTCTTGCGCAAAAGCTAATAGGATGTTAGGCTTCATAGCGCGTAATTTCGAATTTAAATCGAAGGATATTATATTGCCCCTTTACAAGTCCCTAGTCAGGCCTCATTTAGAATATGCCGTTCAGTTTTGGTGCCCGTACTTGCGTGAGGATATTGATAGGTTAGAAAGGGTTCAGCGTCGTGCCACGAAACTTATTCCGTCATTGCGCAATAAGCCTTATGAAGATAGGATTAAAGTGTTAGACTTGTATTCACTCGAAACTAGGAGATTAAGGGGGGAGCTTATTGAAGTTTTCAAAATCGTTAATAACATCGATAACGTAAATTTTGACAAATTGTTCACTTTCGATAATAGTAATACTCGCAATAACGGATTCAAGTTGCGTGGCAGACGTTTCATTACTAATATCGCTAAAAACTTCTTTACGTTTAAAGTAATTGATAAATGGAATAATCTTCCCGCGTCAGTCGTTCATTCTACCAGCGTTAATATGTTTAAGAACCGTCTTGACAGACATTTTAAAGGTATTAACGTTGTTTAATTAAAAAACAAAGTTAGCAACGGAAGCTCTGGTGGTGGTGCTCGAGGATGAGTCTGTTGACGATGAATGCCAGCTTGTGACATGCCAATGCAATAAAATTATTAAAAAAAAAAAAAAAAAAATTAGACTAACACGAATGTAGATGTAGCTCATAGCGTAAACTAACCCACTTTTTGTTTAACTTTACCTACTTTTTTTTTTTTTTTTTCTCTCCTTACTTTGCATGTCTCTAACTCTTTTCTTGCATGTTTGTAGTTTGCATGGTATGACAGTGAGTTAAGACTGTGTTTGCATGGTTTGTAAGCGTTCTTATTTTACTTCTTTTCATCTTTCACCCCTCTCCTATTCTCTCCGACTATTTTTCTGACTTGTCGGCAGTGGCCGGCGGATGATGATGGTGAGACACTTTTCCTCTTTTCCCTTTTTCTGAATGAATGTTAACCCACGAGTGATAGGTGTTGCTCCTTACTTAACCCCTTATTCTCTTCTCTTCTCTTAACCCCTACTCTTTCCTTTCTCTCGGGCTAGCCTTAGAGTGGATCTTAGGGTCTTTGTTAGCCTTAGCTGTCTGTAGATCAATGTCGTCAGTACGATTCTGAACACGAACACCGAACTCTTTAAAGCATTTCACCATGTTCGATGCATTGTCGGTGACTGTAGATACAACTTTTCTATAAGATAAACCATGCTCCGAGTTGATCCTGTCCAATATTCCAGCAATTTTATCAAAGCTATGTGTTCCACGAAATCTTCGGCATGCCAGTGCAGCTGATCCTCGCGACAAGTCATCATTGATCTGTAATGTAAGAATATAAAATCAATGTTTGTATGAACATTTTTTTAAGCTTAATTTAATAATATTGGTTAGACACGCACCAGCTAAACTGCGCCACCAAACATTGAAGAGAAGAACTATGTGATATAAAGGAGGCAATTCAGCGATGAGTCGCCTACCATACCACCACATCAGTGACCCATCCCATAAGAGCAAAATGTGGAAGAGTCCATATTCACAGCCTGTGAATATGGACTCTTCCACATTTTGCTGTGAATCAGACACAATGACAGATGACAGAATCAGTGAATTAGTGTGAAATTACTGTGAATCACAGCAAAATGAAGACTCACCAAATTAATGAATGAGGAACACATGTCGAATAATTGAAAAGATTATACTATAAGTCTATCAGACTATCAGTCTATCACCAATGGTCAATTTATCAATTATATAAAATAATACACTAAATCAATAGCATACCCAATGCGCAGTGACTCCCATGAAACTGCGGTGATTAGTTGACCATATGTCGCATGTAACACACACATGGTCAACTGCTGCCAGTTTTGCTTGTATGTCTTCCTTCATTGTACTGGTTGTTGTTGCAAGAGATCTAGCCAGGGTGCGTCTAGATGGCACCTGAACAGCCGGGTTGACGTCTGAAAAAAATATTTAAAAATTAAAACAAATACAATAGATTAGCTATGGAAAAAATATCAAAATATTTAGCTAGGCTAGCGATAGTCTAATGTTCATACAAATAATATGATTAATTATTTTAATCAGATATTAGCTATGGAAAAAATAGCAAAATATTTGAGTTATACTAACATGAAAGAAGATCCTTAAATTCATGTAGTTCAACTAGGCTCAATGGTAGGAGCCCATTAGCCACAAGCGAGAGAATCTTCTTTTCAAGGATATCCTTGCATATTGGTGGTCCTGGTTTTTGCTTGGAAATGTGGAACATGCTTAGTGTTGACTGCTTGGCAATTTTGGCAGGGCCAGCATTGCTGCCGCTGGCATCTTCTTCTTTAGCTGGACGCTTGCGAGATTTCTTCTCCGATTCATATTCACCCAAAAGATCCGAATGTAGTTTCTGCACAAGAAAATAAATTATTATCATGCGGAGAGACTTCTTGAACACCCTGTATAATATTTATCAGAGTATCAAACTTCTAGTTGAAATTAATACTTAACAAGATTCTAAAATTTTGTTATCTTTAACTAAAATTATTTTCACCATGATCAGTGCATTTTTATCCTATGTTAAATTGAAAGCCGAATTTCGTCCTTCAGTAACTAAATAGGAGAAATTACAGACATGGATCAGACAGAGAGAAAGACAGATACACCTGGCGTTTTATTATAGTTGGATATCGGCAGTTTTTAATGTAGTTACTAGTCCATAATCTATTAATATCTGAAGTGCACAATATATTCAAATGGACGTCTATGTAAATGTAGCATTAGTCTTGTATGGCACCAGTCACTTAAAATATGACTTGAACCATTATGTTAATGTTGCTACTTACTACTTAGTTACTAAGTAGTACTAACCCTGAGGTGCCTCAGAAGATTGCTTGTTGAGTCGAGGCCAGCAGACAGAATTGTAGTTTTCTTTGTACACTGCCTACAAATAACTTTGATACTGTTTCCAGTTTTTTCGACAATTTGAAAATATTTTCCGTTCAATCACACAGATTGATCCTTATTACCAACATTGTTATCTAAATATATTGAATACTGTTCTGGTGACAACCTAGAATATTTGGTTCCCTTGGGAGCCTGTTGAAGTTGTAAAATTGCACTCATTATTAAAAAATTCAATCTGTAAATAAAATATGTTTAGAATTAATTTATTATGAATACGGACCTATAGGCTATATTTTATGCCTATATATAATAATATATTAATAGAACACTTTTAACATAATTGCACAGTAAATTACACTTTTTACGAGCCTAAATTCCACAGCAACTACACCTTCCATGAGCCCACGCATGACGCAAGTCACCCAACTAACAGAAAACATAAACAGTCGGTGTTGAACAAAGTTGCCACCAGATGTCGCTTGGACAAAAAACAAATGACATTCGCATAGCGGCATATTTAAGAATCTGAAATTAAAAGTGATCTTGAAGTCTAAAGTGATCTTCAAGATCAAGATCACAAGAAATAAAGTGATCTTAGATCAAGATCAAGATCACCATAATAAAAGTGATCTTCAAGATCAAGATCAGATCACGATCTTGATCTTCAAGATCACGATCTGATCTTGAAGATCAAGATCGTGCCCATCTCTGAGTGTAATGAATCGAGTGCAAAATCTAAGTTTTCATTTTGGAAGTATTTTTATGGAATAAGAGTTGTTCATTTGTGCAACAGCTTTCAAATGCAAGAATCACCCTTTATCATAGTTAGGAGACAAGTTAGGCAAGTTGAAAGAGCAGTGGGTAAAGCCAAAATTTAATGATCTATCTCAAGAACCCTTTAATATTGAGGAACAAAACACGTACATGAGAATATACTTCGATAACATTTACGCGTGTGCCACATTTCATTAAATGAAAATGAAAAGGTTTATTGGCAGACTATAGTCCATATGACAAATATTATTAATACAATGACAGTTCACATACTAAAGATAGAAATATATACAATTGATTAGAAATAATACAGTAATGTCGAAGTTAAGTGGGGCTACAGACACGTTTTCGTACCAAGAATTCCATAGCTTGGCCTTACAGGACAAACGGCAGGACTCATGGCTAGCTTAAATAATCGGGTTGGTTAATTTTTTTAATTCTTTGCGATAGACCGTATTGAGCATGTATTGTTACCTCCGGGAAGCTCGGGACATTGCGGGTAGCAAACATTTGCGAAGCTGAGCATCTTGGTGGTAATTTATGTAAGAGTCTAAAAGACCTGTTGTACAGCAAATTTAGGGTTCGACAAGAACCTTTTTTATAATTCACCCAGAGTTGCTGTCTGTAGATATTACTGCAGAAAATACAAAAGAGAGAGTCTTCAGCTTCACTTGTACAGAACCGGAAGTTCCTTATAGTCATATTCGCTTTAGCATAAGGGCTTCGAGATTGTTTTCGTATATCTGCGTCATCACTCAAGGAGCTGGTGATAGTTTGACCCAAATACTTAAACTCTTGTACTTCCTCAATTACTTCACCTCTCATTTTAAACCTAATATCAGCTGGCTGATTACAGCTTTTAGGATGAAATTGCGTAACCTTAGTTTTTGTAACATTAAAAAAAATATGTTTCTGCGAATACATTTTGCAGACTTTTAGTAGCCGATCCAGACCTTTAACAGAGGGACTTCTTAACACCATATCATTGACATAAACTAAGTTATTTATCCTTGTGTTATCTCTACAACATCCCACTGTTGCCTCATTAAGTGAAGCAATTAATCCGTCAATATACACATTAAATAGCATAGGAGAGATCAAGGAGCCTTGTCTCATCCCGCAAGAGGAGCCAAAACATTCGGATAGTACATTGCATTAAAATTGGCGGGAGTCAGTTTTGAGTGATTGACATGGAATGACTGGCCTATACTGTTACATGTCAGGTCAATAGTAGCCTTAACTAGTTTAGCCTATTTTGTTGCAAGATGTATATAATATACTGACATACGCTCGTAAGCTGATGTTGGAAGAAAGAATAGATATCCCAAAAACACACCTTCCAGTACATGTGGTAATATAGGCTTTGGGCATAGGTTGCGTCTAGGGGCATTCCAGCACCAGCATCGCAATGAAAATGTTATTTCAACACCCGTCCCCTTCTGATTTTAGCTTATCCCTAACCTAAGAACATTGAAATACAGGGAAAGATTAAAGGAAGTTAAGGAACTCTGTTTAGATCTGAGAGATACTGTTTGAGGGATCAAATTAGAGGAGAAATTGACCTCCCTGTTTGTAATACTGTACTGTGATTGCTGAGATGAAAGAACCAAATGTTTGTATTGAAAATACAAATACCTTACAAATACAATACCTTAGTCTAGGACTAAGGTATACCAGGCCAAGGAGACGACACGTCTACACAATCTGTCGTGCAAACGTAGAGTATATGTTACACCGAGTCCCCACTTACCCTCCCCCAACATTATAGATTTCTGAGGGGTTGCCAAACAGTTCGTATCTCATCAAATGAACAAGTTACGAATGGATTATATATGGTATTAAATTAAACTAAATAAATACATAATTTGATCTAATCTTAAAAAAATAAAATTTGTATTCTTCAGGACATGATCAACTAACATTCATGCACGGTATTTATCCTCAGTTTCTAAATATCCGCATCCTCGAATATAAAAACTGAATACAGTATCCGCAACCGCACCTGAGGATGTCAACTTTTTGACATTCGTAGCATCTAGGGTTTCTTTACCGGGATCCCGGGATCCCGGTAGATTTTTAGCTAATTTAAATTTCCCGGGAAATTCTCCCTGTCCCGGGAAATCCCGAGATATTTTCTTAAAAATTTAATTTTGCTTATTTTGTGTTAAGACTGGGAAATTTTGCTAATAGTAAGTTTAATTAACCCATAACTTGTCAGAATACGTTTGTATTTGTTAGTTTTAAGCTTGCTTAGATTTTTGTTTTTTAATTTCAGCTTGTTATGGCATGTCACAGATTGTCACTACTTGTCAGGACCTGTAATATCTTGCGTAATTGCGCTGATGCTGTCTTAATTTGTCACCACGCTCAGTAGCTCCAGTAACTGCATTAGGCCAGGTTGTGCATTGTGCAAGTGTCACACTTCCTTTATATTGTGAGTATTTGTGACTCAAGATTCTTTGTAGTTCCTATACTAGCCTAGTACTATATATATATAGTATGTTTTAATTTATTTTGTTCGAAACGAACCCCTTCAATCAAGAATGTCAGAATCATTTGCTTGGAAATATTTCGTGAAGGATTCGAAACTAGAATTTGCAACCTGTAAAGAATGCAAAACTCAAATAAAGTGTAAAGGTTGGTCTACAAGCGGTCTTATCAGACATTTGCTTAACAAGCATAATATTAGCAAGTTATCTGTTACTAATGCTAAGCGCACAGCCGAGGAAAATGGAGCAACTAGTAGCAAGCGACAAACCTCTCAACAAACCTTAACATCGTTTTTCATTAAGAAAGAAACATGTGAAGAAATAGTAACAAAACTAGCCACTCTAGATGGCATCTCTATCAATTCTATTACAAAAAGTGAGTTCATCAGAAAATCATTGACAGACAGAGGATATACTTTACCAAAAAATCCATCACATGTAATGGATCTCGTTCATTCGCAGTACAAACAAATAAAAGAACGCTTAAATTCTGAAATTACCAGCCAAATAAATGCAGGATCAAGGTTTAGTTTATCCTTAGATGAATACACCTCACTAAACAATCGCCGGTATTTAAATATTAACATACACAAAACTGACGGAACATTTTGGAACTTAGGAATGGTGAAGATTTCTAGTACTCTACCTGCTGAAACTGCTGTTGAAGTAATCAAAGAAAAGTTAGAGGAATTTCATATTTCTTTAGAAAAACATGTAGTGGCTTGTGTTACTGATGGTGCAGCTATGATGGTGAAATTTGGAAGGCTAATTGAATGTGAGCATCAATTGTGTTATGCACATGGAATCCACTTAGCGGTATGTGATGTTTTGTACCAGAAGTCAACCACTTCACTTGCAATCACTCTTTCTGAAGAAATTCAAACTGAAGATGACGAACATAATGACAACATAGATGAAGATGGAGAAGATTTCAATCATAGTATTGATTTTGAGTGTTTTGTGTGAGCGTTTTGATGAGGATCCGTTCGAGATAGATATTTCATTTGGATCGCACGACACTGTAGGTAAAGAAATCAACGTGTCTCAAATCATCAATAAAGTCAGAAAAATAGCAAAAAAATTTCGCAAATCACCTTTAAAGAATAACATCTTACAAGGATATGTTCAACAGGCAGAGCTGGGCAGTATTTAAATACATTTGTATTTAAATACGTATTTAAATACATTTGTGTATTTAGAACTGTATTTATAAATACATTGTTTTTCATGTATTTAAATATAGTATTTAAATACTTTAATGAGTATTTAAATACAATGTATTTAAATACTCAAAATATAAAAATGTAAATACTTTTGCTGGTTTAATACACGTTCTGTACTAGCACAGTACGACGCGTCGACAGTGTAGTACAGTACAACATGGTTCATGTTTCAACGTGTCAGTTCAATCAGTTGTGTGTCACTCTTAGTCGAAAGCGGTTGATTTCTTTATCGTGTGCGTGTCATGGCTTAGTGAATTAGTGAATGCATATGTTAAAATTTGTATGTATTTAAAATGTATTTACAAATGTATTTAAATACAATTGATGTATTTTGTATTTAGTATCTAAATACATTCGTAAAATGTATTTAGTATTTAGTATTTAAATACATTTCTCCCATGTATTTAGTATTTAGTATTTAAATACATTCAATGTATTTATTGCCCAGCTCTGTCAACAGGAACAAGGAAAAAGTTTGCATCTATTGCTGGATTCCAAAACCAGATGGAATAGTCTTTTAGCCATGCTGGAGCGATTTATCAAAATAAGGTCATCCGTATCGAAAGCTCTCATCGACTGCAATAAAGATATGGACAATTTTGACCTTGACAAACAAGAAGTTGCTGTAATTCGTGACATTGTGGCATCGCTGGAGCCATTAAAAGTTGGAGCAGAAAAGCTGGGCAACAGAGAATCGACTTTACTTTCATCAGAAGGTGTTTTTTCTTTCATTTTGAACGAACTAAATCAACTAAACACACCTTTTTCAAAAAAACTAAAGGAGTCGTTCATTCGACGCATAACAGAGAGAAGAAATGAGAACTTGACTGGCCTCATACAATACCTCAATAGTGGAAAGAATTATAAAAAGGTCGCAACTTTCGCAAGTGACAGAAGTTTGCCAGCCTTACCAACCAAGTCTATGTTAATTTCATCAGCAAAGCAGATGTTAGATCGCCTTTTTGGAGTACCTGCTGATTCTACCTCTAGTGAGACAGATGAAGATAATGATGTGCAAGAATCAGCTGTCCCTCAGTCATCTTCGATGACTCTAGCTGAAAGGCTTGATGCAGCTATTAAAGCAGCCGAGGTAGAGAAATCAAGAACACTAGATAGCAAAGCAAGCGCTGCAAAGCACCTTAAAAAGGAACTAGAGATCTTCGAGGCTACGGGCGAAAAAACGCAGAACATCTCTCTTCTCTTGAATGCATTAAAGACGATTCCACCCACGTCAATAGAATCGGAAAGGGCATTCTCAGCAGCAGGACTTTTCGTGACTAAAATGAGAACAAGATTGAGTGATCGAAGTATTGACCATCTTTGTTTTTTGAAATCGTACTATAAAAATTCACAGTGATAATTTTTTTGGTTGAATTCATTGAAGTTCTTTGCAATTTGAAGGTAATTTTTATTTTTTTTAAATTTTCTAAGCAATTCAAAGGCAATTTTTTTTTCGTTGTATTCATTAAGTTTTCAATGAAACGGAGCAATTTTTTTATTTGTGAAAATTTTCTATGTAATTCAAAAGTATTTTTTTAATACATATTTTTCACAGCAATATTTTTTATTTTGCCCATCATGGAGATTGCAGAACTTATTAAATGACTATAAAAAAAAAAAAAATAATTATACCCCCTCTTTTCTAGGTTAATTTATTTTATAATATATTTTAAATATAATTAATTATATCCCGGGATTTCCCGGGATCCCGGGAAGGGAATCATTTTTATCCCGGAATCCCGGGATAAGCAAAAGGCCGGGAAATGAGAAACCCTAGTAGCATCCCTATTCCCTACTATATATATATATGATACACACAGACCGTGCATGGAACAAGGAACTCTTCTGGGATAATTAAATTCACTATAGTCCGAATAAGTAATGGTAAATGACAAATACCATAGTTTTTCTTTTTCATGATGCTAGCCCGACGTGGGCAACGGGTCACTCGCAAAGAGATCCCACAAATATAGCTTCCCTCACCAGCTATCTGCAAAGCAGACAGGATCCAGCTTTGGGACGCTCAATTCTGCCAGTTGAGGTTTAAGTTTTGTTTTTGGCTAAAATATAATAGTTACCCTTTTTCTTTGATGTATTCAATCTGACGTGAAGACAGCGAGTCTTTTGCTTATATTGAGGTTCTAAATGTAGCAGGGCTAGCCTGCTTTAAACCCTAGATCCATGTCCCAAAGCTGGATCCTGTCTGCTTTGCAGATAGCTGGTGAGGGAAGCTATATTTATGGGACCTCTTTGCGAGTGACCCGTTGCCCACGTCGGGCTAGCATCATGAAAAAGAAAAACTATGGTATTTGTCATTTACCATTACTTATTCGGACTATAGTGAATTTAATTATCCCAGAAGAGTTCCTTGTTCCATGCACGGTCTGTGTGTATCATAAAAAACTCAGGGGATCATTCTGAGTTCATTCCCATATATATATATATATATATATATGGGTTGTTTTTTTTCTCCACTGTCCAAGACACTTAAAGCTTAAGTGGAAATAAGATGAAAAGTTTAAATCTTTTTCACATAGAACACCATTCGGCCCATTTCAGGCTAGAAGCACCTCACAGCAGCATTGCCAAGTAGAGAGAGGATCAATATACTGACAAGGCTCCCGTACGTAGTTCATCACTGCTGAAAGCAATAATATTCCTTGTTATCGAAGTTCAAAAAATATCCAAATCCGTATTCGTTTTCGTGTAATTTTCGTTAGTTGTATTGGAGACACCTTCAGTTACTATCAGTCCAGGTGCATGATTCTTCAGGAGCAAAATACACCGTAAGTTTGCATGTCCATATCATCCATCCATCTATCCAACCTTCCAAACACGGTTTAGATAGTTGGAGTAATGATAATTTAAGTGGCTCCAAATTTGTTTACTGCTTTTTAAAAATATTCACAAAAAAAACAACATATTAAGGATTTTTTTCAATTGCGTCCAAATCGTTTGCTGCTAAGCCTAAATGCGCCGCAACGTGGCAGAAAATTTTGCTCACACGCAACAAATTACGTATTCACGTAGCCAAAGGGCCTTGGGGCCTTACTCTACCCCTTGTTATGATAGTCTGCTTTTCCGAAACTGTGGTAAGTTGCTTCACTACGTTGCCCAACTCGTTCCATTTTGTTGTTCGATGTTTTATAACAGGATATTTGCAATATAGTTTTGAGTGAAGCAGAAAAGTGCAAATCAAATCCCTGTATGAAGAGAAGGAAAAGTTACTCTGTCAGCAAATTACACTAGGGAACAACATTTTTGTTTCTTGAAAACTATTTTGTGTTTCTTATAGAACGTTTGATGCTGATTCCAAATATGGTTTCAGAATTTTTCTATCACCCATAGTTTTCGAGAAAATAATATTTCCATTTACTCAGAGTTTTCCCAAAATATTAGTTAAAATTAAGTGTACTAATTAAATTTTACTTTCTTTTTTTTCCAGGTTAACTATATTTAATAGTATTTTTTGCATTAAAAAAATATAGCTATTTAAACAAACAGATTTTTAATAAAAAGAAAGAAATTTTTTTCAAGTTTTGCTCAAATTTTAAAATTTTTCATAGTAGAAAAAATTGGTTTTTCATTCCAAAAAGTTTTCCGCGATTTCAATAATTTTCCGCCAGCATGAATCGAAACTGTATTAATCCCAGAGATACATTTTGCTACGTATGTGGAGAACTGACCATAATGGCACAGAGGAAGACGATGACCCCACTCGTGAAGAAGGCTTACGAACTTTATTTTGGATGTAAGGTAGGCGACCAAGACAAATCCTGGGCACCTCATATCTCATGCATTTCCTGTGCCGTCACTCTTAGGGGTTGGATTAAAGGTACCCGCAAATCTATGCCATTTGCCATACCAATGATTTGGAGAGAGCCCAAGGTTCACCTAACGGATTGCTATTTTTGTATGACTAACGTTTCAGGATTCTCTGCCAAAAATAAACATAAAATTCAATACCCAAATCTTGCATCTGCCATGAGACCAGTACTACATGACGATGATAACCCAATTCCAACTCCCCCAAAGTCATGGACACTGGATGAAGAGTCTGAAGTTGAACCAATGGAAATTGATGACACTAAAGATACAGACTTTCAGCAACCTGAATCAAATAAACCACGTATGATAACGCAGGTTATGCTGAATGATCTCGTGAGAGATTTGGACCTTCCGAAAAAGAAAGCGGAATTATTGGGCTCCAGGTTACGTGAATGGAATTTCCTGGCAAAAGATACAAGCATATCGGCGTTCCGCACTCGCCAAAAAGATCTGATGCAGTATTTCTCCTCGTCAGGTGGTTTATGCTACTGTAATAATGTAAATGGACTGCTGTTCGCTCTCGGTCATGAGCACAAATCTGAAGATTGGCGTTTGTTTATTGACTCTTCGAAGCTAAGCCTCAAGGTTGTACTACTTCACAATGGAAATAAATACCCTTCCATTCCTGTAGGGCACGCTGTCCACATGAAGGAATCTTACGAAAATATGAAACTCATCCTTCAGCAGATTAATTATGACCAGTTTCGTTGGTATATTATGTGGGGATTTAAAAGTCGTCGCGCTTCTTCTGGGAATGCAGCTCGGTTATACGAAGTTCTGCTGCTTCCTTTGTGAATGGGACAGCAGAGCCAGAGATTCGCATTATTTTGTAAAGGATTGGCCACTTCGTCAAAAATGTATCCCAGGACTGAAGAATGTGTCTCATGAACCCTTAGTTGACCCCAAGAAAATATACTTACCGCCACTTCACATCAAACTTGGCATCATGAAAAATTTTGTCAAAGCAATGAACAAGGAAGATGAGGCATTCAAATATTTGAAGAAAAAGTTTCCACGACTTAGCGATGCAAAGATAAAAGAAGGGATCTTTGTTGGTCCCCAAATCAGAGAGCTCATGAAAGATCAAAAGTTTGATGATGCCTTGAGAGGAAAAGAAAAAGTGGCATGGGAGGCCATGAAGAATGTTGTCACAAATTTTCTAGGGAACATCAAAGCCTCTAACTATGAAAAAATAGTGCAGGACATGATTGAAGCATATGGTTATTGGGATGTAATATGTCACTAAAAATCCATTTCTTGCACTCCCATTTAGATTTCTTCCCTGAAAACCTCGGCGACGTAACCGATGAGCATGGAGAAAGGTTCCACCAAGATATAGCTACTATGGAGAAACGCTACCAAGGGAGGTGGGATCCGGCAATGTTAGCTGATTACTGCTGGACATTGATGCGAGAAGCTCCTAATGAAAACTACAAGAGAAAATCAGTGACAAAGAAGTTTTAAGAAGAATATTTTAAATGCCAATCTGCCACTAATATAATTTTTATGAAGTATTTTTACTCGGTCCTATTCAAAGGAGTGACATAACGAAGGAGTGACATAACAAAGGAGTGACAAATCGGAGATAAAATTCAAAGGAGTGACACGAAAATACCAACAAAGAAGAAGAAAGAACAAATCCAGAGGGAAGAGAGGCTTGCAACTGTTAGGTTAGGTTAGGTTAGGTTTCTAGTTTTTGAAATAAAATCTTAATTTTAACAATTCTGTCACTCCTTCGTTACGGTATTTATGTCACTCCTTTGTTATGTCACTCCTTTGAAATGTCACTCCTTCGATACAGACCCATTTTTACTAACTTCTATACACTTTTTGAATAAATATTAAAATACAAATTTCTCAGTAACCTTGGGTGATAGAGAAATTCTACGGCTATATTCGGAATCAGCAGAAGAAATCCTATAAGACCGACCTGTTCACGTCAAGAAACAAAAAAAGTTAAAATTTGTTCCCCAGTGTTATCAATGAGTACCGTAACCGAAGCTTTAACCTTTTAAGCCCTGAATTTTTTGTAGGGTTAAGTTATGAATGCTTGTACGTATTTGAAACGTTAGCAGTTTGTACCTTCAGTCCTTAAAGAGTTAAAGGGAAGAATTGTAAAGTGCTTTACTTTTTGGCAAAGATAAAATATACAGACAACATTGCAATACTCCCTGATAGTGTCCGGCCACGCTCTGCTCGCACATCAGAAAACATCTATATTGTCGTTGAGCTGTCTACACCTAGAAGGTGCACCAGGCACCAGCATAAGCGCACGATGAATCTCCAAGTTTACAGAGATTTCACGACTGCCCACGTACATAACGGATATCAAACTTTATTCCAACAAAAGGTGTTCAAAAGAGAGGATACATAGACTGACGGCACCAGTGACGAAAATACAATTGGATAGATATAAATGACTCACTTTATCCTGCACTTCTTTACTCCACCACCAAGTCTCTTTATCTTTCTGGCGGTTCCCAGATGACACTCCCAGCATCCCTCTTCCTTCTTTCCTTAGTACCTTAGCATTTTCCCGCCACCAGTCATCAACGTCGTCCAATCCCTGTGTTCTTAATTCCCTCATTACCCTCTCTCTAAAGGCCTCCTTGTACTCTTGTTCCTTCAATTTCCACCATCTGATTTTAGGTACAATATTTGGCCAACCTCTTCTAGTCCCATTTACCCTCAGGTCCATTACCCCAACACAATGTTGTGGTGTTACCTCTTCACCCGGATCACCTTACAATTTACAACTTTTTTCAACTTAGATCTTGAATACAGCATATAGTCAATCTGGGATTCACGTCCGCCACTCTTATACGTAATCAGATGTTCCCGTCTCTTTTCAAAGAAGGTATTTGCAATTGCCATGTCATATGCTATTGCAAAATCAATTATTCTTTCCCCATCCTGGTTCCGTCTACCCACTGCCTGTCCACCATGCACTCTACCTACTCCATCGTTGCCATTCCCAACATGGCCAGTGAAGTCTCCTCCGATCACTACACGCTCATGGTCAGGCATAGCACGCATTTCCTGGTAAACCCCGCTCCAAAAATCCTCCTTTTCCTGCTCATCACATTCCCCCTGTGGTACATACACACTCAGTATATTTACCACATCTTCACCGCATTCAGTTTTCACCTTGATCATTCTATCATTCACTCATTTGACCTCTAGTACATTCTCCTTCACTTCTTTCTAGAGAATAATCCCTACACCATTCCTTCCCTCCTGTAATGTGCCACTATAATAAAATTTATAGCCAGCACCAATCTCCCTGGCTTTATTCCCTCTCCATCTAGTCTCCTGAACACACAACACCTGCATCCTCCTCCTCTCCATCAGATCCACCACCTCCATTGCGCGTCCCGTGATACTACCAACATTCAGCGTTCCAAATCTCACTCCCGTCTCCCCCTGAGCTCCCTTCTTTAGCTGTACCCGCTCACGATACAGTAGCCCTCGTCCATTTTCCGCACAGTTAGGGCGATATGTCTGCGCGTCGCCTCCAGGGTACGCCCTAGCTCTATTTGCTTTATTTTCATCGGCTGTCATTCCATAAGGTTTTGGCAAAAGTTTTACGGTCGGATGCCCTTCCTGACGCCAACCCTCCCCATTTATCCGGGCTTGGGACCGGCATGAGTATCCCAATTTGGGGCACCCATGGCTGGGTTATAGAAGTATTATATATTAGGGAGTAGTATATAATAGGGAGACGTTGAGAATGTAAGTAAAGTAAATGAGTGATTGAATGAGTAATTGTACTTTAATTTTTTTGCCGATAAATACATCGCTCCAAATGTTGGAATAAAACCTTCATTCAGAGATCAAACACCCAATTTGAGCTTTTCATTATTATTTAATATGAAAAATGCAAACGTAAAAATATTAAACACGTAAAAATAACTTATCATTAATAAAAGCAGGGTTTGATTCACGAGCAGTACGTCATCAAGTGTGATGAAATGCAGGATTTCCTTTGATATGTTATTGATACTCCGACTGGCTTCCATTATACTAGTTTCTCTTGAAGGGATTTCAGTGACAGTTTGTGATTAGTTTGTTTGTGACAAATCTGCATTATTATTATTATTGTTCATGATTTAGGTAAGAAACTGGTGAAAATATGCTCACTTTCTCATTTTTTATCATTTAAAGATATTAATTTTGATCATTTGATCAATTTTCATCATTCAGAATTTCGCGCATACTTTAATACATACAAAACTCGCTCATATTATTGATACTTTTTCTCGCGACGGAAATCAAACCAGCAACGTTGGTGCAAACAGAGATGGGCATAAATACTTCAAAATGAATTTAAATACTAAATACCACGCAAATTTGTATTTAATTACCAAATGCATTACTGTAAACTGGAATGTAATTACATACTAAATACATTATTTCAAAACTATTTAAATACAATGTAAATACATCCTAATACAGCGAGTTAGGAAACAGAGGGTGGTCGTTGATGGAGCGGAGTCGTCTTGGGCTAATGTAGCGAGCGGCGTTTCTCAGGGTTCTGTATTGAGCACCTTGCTTTTTTTTTATATACATTAACGATCTAGATATGAAAATAAAAACCCACTCTAATAGACAGAGTTTATTTCCACAACAGTTTCGACGCCCACTGGCATCCTCCTCGGGTGGATACCAGTGGGCGTCGAAACTGTTGTGGAAATAAACTCTGTCAATTAGAGTGGGTTTTTATTTTCATATTTTGACCTTCACGTAGAAAAAAGTGAAGTTTTTTGCATAGATTCTAGATGTTGGTCTGGTCAGTACAGTTTCAAAGTTTGCGGATGACACTAAGTTGTGTGGTAGGGCGATGAATGACGAAGATAGAGGTAAAATCCAGGAAGATCTGAATAAAATTGTAGATTGGTCATTTATATAGCAAATGAGATTTAACGTCGATAAATGCAAAATTTTACATATAAGTTCGCGTAACGGTAATTTTGCGTATGGTATGTCAGGGAAAGAGTTGGCAAGCGTAGAGCAGGAAAATGATTTAGGAGTTATAGTCACTGGTGATTTAAAAGTACGAAACAAAGTACAGCAGCGGTCAATAAGGCGAACAAAGTGCTAGGTTTTATAGCTAGGAATTTTGAGTACAAATCGCGCGATATTATTACTCCTCTTTATAATTCATTAGTTACACCCCATTTTGGAGTACGCCATCCACTTTTGGAATCCGCATTTGCGCAAGGATATAAATAAAATCGAAAGAGTTCAAAGACGAGCAACTAAGATGATTACGTCGCTTAAGTCAAAGTCGTATGAGGATAGGTTTAAGGAGTTAAAATTGACTACACTCGAGAATAGGAGGCTCAGGGGTGATCTAATCCAGGCTTTTAAAATTATGAATGGGTTCGGTAACGTAAATAGAGATAGCTTTTCTGAAATAGCACAGTATAGTAGAACTAGAAATAACGGGTGTAAGTTGACAAGTAGAAGGTTCGAGACAGCAGTCGCCAAAAACTTTTTTACACATAGAATAGTAAATAGCTGCAATAGTTTGCCGGTAGAAGTAATTAGTAGCACGTCCATAAATATGTTTAAAAATCGATTAGATGCATATGTTGATGGATTGGGTATAGTTGAAGGTAGTAAAATTAAGGTTTTTGTGGTTTTTGTGGAACCTACGTAAAATTGCACGTCCCCTCAGCCACCACGGAGGACATGCGTGTACACAATTACAAACACGGTTAGGTAGACTAGCCATGAGTGGATCCTAGGGTCTTTGTTGGTCTGAAACATTATAACAAATGCATTCCATTTTCAGTGTTTATTATCGTTATAGTATTTTGAGGCTTTCTATCTGCAACAAAGGCAATCGAAAGAGCGGCAACAGAAAGGAGGGACTACATAAATCATAATAAACATAACACAGTATAGTTTGGAACAGTTACAGGAAAAATGATTAAATTCTCTATTTACAAAAAATGAGAGAGACTAAAGTACTCCTAATAATGGAAAAAAATCCATGAATTTTTGCAAATGTATTTAAAAATGTATTTGAAAATATGTATTTATAATTATAAAATACATTAATAATAATGTATTTAAATACTCTGAAAGAATATATTTATAAATACAGTTTTTAAATACAAATTGTATTTAAATGTGCATTTAAGTATTTATAAAATATATTATTGCCCATCTCTGGGTGCAAAGACTATATATATATATATATATATATATATACAAAGCTGGGCACAAACCGTTAATCCGTTAATCGTTAATTAACGAAGTTAACTTTTTCGTTAACGATTTAACTTTTAAGTTAACTTTGAAAATCATTATCGGACTAATTAACTTCCGTTACATTTAACTTCCGTTAACTCAAGTCCGTTAACCCAAAAAATTCATAAATAAACGTTTAAAAGTTTCTATTATTTTCAGTGCTGAGCAGGTGCGCAATTAATCCGCCACTGTTAATAGTGATGAACGAATTTCCATTTCCGCAGTGCAAAATCAGGCGATATATTTGTTTCCGTCGCCACAATTTGTGTCTTACCAAATATGGTAGTTATTTATGGCATTGGTTTGAGCAAAACATGGTCGACTGTAAAATCAGGCGGAAAGATTTGCCATTTGAGTTGAATGTTTCAACTTCTTTCAAGAAATATCACGAGCATTTTAAGGCACTTTCAATAATATATATGTAACAATTACAACAAATAACTACATTCGTTTCATTTGCAGTCTGTCTCTTGCGCAACATGTTTGTGCTAGTGAATATTTAAAAATAATCGTTGTCAAGTAAGTCATGTATATTTATAATATGTCTGTGAGTACCTTATTAGTAGTCTCCTTGATACATTTCAAGAACCATAAAACTGATCAGGTAAGATTTCAATTCTCATGTCACTTTGATGACATAAATTAAGTCAATTGATGTCTTACAATGGGAGCGTTTTCACCTTAACCCTTTATGTCCTGGCGGTACTTCTAGGTACCACATCTTTAAAATCTCCATAATTATTTTTCTACCCGGTTGATCCTGCCGGTACTTTCAAGTCCCAATGTGAATTAGTTTCTTTATGAGATAATAGATGGCGTTGAGAAGTAAATGTGAGCGTGTGGCGCCAGAGGCTGTTTACTCTTTAGTACAGTCGAGGAGGCCATGAAGCAGCAGTCCAACGAAGTGGGCAGCAACAGTGGAGGCAGCAACAACGAGGAGGAGGAGGAGGATGACTTCTTCAGTGCTGTCATCCAGACAAAAGAGAGCAGCAGAAGCCACAGGTCACTCAAGGGCAAGGCCCAGAACTTGGTCAAGACCTGGCTGGAGACCAACTCCAAGGACTTGCTGACAGATGCTGCCTTCTTGGGTGAGCAAGTGTTGGTGGACTTGTTCATCAAGTTCAACACAGCCATCCCCTCCAGTGCTGCAGTGGAGCGTTTGTTCTCTATGGGCAAGGACATCCTGAGGGCCAAGAGATCATCCCTGTCTGATGAAAACTTTGATATGCTAATTTTCATGAAGGGCAACAGGCATCTCATGGACAAAATGGAGAACGAGAAGAAGAGGGAAAATAAAATTATATATATATTGTTTTTCATTTTTTTTTTTATAATAAAAGTTAACGTTAACGGTTTATCGGTAACTTCCGTTACATGTTTAACGAATTAACGGATTAACGGTTAACGAAGTTAACTTTTTGGTTAACGGATTAGCGGTTAACGAAGTTAACTTTTTGGTTAACGGTGCCCACCACTGTATATATATATATATATATATATACTGTATATATGCCCGTACGCAGGATTTTTCAAGGAAGGGTACAAGGCTTGTAAAACTCGCAATACTCGATCGTCAGGTATAAAATGATGATTATGGTCAGGCATTTTAGGCTTGGTGATAATCGGCAGCACCGCATTTTTCATAAAAAAAAGAGGGTAAAACACATAAATTTTTAAAATATATCTTTACTTTAGACGTCAAGTGGACAACCTATATTTTTCTTCTAGAATCTCGATCGATGAAACGCATTATTTTAAAACATCTTCAACAAATAATATAATTAGTGCTTTGCATAATTGAGATAGAGCGCTTCATTGTAAGTGCGTACGACATGACAGTAAAAGCGTAAACAATGCCAACAATGCGTGGTGGAGGGGGATGCGTGTTGCGTGCGCACCCCTTGCACCCCCCTGCGTACAGTCCTGATATATATATCTCGTAATCTCGCAAATGAGGCGAGATGCTGCAGAGGGGTTGACCACAGGTCGATCCTGAACCGTCGTTCGAACTCACATAAAGTGACATAAAGTAATATATATATATATATATATATATAAGCAAACAACCACAAGGAAAAGGAAACACAAAGTCCGAGCGCTTTCGTGATATATTCACATTATCAAGGAGGAACAGAAATATATCACGAAAGCGCTCGGACTTTGTGTTTCCTTTTCCTTGTGGTTGTTTGCTTATTAATAAGGTCACGTGTTATTTGGTGATTTTAGTGCATATATATATATATATATATATATATATATATCAAACAAACAAACACTTTACTTTATTTCAGACTCAACAGGTACAAATATTATACAAGAGGTCCATAGAAGAATAAGAGATAGTTGTCTGGACCAATGACTAGACTAAGTAGGCCAGTGAATCACTGCGCATAATGAACATACACTTGCCTACGCCAATGCTTCCAGATTTGAGATTTATAAAATATATCGGAGACCAGTCCACTAACCATGGCTTCTATTATCTTATCGACTGATTCACCAAGCCTAGTGATAAATCTAAATACAAAATTGCGAATTATACTGGCACAGTTAGGCACGTTATTGACCTTATTGGAGTTCTTAACCCTGGTTAAGTAACGCTACATTTCAGTAACACGTAAGGTAATGCCGGGTAAAAAATACCCGGCCAGGAAAAAAAATTAAACAAAAATGTTGTAATCATAATATATTGATGAAAACTGGTCACAATATAGAAGAACCATTGCTTAACATACCTGAATGCATATTATTTAATATTTCTGAATAATGTGGGAATAGTATATATTTTAGGAAAACGGGTGAAAAATTTTTATGAAGAAAAACCACACGAACTTTAGAGCATACAGCAAAATATATAAGAGTGCTATAGATCTTTTGAAGTGCTTATTACATACATAATACATGATCCTTTATCCGGGCCAGATGACAGGCTGGGGGTACATCTGGTATCTGTAGGGCAGAACGGAAAACATATGGAATAATTTTAGTGTCAAAAATTGGAATTTTTATGTAGGGTCATATTATACTCATATATAACCCAGTAAATCTATATTAATTGTCTTCACAATGCACAATATATGTCACACACACACACACACACACATATATATATATATATATATATACGACATAAGGAATGTGAAAAAATATTCTTACCTGCATCTACTTGCAGTCAAAGCAGACGGGCACGGCATGGAGAGGGCAGATGTGGCGGAGGCAGATGCTGCAGAGTTTCTTCGTTTTCCTGTCCTTGGAAGGCTCACACATGCAGCACCTCTTCGTGGGCACATTACCCTGCATAGGTGCGGCCCCTCTAGGAGCATTGCAATCACAGATAGAACAGATGATGCCAATCAAGGTCCTTGACAGTCCTGGGTGAGAGAGCCGCTG
This sequence comes from Bathynomus jamesi, assembly GCA_023014485.1. Lineage (NCBI taxonomy): Eukaryota > Metazoa > Arthropoda > Malacostraca > Isopoda > Cirolanidae > Bathynomus > Bathynomus jamesi. Next base: position 299,369 of record JAJOZX010001959.1, on the reverse strand, counting down.
TTGTGCCCGCGGTCTCACTAATTCCTCAGCCAGGGCCTTCATAAACTGCCGCCTCTCCATCCTCTTTGCCTGTTGCTGCAGTGTATGATCCATGCGTTGATGGTAGCGGCATTGACCATACCATAAAACACACACAGTGGCCACCGCCTTGTCTTCCTGCTGTATGAATGCAAACTACACATTTGATCAAAGCTGTCAACACCGCCTTTCGTCTTGTTGTGATACATAATTATCTCCGGCTTGCCATTGTATGCAAGGTCGGGCTGGTTGTGCATGCTAGAGAGCAGGAGTACGAGCTTGTTGCCAGTTTTCGGCTTGAAGGAGACCATAGTCATGTTGCGATCATAACAGAATGCTTGCGACCTTTTTTGTCTACCATAACAGGTGGAATGTATGGCTTATTGGCACGCAAGGTGCCAACAAGTGTGAGGCCACAGTTATTCATGAGGTCCAGCATCAAAGGTACAGACGTGAACCAATTGTCTGTAGTGATGTTTCGGTTACTTTGATGATATTTCCTGGTGAGCTCCTTCGTATAATAGTGGCCCAATGTCATGCCGGCTGGTGGGGTGGTATGCTTTCCAAGGTAGGGCATTGCACAAAGCATGTATTTAGATTGCACATCACATGCCATCACTAATTTTATGCCGTACTTGGCCGGCTTTTTGGGGATGTACATCCTGAATCCACATCTCCCTCGAAAGGCAAGTAGTTGTTCATCCACTGTGATGTTGACGGCAGGTGTGTAGTAGAGGCCACACTTCTCGATGAAGTTGTCCCACACCTCTCTGATGGGGGCATATTTGTCATATGCTGCCCTGGCATCCCTGGTATCAGGGTCATCAAATAAGAGGCAACGCAGGAGATGGCTGAACCTCCGTTCTGACATGGCAGCACGATATATGGAGGATCCTGTCACATTCCACATCTCAGATGTGGTGAGATGATTGTCCCGTTGTGCACCTGTAAATATGAGGATACCCAAGAATGCTTTCATTTCGGCAGTTGTCCTCATGTGTGTGGCTCTCTTTGCTGCAAACTGTGGGCCAACATGATCACTACGAGCATTGGTCCACCTCACGATGACGTCAATAAAATCGTCGTCAAAAAATAACTTCAGGCAACTCGCGGGTGTGTCAGCAACCATAGCAAGTCCACTTGGCCCAGTAGTAAAAGGAGCCATGATGTTACGTCTTACGACTCTCGACATTGCTCGTGTAGGTGGTACGGAACTCCATCTACGGCCATCCTTTCCCTGTAGGGATACCCTGTCCAACGCGATGACACATGCGGTGGTGGTTGCAGCAACAGCAGTGGTGGGTGTAGCAACAGCAGTGGTGGGTGCAGCAACAGCGGTTGTGGGTGCAGCAACAGCAGTGGTGGTTGCAGCAACAGCGGTGGTGGGTGCAGCAGCAGACGACGTGGAGGGTGCAACAGAGGTGTCAGCACTGGTGATGACAGCAGAGGAGGTGGCAGCAGTGGTCAGGGTGGGAGGATGTGATCTGCAGCGTGCCCTATGGACCACAACATCACCATCATCAGAGTCAGTACTACTCAAGTCGCTTTGCCGTGGAACATACTCGACACCCTCATCATTGTCATACATGTCCTCTGGTTCAACATCATCCACCACTTCTTCGTCTTCACTTGATGGCGCATCGTTATCTAGTTCCTGGTTGATCTCATCAACCGATAATCCCCGTTTACGTGACATTGTAAATAAAAAGAATGTAAGGGTCTCTCACAATGCCTGAAAATAAATTTTGTTCTCTGAAATAAAAATAATAATAATATCAGCACTAAACCACGATTATTTGCAGTAGCCTACACCATAATTATCTTTGTTTTTCAACTAATAGATCATCACAAATATCACAGTATATCCACGTCATAACACTCCACTATTATTTGATATACTATTCCATCAAAACACTTGACCACTAGGTGTCAGCACTGGTGATGACAGCAGAGGAGGTGGCAGCAGTGGTCAGGGTGGGTGGACCACTATGACCCTATGGACCACGACATCACCATCAAGCCATGTAGTTTTTCACTCGTGTCAACGTATGTACAAAATGTCACATTTAAGGTAACACCGGGTAAAATATACCCGGGCACCAATATACAGGGTGTACATAAAGTCAGGATCTATTTTTGTGAAGCACTTGGAAATTATATGGAATTCAATCATAAAATGATAAAGTGGTAACATTTATTAAATAATTAAGAGTAGGATTCGACGTGACGCCCATCAGTATCCCTGCACAGCTCAAATCGTTTCGCAGCATTTCTAAACACATTCTGGAGCATTTGCGGGGTTATGTTATCTACAGCAGTTCTATACGTGTACGTGTAAGTTTTCAAGACTCGTAATCTTCGTCTGATAGACGTGCGATTTGATAAAGCCCCATGCAAAGAAATCTAAAGGGGTTAAATCTGGTGATCTCGCTGGCCAAGGTCTGTTGCTTCCGCGTCCGATCCAGCGATTTGGAAAACGTCCATTTAGATAATCCTGAACAATTTTGGCATAGTGACAAGGAGCACCATCATGTTGATAGACGACGGGGATAGGATTGTTAGTACCGTCGTATATCCTATCCCCGTATAATCCTATCCCCGTCGTCTATCAACATGATGGTGCTCCTTGTCACTATGCCAAAATTGTTCAGGATTATCTAAATGGACGTTTTCCAAATCGCTGGATCGGACGCGGAAGCAACAGACCTTGTGTCGCGAGATGACCAGATTTAACCCCTTTAGATTTCTTTGCATGGGGCTTTATCGAGTCGCAGGTCTATCAGACGAAGATTACGAGTCTTGAAAACTTAGGTACTCTACCCATATGAATACTACAATACAAACCAAACCTTAAAAATCTCTGTAACCAATATTGTTTGGCCAAACAAAAAAAAAAAACTTCGTACATCTAACCACCTCTGGCGAGGCTCTAACTCTTGCAGAGGGCGCTCTGCAGACCATCATTATTATTTTCAAAATCATTGGTATTATAAAACCATAAACAGGATGTAGACCGGATGTTCAATAAGCAAGAAATGTATGACGTTTTGATGACGTCAGTTTCTATTCCTGTCAAAAGTGTGTGCTGCTGCAATGCCTAGGTAATACTATGGCATCGCAGCACAGATACAGGGTAAACCAAAAATGGCAAATAATACAGGGTGAACCAAAATTTTTTTTTTTTTTTTTTATTGTTTCATACCATACAGCTTAACATAAAATACAATTCGATTAACATATGTAAATGCATACTCATTTTTTTGAGATCCCTCAGGTGTATATTTACCAACATAAATATGACCTAATGGTTTAGATAAATCATTGGTTGATATCTTAATTAAAGTATTAGGGAATTGGGCAGTTACTTGTTTACCTAAATCACACACCGGCTTCAGTCTACGATACATTCTAAACTCCTTAAAAGGTGAGAACCACTTTGTTCTGGGATGATTCATTACTTGCTCTGCACTATGTGAGGAATCTATATTAGGTTCAAACAAAACACAATGGGGAACAATTACATATGGAGATGGAGATATCCCTACATTAGGTCCCTCTAACCTTTCCCTAACATCTTTCTTACGACTTAATGAATCTTCATAATTAATAACATATCCAGACATATTCATTCCGGGAATACTATGAAAAGATACACCCGTTACTTGATAATAATTAAATTTTAAAATAGTTGATTTAGCATCCTTAGTTAAAAGATCCAAACTCAATGTATAATATCCATCTGCATTAACATCAAAAGTATTTTTAGACAAATAAACAAATTTCATTGAAGCTGTAAATATCTTCTCCTTTGACCGCCATCTAACTTTCCTTCGAGGAACATACTTCCTTTTTCGAGGAACAAACTTCCTTCTTCTATACATCTTGACAAGTAAATAATACACGTCACTCCGATGCAATTCCAATGAAGAGAATGAAGTTTAAACAATTTATGGATCTATTTATAGATTCTCATTACGTCATGTTATGAAACGAATCCTATCCCCTTAGAATCAACATGATGGTGCTCCTTGTCACTATGCCAAAATTGTTCAGGATTATCTAAATGGACGTTTTCCAAATCGCTGGATCGGACGCGGAAGCAACAGACCTTGTGTCGCGAGATGACCAGATTTAACCCCTTTAGATTTCTTTGCATGGGGCTTTATCGAGTCGCACGTCTATCAGACGAAGATTACGAGTCTTGAAAACTTACACGTACACGTATAGAACTGCTGTAGATAACATAACCCCGCAAATGCTCCAGAATGTGTTTAGAAATGCTGCGGAACGATTTGAGCTGTGCAGGGATACTGATGGGCGTCACGTCGAATCCTACTCTTAATTATTTAATAAATGTTACCACTTTATCATTTTATGATTGAATTCCATATAATTTCCAAGTGCTTCACAAAAATAGATCCTGACTTTATGTACACCCTGTATAACAATGAATAATGCGGAGCAGCGCGTGGCGCATCCACCCTAAACACAGTCTGGACAAACATTGAAGCTAGACGGAGCGGCAGCGTGCTGCCCTGGCGGGAACCATACACACCCTACATTGTTGCCACATGTCCGGGTAAAATTTATCCAGCGTTACCTAAACTCCTAAAAATATTATTATATGCAACATATAATTTTCTCAAATTATACATCCTGTAGTTCCACCAAGAATGAGCTGTATACATTGGAGTACAAAAAGTTTTGAACAAAATCAACTTAACATCAAATGTACACTACACATATGACATTTTCTAACCAAAGTATTTCCCTGAGCATATAATTGTCTACATTTCCTTAGAATATCACAGTCATCTGAAAGACTCTCAGTTAGTATGTGGCCAAGATACTTACTTTGGGTTACTTCTGACAGCACCATGCCATTCAATTGAAATTCAGGAAATTTTATATATTTGTAGGCCTTGGTCCTCTTAATCATAACATGACTTTTAGCAGGATTATATTTTAAGTCGTTATCCTTCCCATACCTTTCACACACCTTCAAAAGTGTGCCGAGCCCTTTTACAGATGGAGAAATAAGAACTAGATCATCTGCATACATCAGATGATTAACAATCATTGTTCCAATATAACAGCCTATTTTACAGGTGTTCAGTACAACAGATAGATTATAATTTTATCCATATAAACATTGAATAAGTAGGATGATAATATCCCTCCCTGCCTGACACCATTGGTCACAGAGAATGGCTCTGAATTAACCCCACCCCATCTTACAATCATTGTCTGTGATTATACCAGAATATTAATATACGGACCAATATATATATATATATATATAATCACAAAATTATCATATACATAGTATTTTAGAATATTTAGTGCGTTATAAGCATAAGTTTTTGGTAGAAGCTGATCTCTCGGATTGGTGTCGAAACACGCTTTGCAATTCATTAAAAACTTTCAGTCAGTCATTCGATTAATTTCGAACGATGAACAAATCTCTTCACAAAATTTATTCACTTTTATATAAAGATGAAATTAATTAACTTATTAAATTTAATCCTATTTTCTGCGCAGTTCCATAAAATAAAACCCGTGCAATAGATGAGGCTATTTGGTTACATTCAACTCGGGTAGATTGGTTGATTGCGTGTTGAAAATATTTCGTAAAATAGAGAATCTTTTTTGCGCATAATTTCATCTATGCTTCTTTGCGGACCTATACAGTAACTGTTAATTGTGACCCATTGGGTTCTTTCATTCAGTCTGCTGACAAAATTCTATCATTGTTTGTTTGTTATTGTATGAGTCAAATTAATTGAAGGAAGTTAAGTAATGAAAGAGTAGTCAAGTAGGGAATTAGTAATGGAGTAATGAAGCCCCAAGCACACCATTTTAGCTAAACTGTTTCGCAAAATAAACGAAATCTCCTATTAATTAAAACCGATCCGTATTTGCGTCTGTGAATTCTACAATGAAGAAGAAATAAAAAGGAAAAAAGAAAAGAGGAACGGGACTGTCACGGGAGTGCCCATACCTGCCCTCAACCAGTCATGCCATGCTTGTCTGGTTATATTCAGATTATAGGGCGGGTTTACTTCCCAGTTTTGGAAGGTCGAACGTAGTACGTATAGTCCTACTAAATGTATATTAGGGCCAACACTACCTTAAACTAAGGAATCGGGTCTTTCTCCGAGGTCTTCCATTTAAGAGTGGCCAAATTCAGCGTTTATTTTGAATGTTTTAAAGGCTGAGAGAGGCGTCTTAAAAGCGCAGGACTGCATTGGAAGGAAATTAATTTCGTGACACGTTCTTGGTCGAGGCTCAGTATTCAAACGCATCCTTTTCACCGAAATTAAATAAATTGTTAATTTAATCTCATCAAAATAGCATAGATTTGAGCGTACGCTAAATCTCATTTTTAAACTGGAGTTAATTTTGTTGTTGTTGTTGGTTAGCCGATCAGCCCACCCTGAACGAGCAAACCGGCGGCACGCAGGTAACCGATCGCCCTCTCCGGAGTGGACCAGAGGTTCACCGCACTAGTGATGTTGTGTTGTGTTCTATGTTGTGCTAGAGCGGTACAGTCTGTCATAATGTGTTCAATTGTTTGTGGTGTGTCCTGGCACAGGTGGCGTGTCGTCTGTGGAGTTGGCTAGTCTGTGTTTATATGTCTGTAAGTTCGGGTGATGTCCACATCGGAATCGTACTAAGTTAACTCGATCCGATCTGCTCAGGCTGGTCTCTGACTTGTCATTGGGTGGCGGCTTCGCACCTAGGATCGCATTCGGACCGAGTCGTGTCAGTGCTTTGTGGGTTAGGTTGTGTGTATATGTTTTCTGTACTGTGTGATGTCTGTGGGGCGTGGTATGGAATGGAGTATTTGGTTATAATGTCTCTCTGGTGTTACCTTAATGGTGCGAGGTGTTGGTGCATGATTGTACATGTAGTGGCAAGGGTGTTGTGGGTTAGTTGTCGCTGCTGCCATGAATTGTGTTACCCTCATGTCTAAATGTTCCCTAACTTTCAGTATTTTTGTTTCTGTGTGCAGGTGTTCTACTGGTGTTGTTTGAGTACATCCTGTAATGATACGAAGTGCGTTGTTTTATATTGTCTGTAAGATGTTTATGTGTGTGTTTGAGATAATGGGTGCCCAGCATGAGCTAGCATAGTCCATAACTGAGCGAATATATTGTTTGTATATGAGTGATGTTGTTTCCTGCTGGTATCCAAAGTTTGTGCCGATTAGTACCTTAAGCGTGTTAAGTCTTGACGTACAGTTGTTTCTAATGTCCTGAATGTGGTTTGCAAAAGATAATAATGTGTTGTATGTGACCCAAAGTATTTTGGTCCTGCGAGTGTGTGGAATGTTGTTGTTGTTTAGTGTAAGCTGTAGAGTGATCTGGTGTTCTTTTGTGTTGCTTGTTAGCAAGGTGATGGTTGATTTGTGGGCGCTACTTTGAGTCTATTGTGTGTGAGCCAGTCTTGTATACTGTTTATGTATGTTTGTAGGTTATTTGTAGCGGTGTCGATGTTGTTGTGGGTAGATGTTAGAGTGATGTCATCTGCATATGATGATCAGGTAAACTTGTTATTTATGGGTGTTGGAATGTCATCCATGTATAGGTTGAACAGTATTGGTGAGAGAACAGAGCCTTGAGGGACCCCGTTCAGAAAAAGCTTGTTTTTGGATGACTTGCCATTAAATGTGACATGTGAGTATCTTCCTGAAAAATAGTTGCTCAGCCACCTTTTGGTGTTATTGTGTATGTTTGTGTTGGGTATTTTGTTTATGAGAGGGAAGCGTGGGATAGCATCAAATGCTTTACTAATGTCTATTGTTGCTAATAGTGTAACGTTGAGCTGGTCGTCTGGCGTTGATGCCATCCATGATGTGCTGCGTGAGGTTAGTGGGTAATGTCGTGGTTGAGTGGTGAGGTCTGAATCTATGTTGAGTAGGCGACAGTGGTATGTGTGGGTTGGTGATTTGTAAGATTAGTCTTTCTGTTACTTTGGAAGGTGTGCATAGTAAAGTAATGGGTCTATAGGAAGCTGATTCTGTTGGATTTTTGTTTGGTTTGAGTAGTATAATAATTTTACCTTGCTTCCACATGTTAGGAATAATACAGTGTTGATATGAATATGTGCTGATGTTTGTGAGAGCTAGTATTCCCTGTGGGCCCAAGTGTTTCAGGTGTATGTTAGATATGTTGTCTTGTCCACTAGCCTTCGAATTCTTAATGTTTTTGAAGATGTTGGTGGTCTGGTCTGTATTGAAGGGCGTAATGGTCGTGTCGAGTCTGTAGGTTTTCTTGTGTCTGGTTGTTTGTCTGTCTGCGTGTTTCTGGTTGTTGTCTCTGTTTAAGTGACTTATCTTTGCGTAGTGATTAACTCGAATGTTAGCTTGTTGTGTGTATGTTGGGATATTATTTTTTGGCTGCGACAGATAGCCGCGTGTGAGGTGTGAATGCCGCTGTTAGAGTGGGTAATGCTGTTTATAGTCTTGTATAGCCTGGATGTATCTGTGGAGTGGTTTAGTGTTGGTATGAATTTCCTAAATGTTTGTTTGTTTTTCTTTAAAATTGTTGTTTACTTTTGTGTTGAGCTGTTGTATCTGCTGTTTTATGACTTCTGTATGTGGTGTTTGTGTTAATTTTATTTTGTTAAAGTGATATTCGTACGATGTTTAATCGATTATTTATTTATTCCGTTCGCCACAACACACACACACACACACACACACACACACACACACGTGTGCGCATCTCCATATAAACGAGGTACCGACTTTTTTAAATCCGTATATCTAAAAAATAATTAACTAAACCTGATTTAACTTAACCTAACCTTAATAGCATCGAACCAAAAAGGGCGTGATAAGTGTTACGGTCGTAACTGAGGGTTCGAGTTCACTTATTCATTTTACTAAGACAAAATTTATCATTATATTCAGTGAATAAACCGAATCTTATAAACCATGAATGAATATGTGATTGAATGTAGATTCTGCATAAATGCTGAAAGAGGTAACGAGAAAGGAAAAAAGGTCTGTGAGGAAACAGGCGGCCCTACCAACGATCACGTAGGTGTTTTTATAGGATCATTAAACTGAAAAAATGCTGGCTTCAACAACCAGATGCGTAGTTCCCTATACGTACGACAACCAATTGAAATGGTTAAGTCAAATAACTGAACTAATGGTTCAGTTAAACCACGCACGTTTATTTTTTAGGAACAAATTTAAAAGGTTTAGGCAATCATCCCATGGTTGAATTTACCAATTTGAATTTGTTGTCAAATTTTTAGGTTGTTTCAAACGCTTTTTCTTCAGTATAACTTATCTAAATATAAGAAAATGCTGTTATTTATTTATTTATTTTGAACAGAGAGACAATGAGGTGCGGAAGAAACGTTGCTATTTTTGTCCTCGTCTTTCTGTATGTTCTTCACGCCGAGGTTGAGGCCAGGTTCAGTCCGACGGGGGACGATGTTCGCTGTTTCAACTTTGACAACGCCTGCGGTCTGTGCATCCAAGAGCCTCTTTGTCAGTGGTGCTCCGAACTGGTAACGTTTTGTTTAAATATTTTGTTTCAGTTATGCACTTTATACACCTTGTTCATAAGGAGTAAAAATCAAACTCATCTGCTAAAGTATTTCATTCGGAACTTATACTGTATCAGTTATATATATATATATATATATATATATATATTATATATATATATATATATATTATATATATATATATATATACACACACACACACACACACACACAGTATATATATAGTAACCCTCGACCAACGCGTTTGTCCAGCGCGAATTTGCTTATACGCGGAAAAGTAAATGCGAACAATTATTTGCTGAAAGCAAAAAATTTGATTATACACGGTCCGCCAAACACGCTCTAATACAGTAGTACTGTACGCGTGCCAATGCGCGCTCTAGTGTTTTCTCCTACACTCTCCAACACTACCGCATCTCCCTCCCTTTCGCGTTACCCCTCGCATCACCTTTGTCTCAGTCCCGCTACTGTGTTAAGTTCAGTGAAGTTGTGTTGGATTGTTTTTGTCGTATTTTGTCGTTGTTTTGCTATTACCCTTAGACAGCAGTATGGCACCAAAACGTAAAGCATTTGCGAGTGATAGTGAAGAGAAGAAAAGTCGTAAGGTTATGACATTAGCCGAAAAAATAAAGATTCTGGATAAGTTGCGTGGTGGTACGAGCATAACATCACTTGGCTGCCAGTATCACGTGAATGAGTCTACCATACGCACCATCCGAAAGCGTGAAGAAAAAATACGTGCTATTTTCATTTAATATATTTTTATTTATCATATGTAAATATCATTATGTTTATGATTTATCTTCTTATTTCATATACAATATAGGTAGGGAAATTCATTTATGTGTGAATAAAAAGTCTATGTATCTAAATATTAATTGGAGACTTTACGCGGTCGCGTTCACGTATCCCCATTTATCTCATAACGTATTAAGTTTGTTCAACGCGGATTTACCTAACGCGCCGTTCTCGAGGAACCTAACCCCCGCGTTGGACGAGGGTTTACTATATACATATACTAGGTAGGAAGGAGGGACCAAGGGCGAATGTCCGCAAAAACGCTTCACCCCCCCCCCCCCTTCTCATAGAAGAAGAAAAGAACCATAATGAGGTCCAGGGTTTTCGAGATACCTGGACACCCAGCGTTTGAAAGATTGGGGTCATAAACATGGGAAAAGATAGTGAGGAAGATGATTGTTCCAGAGTTCACCGGTTAAGTAGATTAAACATACCGATTAACCCTTACGTTAACCCTTTAAGGACCTGAAGATGCCAATTGCTAACGTTTCAAATACACGCATTCATAACTTACCCAACAAAAAATTCAGGGCTGAAAGGGTTAAAGAGTCAGACAGAAAAAGAATGAGAATGTGTCGATAATCTGGCACTGCGTTTCTTTCCTTAAAGGAGGAGGCATACAGTTAGAGAGTTCAGAAGAGCAGTGTCCGTTATAATTGCGATAGTAAAGAAAGAGTGATGCAACATTGCGGCGAAGAGAGAGAGAGAGATTAAAGAGATGGGGAAATGATAAGGCAAAAAGCCTTTGATTCCACTCTGTCAAGTTGAGCCATCCCACACGTGAGAAGCGTAGTTCATACAGGGGACAGGGGCGGACAAGATCCTTGTACAGAGACAACAACTGAGTGGGGGCGAAGAAACTGCTGAGCCGGTACAGCACACCTAACCTCTTAGAGAGTATATGTGATCTTTCCAGGAAAGATCACGAGAAAAGGAAACACCAAAAATGTTAAGAGAAGAGAAAGGATTTGAGCTTTGTATTGTTGAAGATAAGGGGATAATCGTGTGGAACATTGTGGAGAGTAGACGGATGAAGGAACTGAGTTTTTGAGGCATTGAAAGCCACAAGGTTTTCTCTGCTTCAGTCAGAGGTAGTAGAAAGTTCAGAGATCAGGTGCACCATAGCCGCCCTACGTGAAGCTTAGAGCAGTGATGGAAATGGGGGGCACATGCGGGGGGGGGGGACATTTGTAGTTGAGTTGTAACTGATGGAGCATCAGTAATGGTAGGACGAAAATCAGGGATTGCAAAACTATTTCTTGATGACTTATATGTCATCATTTTATATATATATATATATAATTATATATATATATATATATATGTGTGTGTGTGTGTGTGTGTGTGTGTGTGTGTGTGTGCTCCTCTTCCCAAGCGTGTACCTACTTCCTAAAACCCATTTCCATCACTGGCATGGAGTGACTGTTGAGAGGGACGCTTCATGAAGCGGGTGGAGAAGTGAAGCGTAGAATCATCGGCATAGGAATGGATAGGACAAGAAGTGCGATTTAATACATCATTGATAAATAAAAGGAAAAGAATGGGCAACAGGACGGAACCCTGAGGAACACCACTGTTGTTAGCTTTATGAGAAGAACAGTGGCCATCTACAACCGCAGCTATAAATAGGTTAGAAAGGAAATTAGAGATGAAGGAACAGATAGAAGAATAGAAACCGAAGGAGGGCAGTTTGGAAATTAGATTTGTGTCAGACTCCATCAAAAGCTTTTGATATGTCTAGCGCAATAGCAAAGGTTTCACCGAAGTCCCGAAAAGAGGATGACGAAGAGTGAGAGAGATAGGCAAGAAGGTCGCCAGTAGAGCCTCCTTGCGGAGCCCATACTGACGATTTGAAAGGGAATTGCGAGAAGAGAGGCGTTCAAGAATCTTTCCGTTAAGGAATAGGTTCAAAAACTCTAGAAAGCTAAGAAATCAAAGGAATTGGACGATAGTTGGAGGGTTGAGAGCGGTCACCCTTCTTTGGGACAAGCTGAATGAAAGCGAACTTCCAGCAGAAAGGAAAAGTACCGGATGAAAGGCAAAGAGGAAAGAGTTTGCCTTGGCAGGGTTTCAGCACAGAAGCACAGTTCTTGAGAACAACAGGAGGGATCCCCAGCTCTCTTCTTCTATAGGGGCGGGAGCGTTTATGCGGGCATTTGCCCTTGGCCCCTCCTTTCTTCATAAAAAAAATTACTTTGGCAATTAAACAAGTTAAATTAATGGTACACACCCGCAGGAAAAAAGAAACAGTTTCAAGGCCTTTCCCGTATTTCAATACTTCACCAGGGAATTCACCCTGGACCCTCACCCTGACGAGGGTCTAAGCAACTAACCCGAATGATTTAGAAGAGAAAAGATTAACTATGAAGCAAACGCCATAACCTCCCACGAACTCGATGTTTGCGCTAATTTTCAAAGATTAGAACAATGTATCGATAATGATGGAGGACTCGTTAGAATTTCACATGTTGCATATCTTAATTTTGTTTATTGTTTTTATTAAAACTTATTACTGTTATTATTTGTTTTTTGGGCATTCGAATTTTTTTTATATAATTTTTTAACCTCAGAAAGAAACAAATGCCACGGGGTATCATTGCTTCTCGGTGAAAACAAATTTATCTCCCATTTGCAATAACATCGAAAATCCTCAGAATTCTCACGTCATCAAGATAAAGGATGAGGCCCTTACGGGTAAGACTTCTTGGAGTGCTCGTCAGCTCTCCTCCAAATGAATAAATTAAGGGGCACTCGAGGTATTGCTCGAAGTGACATGAAACAAACTATTTTATGGTTTTCTTTTTTAATTAAAGGATATTTATTAAATTTTTGTTTTAATAAGTTTTATGTTTTTAAAAATTGGTGGAGGATAAATTTCGTAGTGTATTAACTATTTTAAAGTTGACTTATCCTTACTCTAATTTATTGTTGTAGAGACGTCAACAAAAGGTGTTGTATTTTGAACACTTGCCATAAATTCAAATGTATTTCACGGACATTACAACTAAAATAATTCAACATCATTTCAATGATATTTTATATAAAATAAATAAATAAAATGAATTATTGTAAACAAGCTGAAAACTTGATATCTTGGCAAACATGGCTACAAAGTCGAAAATGCCATTCTTTATGATGGGTATTCTCTTATTTCCACGGGTGATTGTGTCATTTTTCACTCATTTTCACTTATGTAAAATTTCATTTTGAAATAATTGTTGAAATATTTCACAACACAAATATTGAAAAATGAAGAGAAACACTCAATCTTAATTTCACGTCTCATTAAATTTCTAACTTACGGTGCCTCCATTTGCCACAAAAAATACTTATTACCTATTTCTATATTAGTTATTACTCGTTACCTTATCGCCCGTTCGACTAGCCCCAGAATCAACGACGGACCTATTTAAAGGTCATTACTTTGGGAGAACTTAAAAGCTTTTTCTTACAGAGGTCAGCAAGAAGAAAATTAATTACGAGAAGATCATTCAACTAAGACCGCAACATATACGACTGCGACTCCGCAAAGGTAATTGTCGCGAGTGGTATTATTTACTTTATAATAATATAAACCGGAGATTAACGAAGATTTCCATGAAATGGTGCCTTTTATAAATGGTGCCTTTTATAAACGCTTATCAATAAATTTCTCACAATAATACTTCCAACATTCTTCTAAACGTGATGATAGACTTCTTTACTTTTATGTTTTTAACTATTAAATTTACTCCTCTGTTGTAAACATAATTTATTTTCAATATCAACAAAAACCCAAAACCTTTATTCAGAAAAAGAATAAAAGTAACAAAGTTTTACAATATTTTTCAGTATTTTTTCTGTACAATTTAGATGTTTGATGAGGTATACTGCAATAATATACTCACAGTATTCTAATCTGAATATGCCGTTGCAAGCATTGAAACTTTTTATTAATGGGCTTCACTTTATTTATTACATAAAGATAAGTGAAAATGGCAACGGAAAAATTGACAATAGTACTTGATTATTTATACAATTTTAAATAAAATGATCAGCTCTATATTTAATAGGAACTAAATGCTGCTTAATAAAAATGGAAAATAAGATAAATATAAAATTAGAAGTACTTAATGAAATTAGCATATTTTAGATATTAATTATAAAGTGGGAACTTAATTAGTACGGTAATAATGGTAGTTGTGAACTTATACATCAGTATGAGTGTGAAGTACTTCTTTAGTGATTTTTAAATACATTTACTGATGAAGCGTCTGATATTTATGAGAACGGCATTCCATACATCTGCTCCTTTGAAAAGGAGTGCAGTTCCTGTTAGTGGATGAATGAATAATACAGGGTAAGGTGTGCGTTTTCGGGAAGAATCTTCTTTAATTTAAATAATATGAATAGAAATCTTGATATTTTAGATTTGATATGTTGCACATAACCAGGGACGGCGCTATAGGGGGGATGGGGAGACGTGTCTTCCCCTATTTTTCTCAATCTTTAAAATACAACTGTCACAGTTACAAATAAGGTATACTAAAACAGTCGAGCATACACTCATACAGTTATATGTAAGATACACAAATGTAAATATATATATATATATATATATATATATATATATATATATATATATATATATATATATATATATATATATATATATATATATATAACACATGTGCATCGCATAATATGGATAAACAAAAAGCATGCAATGTTTTTTGGTTTTGTGTTTATCCCTCCAGCAACACCATTACAATTATAGTATCACCAAATACTCAGTTAATAGATATTAACTTCAATTAAAAGATTAAATATCATGCTGCATGTTTTTTAACAATGTTTATTTATATATACACTTGTGTATATACAGTATTTATTTTACGCAAGGAGGAGGGGCCAAGGCAAATGCCCGAAAAAGTGTCCCCACCCCGATAGAAGAAGAAGAGAGCCAAAATCAAGGTCCTGGGTTTTCGAGATGCCTGGACACTCTGCGTTTGAAAGATGGGAGGTCATAAACAGGAGAAAAGATGGGTTGAGGAAGATTGTTCCAGAGTTGATCGGTTGGGTAGATGAAAGACTGAATATACCGATTAACCCTTGCGTTAAATAGTTGGACATAAAAGGAATGAGGAAGTGTTGAAAGTCTGGCGCTGCGTGCTCTCCTTAAAGGAGGAGGCATGCAGTTAGAGAGTTCAGAAGAGCAATGTCCGTTATAATAGCGAAAGTAAAGAGAGAGTGAGACAACATTGCGGCGAAGAGAGAGAGAGATACCACACCTAACCTCTTAGAAGCTGGTTTAGAAAGAGAGTATATGTGATCTTTCCAGAAAAGATAACGAGAAAAGGAAACGCTAAGAATGTTAAGAGAAGAGGAACGATTGAGTTGTGTATTGTTGAAGGCAAGGGGATAGTCGTGTGGAAGATTGTGGCGAGTAGACAAAGGGAGAAACTGAGTTTTCGAGGCATTGAAAGCCACAAGGTTTTCTCTGCCCCAATCAGGTATAGCAGAAAGATCAGAGGTCAGGTGTCCCATACCCGTCCTACACGAATCATGAAGCGACTGATGTGAGGGACGCTTTGGGAAGCGGGTGGAGAAATGAAGAGTGCAATCATCGGCATAGGAGTGAATAAGATAGGAAGTGCAAATTAAAAGATCATTGATAAATAAAAGGAAAAGAGTGGTTGACAGGACAGAACCTTGAGGAACACCACTGTTAATAGCTTTAGGAGAACAGTGGCCATCTACAACTGCGGCTATAGATCGTCCAGAAAGGAAATCAGAGATGAAGATACAGATAGAAGGATAGAAATCGAAAGAGGGCAGTTTGGGAATTAAAGATTTATGCCAGACTATGAAAAGCTTTTGATATGTCTAGCGCAATAGCAAAAGTTTCACCGAAATCCCGAAAGGAGGATCTACAGATCTACAGAAGCTAAGGCTAACAAAGACCCTAAGATCCACTCTAAGGCTAGCCCGAGAGAAAGGAAAGAGTAGGGGGTTAAGAGAAGAGAATAAGGGGTTAAGTAAGTAGCAACACCAACCACTCGTGGGTTAACATTCATTCAGAAAAAGAGAAAAAAGACTCACCATCATCATCCGCCGGCCACTGCCGACAAGTCAGAAAAATAGTCGAAGAGAATAGGAGAGGGGTGAAAGATGAAAAGAAGTAAAATAAGAACGCTTACAACCATGCAAACACAGTCTTAACTCAGTCATACCATGCAAACTACAGAAATGCAGTAAGGAGAGGATAAGAAAGAAAAAAAAAGTAGGTTAGTTTACTCTACGAGCTACATCTACGTTCGTGTTAGTTTAATTTTTTTTTTTTTAATAATTTCATTGCTGGCATCACACGCTGACATATCACAAGCTGGCATTATCGTCAACAAACTCATCCTCGACGACCACCCCCAGAGCTCCTGTTGCTAATTGTTTTTTTTATTTTAAACAACGTTAATATTTTTAAAATGTCTGTCTAGACGGTTTTTAAACACATTAACGCTGGTAGAGTTAACGACTGACGCGGGAAGATTATTCCATTTATCAATTACTTTAAACGTAAAGAAGTTTTTAGCGATATTATTAATGAAACGTCTGCCACGCAACTTAAATCCCTTATTACAAGTATTGCTATTATCGAAAGTAAACAGTTTGTCAAAATTTACGTTATCGATGTTATTAACGATTTTGAAAACTTCAATAAGCTCCCCCCTTAATCTCCTAGTTTCGAGTGAATGCAAGTCTAACTCGTTTATTCTATCCTCATAAGGGCTTGTTGCGCAATGACGGAATTAGTTTCGTGGCACGACGCTGAACCCTTTCTGACCTATCAATATCCTCACGCAAATACGGGCACCAAAACTGAATGGCATATTCTAAATGAGGTCTGACTAGGGACTTGTAAAGGGGCAATATAATATCCTTCGATTTAAATTCGAAATTACGCGCTGTGAAGCCTAACATCCTATTAGCTTTTGCGCAAGACTCCAGGCACTGGTTCCTAACTTTTAAATCTTTAGATACGCGTACGCCTAAATCTACTTCCTCGTCAACGCTCGCCAACTCTCTATCATCCATCGTGTACGTGTAATTATTGTTACAAGAACCTATATGCAAAACTTTACATTTCTCTACGTTAAATTGCATCTGCCACTTATCCGTCCACTCCATAATCCTATTTACATTTTTTGGAGCCTATTTCTATCGTCCTCGTTAGCAACCTTACCGCCTACTTTAGTATCGTCCGCGAATTCTGACACGTTACTAGTCAGTCCTACATCTATGTCGTTAATGTAAATTACGAATAGCAATGGGCCTAACACTGAACCCTGTGGGACACCGCTACCTACATCCAACCACCCAGATTCACTACCATTAACAACGACCCTCTGTCTCCTAGCACGAAGCCATTCTTCTAACCAGTTAGCTACCTGACCGCGTATACCGTGCGCTTTAACCATCGCAATTAATCTTCTATGCGGAACTGTATCGAACGCCTTTTTAAAATCTAAATAAATAACGTCAGCCGCTCTCTGCCTATCGTATTCGCGCACTATTTCGTTATAAAATTCTAACAAATTAGTTAAACAAGATCTATGGCGTCGAAACCCATGCTGACTACTATTAATCAAATCTCTACTTTCTAAGTGATCGATGATATGATCCCTAACTACGGATTCCAAAAGTTTACCGACAATTGACGTTAAGCTAATGGGCCTATAATTGCTAGCTACTGTGCGGTCGCCTTTTCTAAAAATGGGCGTGACGTTAGCTAATTTGAAGTCTTCAGGAATAATCCCCGTTTCGAGAAAGGGATTAAAAATCTTCGTTAAGGGGCCTACGATAACGTCTTTCAAATCTTTCAAATGTCTGGGATAAAAAGCGTCAGGGCCTGGAGCCTTGCTAACTTTTAGCCTATCGATATAATGCGGAATCTCACCCTCGTAAACAGTTATTTCATCCAAAATAGTCTCGCTACTAAATGGAACGATATCGTCCACGTCGGGAACATTATTTCCGTCTTCTACGGTAAAAACTGTCGCAAAAAAGTTATTGAAAATACCCGCCATTGCCTGAGCGTCAGAAGCCAAAGCGCCGTTAACATCCACTAGAGGGCTATGTTATTTTTTATCGGCTTACGATTATTGACGTATTCAAAAAACGTTTTTGGATTATGCTTACTATCCGCAGCTATAAGTATCTCTAAATTACGCTTAGCATTCCTAACTGATCTTTTAACCTGACGTCTAAGCTCGATATATCTATTAAAGTTAGCTGCCGTGCCATTACGCTTATTAAGTTTATACACTTTGTTACGCTCGATTATGAACTCGCTTATTTCCCTAGTCCACCACTTGGGCCTATCATGATTTCTAGCGCGCTTGGGCTTACGAGGAATAAACTCCCTTTCAATATTCATAAAACTTTCCTTAAACGCCTCCCAATGCAAATTTGTCATTACCCATAAATAAGTTAGCCCAGTCCACTACTCTCATCCTATCTGCAAACCTATCAAAATTTACCCTACGAAAATCAGGGACTTCTATTACGTTACTATCCTTAGTGTTTTCTATCAATACCTTAAACCTAAGAATTTGATGATCACTACATCCTAAACTCTCACCTACTTCTAAACGGTAATTATGTATATAGACACGTTCAGTCATTTTACACACCAAAATACATTTTTTCTAGTAGTATTCATGTGATTTGTTCAAATCTGACCTCCATTTCCCTCGGAAATGAGATCCAACAAAGTTATAGTACTTTGAAGTTTGGCTCATTTTCAAGGGAAATGGATGTCAAAATCTAAGCAAAACACATCAAATATTACTAGAAAAATGTATTTTGGTATTAATTAACCTAACCTTACCTAACCTAACCTAACCTAACCCTAAAACTAACATAAGTGGAAGTAGTAACCTAAAAAGCCTAAAACTAACGAAAATATCATTACTTAACCTAACCAATCATCAAGGGCATTCATTTGGCCTAACCGGGCATTCAGTTGGCCTAACCGGGCATTCAGTTGGCCTAACCGGGCATTCAGTTGGCCTAACCGGGCATTCAGTTGGCCTAACAGGTTAATATTGGTTATTTCACCTAAATATCTCCTGATCTTTTCGTATTAGGCACTCACTGTCACATTTCGGGCAAGTTAAAGAGGAGAGAATAACGCCGTAATTGATAAAAACATCGGTTATTATTCGTTTTTTGACCCAGTCACACCCAGCTATAACAGCAATATATATTGAATAACCAATCAAAACTGAGTAAGAAAATATATACTATATTATCTCGTGCAAATTTGAATAAAATGTGTTTTTTTATTAAAATATATTTCCTATTTTTGGTGTTTTTTCAATATACGTAGGGTGTACATAAAGTCAGGATCTATTTTTGTGAAGCACTTGGAAATTATGGAATTCAATCATAAAATGATAAAGTGGTAACATTTATTAAATAATTAAGAGTAGGATTCGACGTGACGCCCATCAGTATCCCTGCACAGCTCAAATCGTTCCGCAGCATTTCTAAACACATTCTGGAGCATTTGCGGGGTTATGTTATCTGCAGCAGTTCGTATACGTGTACGTAAGTTTTCAAGACTCGTAATCTTCGTCTGATAGACGTGCGATTTGATAAAGCCCCATGCAAAGAAATCTAAAGGGGTTAAATCTGGTGATCTCGCTGGCCAAGGTCTGTTGCTTCCGCGTCCGATCCAGCGATTTGGAAAACGTCCATTTAGATAATCCTGAACAATTTTGGCATAGTGACAAGGAGCACCATCATGTTGATAGACGACGGTACTAACAATCCTATCCCCGTCGTCTATCAACATGATGGTGCTCCTTTGTCACTATGCCAAAATTGTTCAGGATTATCTAAATGGACGTTTTCCAAATCGCTGGATCGGACCCGGAAGCAACAGACCTTGGGCCAGCGAGATCACCAGATTTAACCCCTTTAGATTTCTTTGCATGGGGCTTTATCAAATCGCACGTCTATCAGACGAAGATTACGAGTCTTGAAAACTTACGTATACGAACTGCTGCAGATAACATAACCCCGCAAATGCTCCAGAATGTGTTTAGAAATGCTGCGGAACGATTTGAGCTGTGCAGGGATACTGATGGGCGTCACGTCGAATCCTACTCTTAATTATTTAATAAATGTTACCACTTTATCATTTTATGATTGAATTCCATATAATTTCCAAGTGCTTCACAAAAATAGATCCTGACTTTATGTACACCCTGTATATATATCGACTATTTGGTGAATATTTCTTATTTTTGGTGATTCTGGCTACTTCTGCGTAATTCAATTTGTCCTGTTTTACAAATAAATCATTTTTAGCAATTGGTCGTCTGTTCAGTTCAATTTTTTTGTGACTAGAAGTATGACGTGTCAGTTATACATATTTGATTTTGAAGACGTGATCCGCCATATTGCGCTCGATGAAGACAAGAGTTTAGACCTTTTTTTCAATCACGGTATAATTAAGACATCCGTGACCTGCCCTAAATGCAATAGTGCTTGTATTTTAAGAAAAGACCAGAAGGTCTTTAGGTGCCGTAAAAAAATCCTAAAAATAAACGTGTCTCGTTTCAGTTTAAGGGCAGGCGAAATTTAGCGGACTGCCCATGCAAGGTTGGCACATGTTATTACATTATAATTTGTATAATTTAGGTCTCGGGGGTATGGAGGCGGAGCCCCCGTAAAGATCACGCATCACAAATTGATCGGTCCTAATGTTTTGCAGACAGTTCAATACGTGACACCGGTTAGGTCAACTGTACGCCCTTGATGAATGGTTAGGTTAAGTCATGATATTTTCGTTTAAATTCGTTAGTTTAAACAAAAATAACGAGTGCAAACCTTTCTGGTTAATTTTGAGGTGTTTTGTACGAAACTGCCATCCGTTTCCTGTGCAAATGCGCAGTTTTCAAGATGACGATATCTCGAAAACTACGCATTTGCATAGGAAACGGATGGCAGATTCGTGCAGAACACCTCAAAATTGACCAGAAAAGTTTGCTCTCATTATAAAAAGAGACTGGGTCAAAAAAACGAATAATTACCAAAACATCCAATGCTTTCTTTATCTAGGGCACATGACGAATCAAGTTCTCAAAGTCAGAAACCACACGAACAGCACGTCATAATTCTATCACAAACACGACCAAACTGAATCCAATTAGAAAAAAAAAAATAGAACAAAAACCAACCAACTAATTAAGTCGCAGAGTAGCGAAAAAATAGCCCAATCAAAAAAAATATTTTATGAAAAAAAGTACATTATAGCCAAAACAGGAAATATTCACTATAAAAATGTCATAATATTCAAATCTACATAATTTGGTAAGGACGCATCTGCGAACATAGTGACTTATATCAAAATGATGAGAAAATTATGCTTTAATATTTTATAATTATATTTGCTTTTGATATTCTGAACGTGACGATACTCATATTATCCACCATCTGTCGTAAAAAATTATCTTCCATGAACTCAATCAATCTCAAACCCTCCTCATTACCAGTAAAAGTCTCGTAATTAACATTAGGGCAGTTAAAGTCTCCAACAATTATACTATTCCGATTGTCAATAAAGTTACCAAGAAGTGAGTAAAATCTAGTATCGATATCGAGGGGTTGAACGGGAAGTCTATAAACAACAACAAAATTAAAACTAACACTACGCGCCCTAACTTCAACGCATATCTCATTAATTGCTGCCGGAAAATCTATCTTAACCTCGATAGCCTTAAGGGAATTACGAATTACGAATGTACAGCAAAACGCCGCCACCAAACCTATGTAACCTATCATTAGTAAAGAGTTTAAAACCCGGTACATCAAGTTCCCCCAACAGG
Source organism: Bathynomus jamesi (assembly GCA_023014485.1). Classification (NCBI taxonomy): domain Eukaryota; kingdom Metazoa; phylum Arthropoda; class Malacostraca; order Isopoda; family Cirolanidae; genus Bathynomus; species Bathynomus jamesi. Next base: position 277,152 of record JAJOZX010001959.1, on the reverse strand, counting down.
TCCCGAGTCACGGTATTTAACCACGTTTCAGTGATAGCAACTATATCGTAGTTGCCGGAATAAATTATCGCCTTAAATTCGTTTAATTTATTTCTAATACTACGCGCGTTACAATAAAAGATGTTTTAAAGTTATTTTTTACCACGGGCCGGCGTTTTAAACTATTTTTCACGTCTGGCCCGCGTTCCCCAGACCCACAACGTTTAAAGAAGGTTTCGACCTATACAGCTTTCGTACGTTTTCGTCAATTAACCTACCTAGCTTAGCATTACCTATTTCATTAAAATGCACCCCCATCTTTTATAAAAAGGCTAGGATCACTGAATTCGGACCACAGCTTTACGAAGGGTACATTTTCCTCAGCACAAATCTCTTCTAATTTATTATTCAAAAATATATATTGTTTTTGACGTAATCCTAAGACCCAAACCGTGCCTAGGGGTGATACCTAAAACTAAAGACCTATCTGACCTCGCCTTTAGGGACCTAATTAACCCCCTATATCTCTCCAAAAGGTCAGGCACTCTCGTATCGGGCCTATACGAGTCGTTGCCCCCTACCATCGTCACCAACATCGAGTGACGGGAGGCAACGTCAACCCTATTCACTTCGTCTCTAACTTTGTCAACCCTGGCCCCTGGGAGACAGACCCTCCTGCTTTTGGTTGGATGCCGTTCAACGAACTCTTTGTCCATATGGCGCACTAAAGAGTCCCCAATTAAAATAGTTTCCCCCTCATTCACGTCCCTTTCCAAATGGGCGAAAGGGTTCGAAACCTCGATAGGGGGGGATTCCTATCACCTAACGTACACGGCCTAGCTCCACCCTTAACTTCTCTAAATCCCTCCCCATCTACTAATCTCGGACCAACCTTAACCGCTTCCTCAACTCTATCCGACCTTCCCGATAAGCTACCTAAACTAGAAACTAGGTTACGCACCTCACCCTTCAAATTACTAACGTCTTCAACGTTAGTATTGGTTCGGCTTTCGTCAACCGTAGCCCTACCGCTGCCCTCATCAAGCGTTGCAAGTCTTTCCGTTACCTCACGTACACTGCGTTTTATTCCATTATTTCCTCCATGAACTCGCAAAAGAAACAAACTGATCTCTCGGTAATCGCCATAGGACCGCCGTTATAATCTTTAAATTCCGAATACCACCGGTTTACCCCTCACCTAGCACACGACGCTTTCTGCGACGGTATCGCGCAGTTAAAAATTAGTTTATAACCGTCACAAATTTAAATTAAATTAAGCCGGCACGCTATGAAAACTTCTAAATCGCTAAAAACCACTAATATTCAATTACTTAACTATAACAATGTGAATATAAACGCAAGTATATAAAATTCAAAACTTTCCAAAAGTAAAATTATCAGCAATATGCAAAAGTAGATGCAATATCAAAGAGCTCAGGAAATGCGTCCGTTCAGTACAGAGTCTGGCTGACGAAGAGTGAGAGAGATATGCAAGAAGATCGCCAGTAGAGCGTCCCTTCCGGAACCCATACTGACGGTCTGAAAGAAGATTGTGAGAAGAGAGGTTTTAAAGAATCTTCTTATTAAGGATAGATTCAAAAACTTTGGAAAGGCAAGAAATGAAAGTAATTGGACGATAGTTGGAGGGTTGGGAGCAGTCACCCTTCTTTGGGACAGGCTGAATGAAAACGAACTTCCAACAGGAAGGAAAAGCACCAGATGAGAGACAAAGAGGAAAGAGTTTGCCTAGGCAGGGTGTCGGCACAGAAGCACAGTTTTTAAGAACAACTGAAGGAACACCATACGCCTTCTAGAGTTGAGTCCAGATAGGGCAGAAAAAAACATCTCTAGAAGAGATTCTAATTTCAGACATAATAAAGTCAGAGGAGGAAGGAGATGGAGGAACAACACCGGAATCGTTTAGCGTTGAATTGTATCGAAAGTTTGAGCGAAGAGTTCAGCTTTATCAGGAGAAGAGACGGCAACTGAGCCGCGAGTCGGAATGGAAAAGAGGAGGGAAAGAAGTAAAGTTGTTGAAGAGGTTCTTAGCTAGATGCCAGAAAGAACGAGAAGAATTAGAATTGGATAGATTTTCACATTTTTGTCGGATGAAGGAATTTTTGGTGAGTCGAAGAACAGATTTTGTATGATTCCGGGCAGAAATATAAGCTGAGTGAGAGTCACGAGTTGGATGGTGACGGTACCTTCTGAAAACCTCCTCTCTGTTGCGAATAGCATTAGGACAAGTAAAGTTAAACCAAGGGTTTTTTGCTTTAGTAGTAGGAATAGAATATGGAATGTATACCTCCATGCCCGAGAGAATCACCTCCGTGATGCGCTCAGCACACTCGGAAGGGCCCCATCCACGGAAACTAATCATTCCATAGGAAATCACGGAACTACTGCCTAAGGACCTCCCAATCAGCGGCGTCGAAGTGCCAAAGGCGCCTCCTCTTGGGAGGATCCAAAGGCCGAATTGAAGTGATAGGACAGGAAGCAGATATAAGGTTGTGATCGGAGGAGCCCAACGGAGAAAAACGTTTCACAGAGTAAGATGAAGGATGAGAGGTAAGAAATAAATCCAGAATGTTGGGCCTATCTCCAAGGCGATCGGGGATACGAGTAGGGTGCTGTCCAATCTGCTCCAGGTCATTCGGGATAGAAAAATTGTAGGCTAGTTCACCAGGGATGTCAGTGAAATGGGAGAAAAACCAAAGGTGGTGGTGAACATTGAAATCTCCTAAAATGGAGATTTCAGCAAAGAGAGAGAGAGATAGAATGTATTCCACTTTGGGTGTGAGATAGTCAAAGGATTTTGGATAGTCGGCAGAATTAGGAGAAAGATAAACAGCGCAGATGTATTTAGTTTGAGATTGGCATGTAAGCCGTAGCCAGAGGGTATAGAATTCGGAAGAACAAGTTAGGTCATTGCGTACATATATGCAACATCCACCTTCGGAGTGAAATTGAGTATGAGAAAGTAAGAGGGTACAGAAAAGGGGTTGCTGTCAGTCGTCCCAGACAACTGAGTTTCAGTCAGAAAAAGAAGATGAGGTTTAGAGGAGGAGAGATGGTGTTCAACAGATTGAACATTTGAGAAAAGGCCACGAATTTTGCAGAAATTTAAGAAAAGTAACTCAGACAGAGGTCCAGAACATTTGCATATTGTACGCAGTTTAATGTAGTTAAGAGATGAGTTGATGTGAATTAACATCGTTGATGTTAATTAGAAATAGTAATGGTCCAAGAATAGATCCTTTGTTACATCATCATACAGTTTAAACCAATCGAGGATATTTCCTCTTGTTTTATATATGTGAAGTTTATTCAATAAGATTTCATGCGAAAGTGTATCAAATACTTTTGACAAATCGAGGAAGATCAAAGCAGTGTTTTTTTTTGCTGTTTAGGTTTTGATAAACATTTTCTAATAGCATATTTACGGCATCTTCCGTTGTATGCCAACCTTTAAACCCAAATTGTGTTTTAGTTAAAATATTGTATTTGATTAAGAATTTAGTGAGTTTACTGTACACGATTTTTTCAAATACTTTACTTAAAGTTGGCAATATTAAAACGGTGTGGTAATTGGATGGAGTGTTTGGGTTTCCCGACTTAAATATAGGGCATACTCAGGCTTTCTTTAGACTAGCAGTTCTTAACCTTTTTTCGTGTCATTTCCCCCCTCGACCAGTTCGCCCTACCCGATTTCCCCCTCCATTAGGATACGGAAAAAAGTAGCTTCGAAGACAAAATTTAATAACATTAGCAGACTTATAATTAGGCTGTCCATACGTACCGTTTGTTTTATATTTCCTGGCCGTCCCGTCGTTTTAATAAAAATGTCAATTTTGTCCCGGTTTATGTACTTACTTTTTCATGAATACAGAATATTACATAACCCCCGTCCCTTTTTTGCCATCCCAATGTCCCGTTTTTGTCTCAAGGAAATATGGTCAGCCTACTTATAATGCACACTAATTATATGATCACTAAACAAAATTCTGCCGTAAATCCCCCCCTGGATTCCTGAAATTTCCCCAGGTTAAGAAATGCTGCTTTAGACTGTCAGGGAATATACGTACAGTAGTGCTACTGATCATTCATTAGTTTGCTGAGTGGGATCGCAATTTCAACCAATGATCGTATTGATGTCTGAATGTCTGAGTCTTTATTTTTCAGAACTTTTATTGCTAAAGAGAAATCGTTCAGTAGGATTGGGTCAAAGAAAAATGAGTTTGGAGGGGGGTGTAGGCTTCTAGCATGTACGAGTATTATCGGTAGTGAGTGTCATTATTTGGAATCGAGGTGTAATATTGGAGCCGATATTTGCAAAGAAGTTGTTTACTAAATTGGCTGTTTCTGGGATCACTGGAAGAATATCCGCCTTGTATGAGAGAGGACAAGAGATTTGTTTTCACTTTTTTGTGATTAATTAAATCCTTCGCAGAGTACCATAGTCTTTTTGGATTCGATTTTTGTTCATCAGTTTTTGAACAATAGTGATCTGCTTTCGCTCTTTTAACGACTGCATTAAGTCTTTTGCAATAACTTTTGTATTCCTGTTCGATAATATAATTTTTCATAATTTAAGGAGAGTATATTTGCGTTTAATACTCACAATGAGTGCTGGTGTGATCCATTGGTTATTGTATTTATTTTTAGATGTCATTTTTGATTTAAGAAGAACGTTTGTTGAATATATCCATTAGTGTGTTGAAAATACTTGAAATTTTGTTCTATCGTCATGGTTACTTTCAAAAGCTATTATTCTTCTAAGAAATTTTAGAATATTATTATAGCTGTAAGATCTATAATCAACTTTTATATTTTCCTGTGCCGAGAAATGGGTGATTAGCATGGTGTACGTAGGCAAGTGATCCGCGATACTAATATAATTATACTCGAGATGCATTCAAACGGGGACCGCACCCAGAGCTGATCTAGCTAGCGGAGTCGAATTTCTAATGTCATTGTGAAGTCTAGCTGGCTTTATAATAGCTAATTTAAAACCACTCGCAGTCATGATGTTGCGAAGGAAGTTTGCGTTATTATTTGAAGGTTCTTTTGTGAGATCAATACTTAAGTCTTCCGCAATAACACAATTGTTACCGATACGACTCGAGGTTAGAATTCTATCGATATTTGTAATAAAAGTTGGGACGTTACTGGTTAGTGGTCGGTAGATCACTAAAATTGAATATTGGATTTTATAAATATACATTTCAATTACGAGTGTTTTTGAGGGTTTGCTAATGCTTCTCAATTCTTCGATACATTCAATCTTGTAGTTTGAGTTTACAAATACACTTACACCTCGACCCTTATTGGTAGTCCTATATATGTTATAGGGAATCTATGTAACTAGAGATTTCATGAAATCCCTAAAATTTTCAGGGATTTCATGTAAGGTTAAGTCGTAATATTTTCGTTAGTTTTTACGAAAATATCACGACTTAACCTAACCAATCGTCAAGGGCGTACAGTTGACCTAACCGAGCATTCAATAATTTTCTCGTTGGTTTTAACGAAAATATCACAACTTAACCTTACATGAAATCCCTGAACATTTTAAGGATTTCATGAAATCCCTAGTTACACAGATTCCCTGTAACATATATGGTAGCTTGTTAAAATGTTAATAAAGATATTATTATCATTTAACTAGGTTTCAGCTAATATAATGCATGTGAATTTATGTTGTAATAATTCTGTTTGTAGATACTGTCGAAAGTTGTCGAAGTCATGTTGAGTATGAATCGACATTCTTTGTCCTTCCTATGACTTACGGACATGCAGTATATTATCCCATCTCGTATATAATAGTAATAAATTAACTTTTCGTTTTGGAATTTTCATAATTTGTCAAAGATTTCTCTTCTGTATTCACAGAGTGATTCATTATTAATTAAGAGATATATTTGGTTTGAATTTTATCAGTGCACTTATTTCCAAAGTCGGTCACTAAATTTTAATTTTATAGTTCTCTCGTCAGTGTCATTATTATCATAATAATGTGTACAGTATACCATTTTGAGGAATGTTTGTACCTAGTTCTTCTCTAATGGCATCTGTGACAGTTTTGATAAGGCTTTCATTCGGGGAACTTCGTGGAACTCCAGGTTCCCCAATGAAATACAGGATTTTATGCGGTTCCTGTTTAAGGTCACTGTTTAATTTTTCATTTTCATTCGTTCGCTTCTGGAATTTGAATTCTAAAGTAGATACTTTCTATTCTTTTAAGCTCGTTCATTCGCCTTTTAAATTCGCTGTTTTCTTCTTCTCATTTGCTTATTCCGCGCCATCCTTTCGTACCATACAGTTTACGTTAAAGGACAGGTACGATTCCATATATAAAGTTAACTGTTTATTTTCACTGGTAAACGCCTGGCATTCCTGCCGTTTGTCGCATTAATTAAATTCCTCAATTCGTTGACGGAGGGGGACCTCTTCGGATACTGGGGAAGCAGCGTTTGAGATAGAGAGAGAAAGTATACCCCTCTCCAGCGCATCCTGTTCCCTCATGGACACACTTGCGGGGAAGGGAGGAGGGAGATGCTTGAAAAGAGGTAGGAGGTTGTTGCTGTTGTTGTTGTTGTTGTTGTTGTTGTTGTTGTTTCTTTTTCCATTTCTGTAAAATTTCTTCCCTTTTGAATTTTGATAATTGTTGATAATTCCACGTTTGGAGGAAGCCTTAATGAGAGCACTTGACTTCATTTTTAAAAAAACGTTCTTGCTTTAGTCTAAATTCTATTTTATTTATTTTCATTTTTATTTTTTATGCAGAAGGAGGGGCCGAGAATGAACGGCCGCAAATACCCCCTTCATAGAAAGAGAAGGAAAAGCCAAAATCAAGGTCCAGAGTTTTCCGGATGCCTGGACACTGCGTTTGAAAGACTGGAGGTCATAAACAGGAGGAAAGATGGAGTGAAGAAGGTTGTTCCAGAGTTGACCGGTTGAGTAGATGAAAGAGTGAGAATACCAATTAAGCCTCGCGTTAAAGAGTTGGGCGGAAAAGGGATGAGAATGTGTCGAAAGTCTGGTACTGCAAGCTCTCCTTGAAGGAGGAGGCACGCAGTTAGAGAGTTCAGAAGAGTAGTGTCCGCTATAAGTGCGATAGCAAAGAGAGAGTGAGGCAACATTGCGAAGGCTTCTTGCCCCTTAAACTGTTCAACTAATCAATAGTGTCGAAACTTTACTTATTCTGAATGTACGATAGTGTAAATGCAAATTTTTTTTTTTTAAATCTAAAGAACTTTGTCCATTTTACACTCATTAAATTAAATAAGAGATAAGAAACTAAGGTATAAGCTAATTATCACCTTTACAATAAAAAAAGTTTATAATCCGTTCGAAGGGAGCTTTATAATGAATCCAAACTAAAATTTAATGTATTCTGCAACTATTCTATATGAACCACATTCATCCATCGATATCTCAAGAGAAACGACTACATTCTGTCTGTACTTCTTTCTAACACTTTTCTCTTGACTTTGCGATGTATAATGAGGATTTTTTTTATTATTATTATTATTATTAAAAACAGGACGAGCAAAAAATTTCACAGTTTCGTACCGCCAAGTGAAGGATTATCCTCTGGATTTATATTATTTGATGGATTTAAGTAAATCGATGTACGAAGATAAACTAACATTAGCCAGACTGGGAAAAGAGTTGGCAGTCACTATGAGGAATTTGACTTCCCAATTCAAGATTGGATTTGGATCTTTCGTAGATAAAGTTATGCTGCCCTATGTCAACATTCATCCTAAGAAGTAAGTTTTTTCTTAAAGTTTTCTAATGGTTAATATAAATTATATATCTGTACAGAAAATTTTGACGCGAATAGAACGAACTCTTTTTGTCTCTTAACTCGGGAGATACGACGTTATAAATTATAATTTCCCGTTTTTACGAAAATAATTTCAAAAGGTTCCATTCATCTAATCGAAATTTTTTTGTATTAAATTATTATTGGTACAAATGCATCCCCAAATGCTGATCACTCATTCTACCTATAAAAGTGAGTGTAAATTTTTAATAAAATCCTAAATCACTCATTATAAATAGTGTAATTTCTCCTCACTATTATACTGATTTAATTATATATGATTTTTAATTTTACAGATTAAAAACTCCATGCGAGCATATGTCCTGCGCCACTCCATTTTCTTTTAGGAACAACCTTAAACTGATAGAAGAAGATGAACAATTCGTCGTAAGGAAACTTAGATTTTTAAAACATGGATACCTTAATAAATATATGTAATAATAATGTAAACCCAATAGACTTATTAAGCTTAATCATGGTGATATTCCAAAGCCACTTTAGCTTCACCTCTTTCAAATTTAGGTTATAGTATATATATATATATATACACACGAGATTTTTATAGATTACTATATATATTATATATATATATATATATATATGAAAATTATTTCACGAAAGTAACACGTGAAAAATATTTATGATGAATAAAACCACGAAGGAAAGGAAACAAAAAGGTGCTCAAGCGCTTTCGTCTAATGACATCCTCAGGAACACTGAAGTACATAAAAGGTTACGGCCTATATATAGGTTACAGAAAGAAAAAAAAATAAATAAATAACATACATACACACAAACATATATATATAATACATACATACTACACACATACATATATATATATATATATATATATGCAATAAACGGAGAAGTAAAATAAAAATAAAAATTAAAATTAAGGATTAACAAGAGGCATACAGATTTGTAAGGAAAAATATCGATTTTTAGCACAAGATCAAATGAATTAAAAATACAAATTTATACTGGAAATCTGCCCGGGTTTTAACACTTTGCCTTTTAGAGTCAAGTTTCGATATATATAAAAATAAAATGAAGATTAAAAGTTAATAAAGTAGCATACAAGTTTACCAAAGATTTAGCGTCCTACCCTTTTTATCTAAATCTGTTTTGAAGGAATTCAAAACAACAGGATCGAGTTGAAAAAGACCTTTGCTTATGTTGAAGTTATTTGAAAGTTGGATAATGGCAGACTCAAGAATATTTCTATTAACAATGTTGCTAGAATGAAATAAAACAAGCATTATTCCAATCAATACAGTGGGATAACTCTGACAAATGGACAAAAAGAGCACTGGACAACTGTCCTGTTCTAACGGAATATTGATGCTGTTTTATACGTGTGTGCAAATCCTTTCCCGTCTGACCTATGTAAAAGGAATCACATTGTTTACACCCAATTTTATAGATAATGCCTGAATTATTGGTAGGGCTATTTTTTACTATGATATTTTTCACAATATTGTTATATGAAAATACTACATTAATATCCAAAAGTTTAAGTACATTAGCAATGCCTAAAAAGCCCGGGAAAAATGGAAGTACTAAAATATTTTTTGACAAAGTACGAGTGTTATTATTGACACGATAGAAAGTTCGTTTTGCCTTGTTGAGACAAGATTCCATAAACGCAGATGGTAACACAGATCACTTCCAATACCGTTGATTTTTTCCAATTCGGCATCGATGTATTCCGGACTGGCGATCCTAAGGGCGCGGAGAAACATTGATGAAAAAATGGCCTTCTTAGTGGGGGTGTCATGTCCCGAGTAAAAGTGTACGTAGGACAAATTGTTTGTTGTTTTCCGATAGATACTAAACTTAAAACCTGGGCTTTCCCTATGTACACGCACATCCAAAAATGGGATTGAATTGTCTTGTTCCACTTCTAAAGTAAACTTAATGGAGGGGACTTGATCATTTAACTGAAGGAGGAAGTTATCCAGGTCACGATTCATGGGCCAGATACACAAAATATCGTCGACGTACCGCAACCAAGGGATGCCAACCCCAGGATTCTCGGAATGTAAGTAATTTCGAAAAACTCCATATAAATATTGGAGAGGAGGGGCGATAAGGGGTTGCCCATGGCCATCCCAAACACTTGTTGATAATACTCGTTATTGAAAGTGAATTTACAGTCTTTGATGCAAAGCTTAATAAGTTCCAAAACAATGTGTGAAGGTAGTGGCAGGTCATACTTATGTAATTCTTGGGAGAGAAAGTCAAGCATATCATCAATCGGCACTTTTGTAAACAATGAACAAACGTCAAAACTGATCAATCTATCGTTAGTTTCAGTACGTGCATTATTCAATTTTTCAGTAAGATCCATGGAATTTTTTACATGTGAATCAGAGATAGTTCCGAGAATGGGGGACAAGACTTTGACAAGCCATTTGGAGAGTTTATAAGTAATAGAGCCCACCGAGCTAATAATAGGGCGCATAGGGTTGCCAGGTTTGTGGGTTTTAATAAGACCGTAAAGGTAGGGCAGAGAAGGTGAAGTGGACATGAAAAGCGGAATTAAGTCCTTATGATCTTTGAGAATGCGTTTCAAGCCACTATTAAATGATTTGATGACGTCATCCTGCGGGTTCTTCCTAAGTTTGCTGTATGTGGCGGGGTCCTGGAGAAGCTCGTTCATCTGTCCGATGTAGTCCACTTTGTCCATAATAACTATGGTGTTAGCCTTGTCTGCTTTAGTAATATGGAGCTCCATCTTTTTTTAATTGTGAGAGGCCATCGCGAAAGTTTCTTACTAACTGTCTAGAGGAGCAAGTTCTTTCCAAATCCCTGCTTCCGATTCGCCTCAGACAAATTGACGACCATCCGTTCAACAACTTCAGCAGATTAATTTTAAAGAAACATATTGAAGTCACCAGACAAAATGAGTGGTCCGCCTTCAAAAATTTAAACATCGCCAAACATAATTTTGTAACCGTTATTCCCCAACCGTGGATCCAACCTTTGTTTGATGAAATTTACAACGAGTTGCGTCGGAGAACTACTTCACTTCGTAACATTTTGGATCGGAAAATTAAAAGTCTCATTCGAAATAGTCAGTGGAGTAAAAAAGCAAGCTCAAAGTGTGTTTTGAACCTTTCTTCGAAAAACATTAGTGACGATGCAAAAAGTGCCCTTGGATATGGTATGTCCTTTTTTATTGTTAAAAAACCTTCGGCTTTACAAATTTGTTACAGTCTCGCGTGTTTTGAAAAACAGTGTAATCTCCCTCAGTATTTGTTTAACATAGTTAAAGGCCTCGTTTATAGTGCGGCGAATGGTAATTACGAAGATAACTTTCCTAAACGTTTTCGCGATGGCCTCTCACAATTAAAAAAAGATGGGGAGCTCCATATTACTAAAGCAGACAAGGCTAACACCATAGTTATTATGGACAAAGTGGACTACATCGGAAAGATGAACGAGCTTCTCCAGGACCCCGCCACATACAGCAAACTTAGGAAGAACCCGCAGGATGACGTCATCAAATCATTTAATAGTGGCTTGAAACGCATTCTCAAAGATCATAAGGACTTAATTCCGCTTTTCATGTCCACTTCACCTTCTCTGCCCTACCTTTACGGTCTTATTAAAACCCACAAACCTGGCAACCCTATGCGCCCTATTATTAGCTCGGTGGGCTCTATTACTTATAAACTCTCCAAATGGCTTGTCAAAGTCTTGTCCCCCATTCTCGGAACTATCTCTGATTCACATGTAAAAAATTCCATGGATCTTACTGAAAAATTGAATAATGCACGTACTGAAACTAACGATAGATTGATCAGTTTTGACGTTTGTTCATTGTTTACAAAAGTGCCGATTGATGATATGCTTGACTTTCTCTCCCAAGAATTACATAAGTATGACCTGCCACTACCTTCACACATTGTTTTGGAACTTATTAAGCTTTGCATCAAAGACTGTAAATTCACTTTCAATAACGAGTATTATCAACAAGTGTTTGGGATGGCCATGGGCAACCCCTTATCGCCCCTCCTCTCCAATATTTATATGGAGTTTTTCGAAATTACTTACATTCCGAGAATCCTGGGGGTTGGCATCCCTTGGTTGCGGTACGTCGACGATATTTTGTGTATCTGGCCCATGAATCGTGACCTGGATAACTTCCTCCTTCAGTTAAATGATCAAGTCCCCTCCATTAAGTTTACTTTAGAAGTGGAACAAGACAATTCAATCCCATTTTTGGATGTGCGTGTACATAGGGAAAGCCCAGGTTTTAAGTTTAGTATCTATCGGAAAACAACAAACAATTTGTCCTACGTACACTTTTACTCGGGACATGACACCCCCACTAAGAAGGCCATTTTTTCATCAATGTTTCTCCGCGCCCTTAGGATCGCCAGTCCGGAATACATCGATGCCGAATTGGAAAAAATCAACGGTATTGGAAGTGATCTGTGTTATCCATCTGCGTTTATGGAATCTTGTCTCAACAAGGCAAAACGAACTTTCTATCGTGTCAATAATAACACTCGTACTTTGTCAAAAAATATTTTAGTACTTCCATTTTTCCCGGGCTTTTTAGGCATTGCTAATGTACTTAAACTTTTGGATATTAATGTAGTATTTTCATATAACAATATTGTGAAAAATATCATAGTAAAAAATAGCCCTACCAATAATTCAGGCATTATCTATAAAATTGGGTGTAAACAATGTGATTCCTTTTACATAGGTCAGACGGGAAAGGATTTGCACACACGTATAAAACAGCATCAATATTCCGTTAGAACAGGACAGTTGTCCAGTGCTCTTTTTGTCCATTTGTCAGAGTTATCCCACTGTATTGATTGGAATAATGCTTCAGTTTTATTTCATTCTAGCAACATTGTAATAGAAATATTCTTGAGTCTGCCATTATCCAACTTTCAAATAACTTCAACATAAGCAAAGGTCTTTTTCAACTCGATCCTGTTGTTTTGAATTCCTTCAAAACAATTTAGATAAAAAGGGTAGGACGCTAAATCTTTGGTAAACTTGTATGCTACTTTATTAACTTTTAATCTTCATTTTATTTATATATATCGAAACTTGACTCTAAAAGGCAAAGTGTTAAAACCCGGGCAGATTTCCAGTATAAATTTGTATTTTATAATTCATTTGATCTTGTGCTAAAAATCGATATTTTTCCTTACAAATCTGTATGCCTCTTTGTTAATCCTTAATCTTTAATTTTTAATTTTTATTTTTACTTCCGTTTATTGCATATATATATATATATATATGTATGTGTGTAGATATGTATGTATATATATATATATATATATATATATATGTTTGTGTGTATGTATGTTATTTATTTATTTTTTTCTTTCTGTAACCTATATATAGGCCGTAACCTTTTATGTACTTCAGTGTTCCTGAGGATGTCATTAGACGAAAGCGCTTGAGCACCTTTTTGTGTTTCCTTTCCTTCGTGGTTTCATTATATCTATATATATATATATATATATATATATATATATATATATATATATATATAATACACACAGACTGTGCATGGAACAAAGAACTCTTCTGGGAAAATTAAATCAACTATAGTCCGAATAATTAATGGTAAATGACAAACACTATAGTTTTTTCTTTTTCATGATGTTAGCCCGACGTGGGCAACGGGTCACCCTCAAACGCAAAGAGGTCCCAAAAATATAGCTTCCCTCACCAGCTATTTGCAAAGCAGACAGGATCCAGCTTTGGGACAGGATCTAGGGTTTAAAGCAGCCTAGCCCCGCTATATTTAGAACCTCAATATAAGCAAAAGACTCGTTGCATTCACGTCGGATTGAATACATCAAAGAAAAAGGGGTAACTATTATATTTTTAGCCAAAAACCAAAACTTAAACCTCAACTGGCAGGATTGAGCGTCCACTTTTCAAGGCACATAACATGTCCGTTTCATGATGGGAATCACCTCAGAATGGTTCCCTGAGGTTTTTTATGATACATCTCAGGGAACCATTCTGAATTCATTCCCATCATGAAACGGACATGTTATGTGCCTTGAAAAGTGGACGCTCAATTCTGCCAGTTGAGGTTTAAGTTTTGGTTTTTGGCTAAAAATATAATAGTTACCCCTTTTTCTTTGATGTATTCAATCCGACGTGAATGCAACGAGTCTTTTGCTTATATTGAGGTTCTAAATGTAGTGGGGCTAGGTTGCTTTAAACCCTAGATCCCGTCGCAAAGCTGGATCCTGTCTGCTTTGGGGAAGCTATATTTCTGGGACCTCTTTGCGAGTGACCCGTTGCCCACGTTGGGATAACATCATGAAAAAAAAACTATAGTGTTTGTCATTTACCATTATTTATTCGGACTATAGTGGATTTAATTTTCCCAGAAGAGTTTCTTGTTCCATGCACAGTATGTGTGTATCATAAAAAACCTCAGGGAACCATTCTGAGTCCATTCCCGTATATATATATATATATATATATATATATATATATATATATATACACGAGGCCCATGAAGGCCTCTTTTGATGAAGAGCCTTCTTACAGTAGAGGAATTAACTTGAACTCCTGTTCTCTGCCACATCTTGTGTAAGTTAACTGCTAGATTTCCTTCTATTTCTTAAAGAAGTAACCTTTGAGTAACGTGTATATATATATATATATATATATATATATATATATATATATATATATATATATATACTACAACGTTCGCTACGTCTTGCGAACCAAAAAATAGAATAAAATAAAACCCGAAGCAGAACCTAGGGATAGAATGGGAGGGCCAAGTATGTTATTAAAACCTTCCCTGGTTCTCCCGTAATGTGTATACCAAATTTAGTGCAAATTATTTACTGTAACCGTTTAGGTGTGTATAAACGAAGAGACATCATCATTATCCCCCCACCCACACCCACACACACACATACACACATATATATATATATATATATATATATAGGAGGTTGTAACATATATTCTGCTCGATATTTTAGTTCATTCAGAACAAAAATTAAATGACTTATAAGGACAAATTTGCTCGAATTTTTAGTTTATTCGCCACAAAAATTAAATGACATAATGACAAATTAATCATCAATATAATTCCCTTCTTTTCTATAACCTCCTCCCACCTGTAGAAAAGTTTTTTATGCCACGTTCGAAGAAATCCCTTGGTTTCGAGTTAAAAAAGCGATCACTTCGTTTTCGATAGTTTCCCTGGATTGCAACTTTTGTCCATCTAGGTGGTGTTGCAGACTTCTGAATAAATGGTAGTTTGAAGGTGCGATGTCCGGAGAATAAGGTGGATGAGGCATTTTTTCCCAACCAAATGCCTCCAATTGGGCAGTGGTGATTCGAGCAGTGTGAGGGCGCGCGTTTTCCTGGTGGAAGAGAACACCTCTGTGATTAATTAATGCGGGACGTTTTTCTTGTAATGCCATCTTCAATCGTTCGAGTTGTTGGCAGTAGACTTCAGCTATGATTGTTTGGTTATCTGGCAGAAGCTCAAAATGAATAATTCCTCGCATATCCCACCAAACGCACAGCAAAATTTTCTTCGGATGGGGTCCATTCCTTGGCTGAGGTTCAGGCTTTGTTTCACGGCTAAGCCACTGATGTCGACGCTTAATATTGTTATAGAGGACCCATTTTTCATCCCCAGTGACGATCCGATTCAAAAACGGTGCCTGTA
Source organism: Bathynomus jamesi (assembly GCA_023014485.1). Lineage (NCBI taxonomy): Eukaryota > Metazoa > Arthropoda > Malacostraca > Isopoda > Cirolanidae > Bathynomus > Bathynomus jamesi. The sequence continues at coordinate 261,646 of JAJOZX010001959.1, read as the reverse complement.
GTTGCCGAGAATGCAGTGATGTGCAAATATCGATTCGATGTTGAAGATTCGCTCGTGACAAATCATGCGGAACCAATTTTCCAACCTTCACTACTTTTCCTAACAGCTTCAAATGACGATGAATGGTCATATGGCTAACGCCGAGTTGCAGGCCAAGTTCTCTTACAGTTACCATTGGGTTTTCCTTCACTGTTGCTTTCAGCAACTCTTCATCTAACTCATTTGGTCGTCCTGTTCGTTGATAATCTTTCAGACTGAAGGGTGGCGTTGTAACTACGAAAAACACCAGAGAAAATATTCATTAGCCTAATCCTACACTAGCCTAAGTCATTCTGTATCGTGATAAAACCTGTGCGAACCTGTGCGAACCTGTCGCCACGTGTATTTTGCAACATTTCTAAAACTATTTCACATTATCTTGAGGTTATTCTATTATCTATCGTCCGTTTTCTAATCGAGCAGAATTTATGTTACAACCCGACACACACACACATATATGTACTACTGTGAAAAAGACTACTATCCTGTAATTTTGAAGGAAATCTACAGAAATGCTTTCCTAGAGGCAGTGCGCAACATTTCCCCTTAGTTCGTCTGTTGATTTTGGTTATTTTTCTATTTTTTTCCCGCGTAAATAATCCCACGCATTTTTTATGATGTTGCGGGCTGGACTTTAAAGGGAGGAATCACTCCGATATTCGTAAACTCCTTAGTTTACTTTTCTTTGTAAATACTGTTTAATGACATTGACAGTGTGCTTATGGTCGTTGTCGTGCTGGAAAATAAAGTTATCTACAATTAGCCTCCGTCCTGATGGGATATTATGATGGATTAGAATCTGCCTATGCTGTCAGCATTCTTGATACCTTCGATTCGTACTAGATCACCAACTCCAGTCAGGGACATACACCTCTAAACTTGAACAGAGCCTCCGCCATGCTTCAAACACATGTCATTATAGTTTATACCCTTCACCAGGTCTTCTCCTCGCATGCTGTCTTCTTTTTGTATCAGATATTTCAAATGTTGATTCGTCACTCAAAGTACTTTGTACAAATTGTAATCTCTTGCTTTTATTACCCCTGAGTAGTAGGGTTTTTGACAACAACTCGCCCATGAAGGCCTCTTTTGATGAAGAGTCTTCTTCCAGTAGAGGAATCAACTTGAACTCTTGTTATCTCTGTCAGATCTTGCGTGAGTTCAGTGCTAGATTTCCTTCTGTTTCTTAAAGAAGTAACCTTCGAGTAACGTTCATCCTGTGTGCTAATTTTCTTAGGGCTTCCACTTCGTTTTTGGTTTTGAACCTCTCCTGTATCATAATGCCTCTGAATTGTTGTTTGAATGCCATGTCTGAAAATGCCAGCTTTCCGCCAAATTTCCCTCTGAGAATGGACCGTTTTGGTGTAAAAATATAATTTTATGTCTCATACTATCAGATATTATGGGCATTCTATGGATATCTGTTAACTGAAAAAAAAAATAAAACCACTTTAGTAAAAAGAACTTCAAAAAAATTATATCATGAAATTGTGAGATGACATTTGGACTGAAAAATGATAGAAAAGGAGTTAAAATCAAATTAATATCTGTGGGAAAACTTGTGCAGTGTCTGAAGAAACCTTCCTGCAGTTTCACCAGAAATTACAGGATAATAATCGAAGAGTGCCAAAGTCTGCTTTTTTGCAAGATAAAGGTGATACCACCAAACATAAAGATTTCTTGCAGTATTGCACCACAATGTAAGTTGTTTCGTTCAGGATGTGTTTCTTTAGTAAAATATTACAGTATCATTATAATGTTTTTAATTCACCAAAATATCTCACGATCACAGGAATATTGTTAATTTTTAAACTGGCTCAAGACTTTATATATATATATATATATATATATATATATATATTATATATAATATATATATATATACACAGGGTGGCGCAAAGGTCGCGCATCATAGGAATTTTCAGCGTTGATTATAATATATTATTTTTCTTTTAGGTAGGGGATGGCTGCGAAATTAACCTGGTACCTGGTATTCCATACATTAAAACGAAGCTCACCCTCTCGTCTATTGTTAATTTCGCAGCCCTCCCCTACCTAAAAGAAAAAAAAATACATTATAACCAATACTGAAAATTCCTATGATGCACGACTTTTGCACCACCATATATACTGTATATATAATTTTTCCTTTGACTTCATTTCAACATAAAATGGTACAAAAAAAATCATATAGAATTCACTTTTGTTTCTTTCCTATTGTAACAACTGTTTCAAACGCCGTTAAATGATCCTTACATGAACAATGAATGGGTTTCCTTCTGTATAATTCTATTTTTGCTCCTTACGAGATTTTGGCATATCACCATCGTTTTGTAAGTCTCATTTTCAATTTAAATTATAAAGAAACGTAACGGAATAATTTAACAAAATCTTACTTTTTACCAACATTCAGCGACAAGTCAAACAAGCGCAAATCTCAACTAATTTGGATAGCAGTGAAGGCGGGTTTGATGCTCTCATGCAGGCGATGGTCTGCGAAGATCAAATTGGGTGGAGAAAAAATGTACGCAAGATAATTGTGTTCTCAACGGACGCCAGTTTTCACTTTGCGGGAGATGGCAAGGTAAGATGATAACGTAAGAAATAAATCTAAATTACGAGAAACCAACAGAGTCAGAAAATTGGGGGAGAGGGAACAGTATCGAGTCCACTGTTCGTAATTTTCCTGGCTTGAGCACGTAATTCACATCCTAGTTTCTAGGGATAAATAAGTAAGATGGACAACCAACTAACCTTCAACCCTGAGTTGTAAGAACTGCATAAGAAAGTCAGAATGGATTTTATAGCACCTTAAACTAAACTGAACCAATAAACAAACAGAACGGATTTCGGATACTGCCACACGGATGATTATTTTTAGCTTTTACATTGTTTATTGTTTTTACCGCTGGCAAAAACTTACATTTTTTACGATCAAAATCACGTTATTGTAAACTCACTGAATGTATTTAGTAAATTGATATATCATAAATGCAATCAATGCTTACGGATAAACCGTATAGCTAAGAATGGCCTGCCAGTATGAGTATAGTATAAAAATAAATGAAAGCGAGGTATAAGTACAAAAATAAATTTTCAAGGAGGTATAGACGTAGAAATAAATATCAAAGAGGCACCACGAGTTTCGGATGGAAGCTCCTTCGGAAGACAGCCTTTATGGATGCTTTCCGGAGTTGGGTGAAAAACTCCATCCATCTCCAACTCCTCAAATGGGTATAGGCATAGAAATATTATGTTTATTCTTCTCTATAATATTTTAATATATAAGACCTCCGTAATAATAACTAATTTAGGGCAGATCATTTCTCCGAAGTTCACAATCTATAATTAAAATAGGATAAAGGCATTATTGTACGGTAACTGGCAACATAACCTTGGTTTTGCTTCCGCCCGAATTGTTCATTCTGACGAAGGTCAAGTTTGTCACTCCACCTTATACCTACAGTTTAACGTGGAATCCTAACCACGCCCACCAGCAGCCCAGCATCTTAACCACGACGCAAGGTAGGCCGTACCCGTTTATCTACCAACCAATTTCCTTATTGTGTGGAAGGATGAACAACTAGATTTCTTAAGCGTCGTTGCTACTTGATGTGTAATTTGGTGGGTGCTGGTTATACTGTACCTCATATTAGATATATGTTATTCATGTCGGTATTAATAACGTTCTCAATTCTAGATCGGAAGAGCTACTGGCTAGTTATAGGGACTTACTAGAGCGATTAAAGGAAAAAACTAATAAGATTGTTTTAACAGGTATACTTCCTTGAATTATCCAGCGCAACGAGTTCTTCAGCAAGGCGACCTACATTAACAATAACCTGAAGTCACTTTGCCAACAGGAAGGAGTGCATTTTGTAAATTTTTGGGACAGTTTCTCCGACAGGAGGGACTTGTTCCTCGGAGATGGACTTCATCTTAATGACGTTGAGCTGCGCGTTTCGGAAGACTATTTCATAATACTGTCTCTTCTTTTCAGGCTGCCGTAACTCGAACGGTCCCGGCGTAATTTCCTCAAATTTCCCTTACGCTCGCGAAGGTATCGCAATTACAAACAATTTGAAGGTTCTATCCTTAAATGCTCGTAGCCTACGAAATAAAATAAACGAATTTTTTTTCTTTAATTGCTCGTAAAAACAATGATTTAATTGCGATAACTGAATCGTGGCTTAGCACTGAAACACGTGACTTTGTAGGGGAGTATCAAATTAGAGGTTATAGACTTTTTGTTAAAAACAGAATAGGTAGGCGAGGAGGAGGTGTTATGTTGTATATCAAGGATAATATTGCGAACGTTATAGAATTAAAGCACACAATTCCAAAACCGATAGATTCGACTATAGCAGAACTTAAATTGAACGATTTCAAACTTGTTGTTGCGGTTATATATAGGCCCCCAAATCAAACAGCTAATACGGACGAAGCGTTATATCGTGAACTAAAGAGAATAATAGGTAGTGAGCAGGTGACTTTAATTGTGCCAACGTAAATTACGATACAGTGCAGGGAGACGCGGAAGGTAATCGTTTAGTTAATTTTCTCGAGGATAGCTATCTTATTCAAAAGGTTGGGGAACCTACGAGGTTGGACAGTATTTTAGATTTAATAATAACTACGGACGATAAGCTAATCACTGATCTTCAAGTAAGAGAACCGTTAATTAAGCAATAGCGATCACAGTATGGTAGAGTTTGCCCTCTCAGTAAGTCACTCGAAACCAGCTAACTCGACTAAAATTCCCAACTTCCACGCGCAGACTTTTGTAAATTTAGAAATGAATTGTTACACGTCAATTGGGAAAACGTGATGGCCATCTCCAATGCAAAAACAATGTGGAAATCGTTTGAAACAGTATTTAGGACTATAAATGAAGCATGTGTACCGTACAAGATTAAGCGTGCGAAAGTAAATAACAAGCCCTTATGGTTTACTTCTAGAGTAGGGGATATTATAAAGAGTAAAGATGGGCTTATAGGCTACGTAAGTGCGATGAGGACAATTTGTGGTTACGAAACAACTACATATCTCTTAGGCGTGAAGCGAAAAGCATAATAAAAAAGTCCAAGCGCGAATTTGAAATTTCCATAGCTCGTATCGGCAAAGAAAGCCCCAAGTGATTTTTTCAATGCATCAACAATAGGAATCCAGTAAAGCTTGTCTTGGAGCCGTTGAAAAATTTTAACGGAGAGCTAGTTTCTGAAAACAAGCAAATGGCTACCTTGCTAAACGAATTTTTACTTCAGTTTTTACAATAGAAGATGTAACGAATATCCCTACGGTCATAGACATAATACCTTTTGATAATGATAGTACTTTAGATAATATTGTGGTTAGTGAAAGGTGGCTAATGCACTATATTGGTAAAATGAAAATGCGTAAATGACCGGGGCCGGATTCCATACATCCCATACAACTAAAAGAATTAAAAGAAAGCCTTGTTGTGCCTCTTACAAAGATTTTTAATGCGTCTATTTCTGATGGGTGTGTACCAGATAATTTCAAGTTAGCAAATGTAACACCTATTTTTAAGAAAGACGAGAAAGGTGCAGCGGGAAATTATAGGCCAATCAGTTTAACGTCTGTTGTAGGTAAGCTACTGGAATCAATAATTAGGGATCGTATAGTCGAACACTTAGAATTGCATAACTTAGTTAGAAATACGCAGCACGGTTTCAGGCGAAACAAATCTTGCTTAACTAATCTTTTAGAATTTTTTCAAAGCGTGGTTGACGTTTACGATAGTCATCGGGCGGTTGATGTAGTGTATTTAGATTTTCAAAAAGCGTTTGACACCGTGCCGCACAAAAGACTCATTGAAAAAACTAAGGCTCACGGAATCAGGGGTGTAGTAATAAATTGGATAGAAGAGTGATTGCGAGGTAGGAAACAGAAGGTGGTCGTTGATGGAGCGGAGTCGTGTTGGGCTAATGTAGCGAGCGGCGTTCCTCAGGGTTCTGTATTGGGACCCTTGCTTTTCCATATATATATATATATATATATACTAACGATTTAGATGTCGGTCTAGTCTGTACAGTTTCAAAGTTTGCGGATGACACGAAGTTGGGTGGTAGGGCGATTAATGACGAAGACAGAGGGAAAATCCAGGAAGATCTAAATAAAATCGTAGATTGGTCAGTCACATGGCAAATGAGATTTAACGTTGATAAGTGCAAAATTTTACATATAGGTTCGCGTAACGGTAATTCTGCGTATAGTATGTCAGGGAAGGAGTTGGCAGGCGTAGAACAGGAAAAAGATTCAGGAGTTATAGTCACTGGTGATCTAAAAGTGTCGAAACAAAGTACAGCAGCGGTCAATAAAGCGAACAAAGTGCTCGGTTTTATAGCTCGGAATTTTGAGTATAAATCCGCGATATTATTGTTCCTCTTTATAAATCATTAGTTAGACCCCATTTGGAGTACGCGAGCCAATTTTGGAATCTGCATATACGCAAAGATATAAACAAAATCGAAAGAGTTCAAAGACGAGCAACTAAGATGATTCCGTCGCTTAGGTCAAAGTCGTACGAGGATAGGCTTAAGTAGTTAAAATTGACAACACTCGAGACTAGGAGGCTAAGGGGGTGATCTAATCCAGGCTTTTAAAATTATGAATGGGTTTGATAACGTAAATAGAGATAGCTTTTTCGAAATATCACAGTATAATAGAACTACAAATAACGGGTGTAAGTTGACAAGTAGAAGGTTCGAGACAGCAGTGGCAAAAAACTTTTTTACGCATAGAATAGTAAATAGCTGGAATAGTTTACCGGTAGAAGTAATTAGTAGCACGTTTATAAGCATGTTTAAAAATCAATTAGACGTATATGTTGGTAGACTGGATATAGTTTAAGGTAGTAAAATTAAGGCGTTTGTGGTTCGGAACCCACGTAAAATTGTAGGTCCCCTCCGCCACCACGGAGGACATGCGCAATACACAATTACAAACCCAGTTAGGGTGACCAGCCATGAGTGGATCCTAGGGGCTTTGTTGGTCTGAAACATTATAACATATATTACCGTGATTTGGTCATGCTAATATGAAAATTAGTCAACGATTTTTTATTATAATATTTATAGTAACCCCGTTTAAATAAAAAGAAGTGTGTGTGTATATATATATATATATATATATATATATATATATATATATATATATATATATATATATATATATGCTGTGTCACTAAAAGCCATTGCAAAAAGAGATTGTTGAATATATGGACCTTCTCACTATATTTAACTTTTGAATGGTGAAAATAAAAACCCACTCTAATAGACAGAGTTTATTTCCACGACAGTTTCGACGCCCACTGGCATCCTCCTCGGGTGGATACAGAAACACGAATGAACCAAAACAAGAGGGAAAAACAGTCCAGGGACCGACCGTTAAGAAATTCGCACTGTTTTTTCTCTTGTTTTGGTTCATTCGTGTTTCTGTATCCACCCGAGGAGGATGCCAGTGGGCGTCGAAACTGTCGTGGAAATAAACTCTGTCTATTAGAGTGGGTTTTTATTTTCATATTTTGACCTTTCAATTAGAAAAAAAGTGAAGTTTTTTGCATTTATTTTGAATGGTGAATTGAAGGTGCGTTCTGCTTACCAATATCGAAAATACATTAGCTTTCCTGTTTTACTTGTCTTACCCCCCTCCCCCACAATAATTAATGAATACAATGACAGGAATATTTTTCTTCATTTGCAGTTGGCAGGTGTTGTGATGCCCAATGACGGCGAATGTCACTTGAATGAAAAAGGTTTCTATGATAAATATGACGAGTTTGATTATCCATCCGTGGGCCAAGTTAGTGAATAATTCAACTCTTTTATTTTGTATCTACATGAGATATATACGTTTCTAAGGAAACCATTATTAACACTTTTGCAATTTAAATCTCGGTATTAAATTTAATAATGGCATAAATTACACAGACCTACAAATTGAAACTTGTAGAATGGGGTTTATGTTCTAATATGTGATCTTCCCTAAGGTTACTACACTGATTTCAAAAGTGAGGGTAAAAAGCAAAAGGAAAACACGTTTTTCTTTACCTTGTACAACATATTTCATATATCCAAATAACAACTTGTGTACATTTTGATGAAAAAATGGGCAAAACTCAATTAAGGTGAAGAAAATAGAGGATTATTAATGCAACACAATACAAATGTGACAGATTATGCAGGCTCACTAGATTTCTGGGAAGAAATTCTAGGTCTTTTGTTCTCAAATGAACGTTTTGTGGTTCTTCTTTTATGCATTACGCCAGACGTCTCCCTTTTCAGAGACCAGCAGTAATCTGCCATCATAGTGACGTTCCACTTTCCTCGGAATCTTCTTTCTATCTCCTTTATATCTTGGTGGAATCGCTCACCCTGTCCCTCGCTGACGGCACCAAGATTTTCTGGAAAAAAGTCCAAGTGAGAGTGCAAGAAATGAACCTTCAAGCCCATCTTACATCCCAGTTTTTTAAATTTATTGAGCATGTGTTCAACGATATGGGTAACCAGTGGTTTCAACTTTGTCATGATGAACAATGCGACATCAATTTTGTGTATTTCATTCCAAAACGGAAAAAAAAAAAACAGTATGACGTTTTGCGAAAAATCTGTGGGTAATGGAGAAAAATATATATAATTTTTTAACTCGGCATGCATTAATTACTACAGGACAACAATCCTCTAGGCAACACCGTTTGGACTGTTTGGATGTGATAGAAGATTGAGGGAAGTCTTTGTTTTCTGTGAAACAAGTTTATTTATGCAGAAACTTGAAATATATTTACAGTATTACGTCGATACAATATATAAGAAAGAGAAAACTTCATCACCTTGAGTAGTCCAAGCATCATCATCCTGTCTGCATGTACATTTTGTGTTTCGTATTTATCAATTATTACGAAAGAAATCTTTTATAACTTGAAGAGCCTAATCATTTTCATTAATCAATAAAGTAACATAAATATCATCAACTGTTGCCGCAAAATAGAAGTCAACATCTTCCTTCCTTGAATAATCAATTTTAAAATTAGAAAGAGCCGTTTTGAGCAAAAAACTGAGATTTGTTTATAAAAAACCTCTGAATAGTTAGCTAGAACAACGTGAAAAAAGTGTTAGCAGCTGACGAGGAAGCTTCTAACAGTGGCTGTATTCTCCAGCGCGGGACACGTCAACGTGAAGAAGAGGCGACGTCAAACCGAAACATCAACGCGCTGGTGGCCAAACTTCCTCAAATCTCCGTGCAGCGGGCTGTCTACGGTGGCATGTTGCGTGGCACGGTCACAGTGCCGATCGGCTCCCGGGGTCGGACCTATTCTCAGCGTGCTATTTTTTCATTTACGGGGAGCAATTGCGTGCTCTCCGGACTACTCTTACTCTCCGGCGACATTAAGATTAATTCAGGTCCCACTACAACTTACACATGTCACCATACACAAAAACATAGACACAATAGCACCATGAAACACATATAGAAGTATAATATTAACATATTACAGTACAACGGAGATGGCCTCACAAACAAAATCATGCAGCTTAGGGAATTCGTACACAAACAAAACATTCACATAGCACTTATACAAGAAACAAAACTAAAACGCACACACAAAACACCCACCGTCCCTGACTTCACGGCGATCCGTCAAGATCGTACGGGGGGGGGGGGGGGTCACGGGGATGGACTCATCACTTACATACGTAAAAGCATTAGCTACACTGATGCCACACAAAACATTATAAACACAATCCAAGCAGATAACACGATAGAAATACAGGCAGTTAACATTAAAACACGCGCAAAACACAACACCACACTAATCAACATTTACATCCCACCAGATAGTTCACCTCAGGTGCCAGCCAATTACAATCCACAGTTACACAATCTGGCCTCTCTCACTAATGTCATCTTAGGAGGAGACTTCAACGCCAAAGACACTAGTTGGTACCTGCACAACCAAAGCAACACCAGAGACGCCAACATAGCCACACAGCTAAACAGCCTCTTCATTCTTAACAATACAGAAAAACACACACATACCACATCAAGCAGGATACTCATACTCCTCCCCAGACATAACGTTCTGTTCCCCCTCACTAGCAACACATACACACTGGAGAACAGAAAAACAACTGTCATCAGACCACCTGCCGATCATCATTACAACACGTTCTACACTCTGCCCCTGTTATTTTTTTTTATTTTATTGGGTTTAGAATCCCAGGCGAGCCGTGAACGGCCAAGCTCTGAAGGGCCAGTTCAACCTACAGCCCAAATTAAGCTAGACTAAAAACTTACGGACTTGGAGGTCCTATTAGGTCGTACCTCAGGGTTGCTGACTTGATGTGGGCCTACCTTAGGCCTCAGTTGCATAAAATTAAGATAAAAAACAAAAGGGGCACTATTTATGGTCTTCTTTTTAACCCTTGCAACAACAACACAACCTGCACTATTGCACGATGCAACAATCTTGTATCTAAACAACCAAACTGAATTGCAAGAGAGCTCTCTATAAGACCACACCCTGTAAGTGCCACAAAAAACAAACGAGTAGGAAGGACGCGCAGCGCCCCCCAAAAATGATGCCACAAGAGTGCCCAAATGATGCCACAAGAGCCCAAAAATGCTAGCTCTAAATTAAGTGAATTTTTCACTAACCTTACAATTATGAGATGGATATATATACACCTTAACTTAATATATACAAGCAATGCTGCATCAATCAGCTTAGTCATCATATCGCCTTGGGACAACAATGGCTCTTCCTCTTCTAGATTTTCTAACACTCCCCACCGAAGAGGCATTGTTGTCATTACCTTCTGCAAATTTAGCCAAGCCTTCTCCATGAGGCTGGAACTCAAATGTTTCATCTTGACTATCCGTGTTTTTGTTGATTTCTAAAGCATAGAGTTTTTGTATAGGTATCTTTAATTTTCCTCCTGAAGTCTTTACCAGTGCAGACCTAACTAAATTGTCTTTGCCAACAAACAACTCTTCAATTATGCCAAGCTTCCAGCATTGCCTTGGTCTTTCATTCCCACTCATTACCACTTTTCCCACCTTGATACAATTTGCATTGGAGCCCTTTACATTACCTGATGGGTAATAATTGAGTTCTGGCAAGTATTCTATCTGCTACCTCTTCCATAACTGATCTTGTAGCTCTTCAAGGTACTTGAACCTTCTGGTTAACTCTTCTTGAGTGCTCTGGAGAGGCTGTAAGTCTTCTGGCAAACTGGGGCTTGATGTTAATCGTTTACCACAAAGAAAATGATTTGGTGTCAATGGCTCTGCATCCTGCATACTGTTATAAATAAAGGTGATAGGCCTACTGTTCACCATTGCTTCTACTTCACACAAAACAGTGCAGAATTCTTCTTTGCTCAAATGAGCATTAACTAAAAGTTTCTTTAATGGACACTTTACACTTTTCACTAGCCTTTCCCAAAATCCTCCCCACCATGGTGCTCTCTCAACAATAAACTCCCACTGTACCCCCATGGTGTGAAAAGTAGGATTGGAATCCCTCCTCGTTTAGCAAGGACCAAACTTCTTGGAGTTCCTTTGCAGCCCTTTTGAAGGTTTTGCATTATCCGATATGATTTTATTTGGGAAACCCCTTCTGTTCACAATCCTTTTAAAGGCCAAAAGAAATACATCACTACTTAAGTTGCTTACCAACTCCAAATGGATTGCTCTGGTGGTAGCACATGTGAAGACATATATAACCTTTGTTAGACTCCCCTTGCTCATACACATAGACTGGACAATGCTTCCATTGCTTTGGATCTGTGTGTGCTTGAATTTCCTCCACCCTATTGGCAACAAATGGTTTCCATTTCCTTGCCTGGCTTCTTAACCAGTGCCAAACTATAGTGGAGTCTGTCCAATAATAGCTTGGAATTTCATAAAGGGCCAAATACTTTTGCACTGTAACTGCAAGCCGACTAGCAATAACTGCACCCATCATTTCCAACCTTGGAATAGAAAGCCTTTTCAAAGGTGCTACTCTGCTCTTTATAGCAACCAACCTGCAACTTACTTCCTCTTTGAATGTGCCTCTTATATAAATACAAGTTGCATAGGCTTCCTCACTTGCATCACAAAAGATGTGCAGCTCCAAATTGTCTGGACTATTGTTCAACTCTCCAAAGTACCATCTTGGGATTTCAATGTCTCCAAGATGTGCCAATTCTTTGCACCAATATTTCCACCTTACCACCATATGATCAGGTAACTCTTGGTCCCAACCAAGTCCAATTTCCCAGAGGCTCTGAAACCAAATTTTTTACTTTATCACAAATGGAGCCAGGAATCCAAAAGGATCAAAGACCTTCGAAGCCAAACTAAGAGCTGTACGTTTTGTCCACCTTGTCTCATTCTCAGCCAGCTCTACTAAAGATTTCCCATTGAAGGTAAACAAATCCTCTCCTTGCTGTAAAACAATGCCTAGCACCTTTGGGTCTATTGCCCACAACTCCTTAATACCAGAATCCTCAATACTTTCTGCTGCATCAGGTACTACACAGGACTGACTTATAAACTGTTGTAACTGAGAATGATTGGTCTGCCATTTTCTAAGCTCCATGCCAGCCTCCCTCATTATAGCTCTAGCCTCCATGAATATATGTTTATCCATTTCTGTATTATTTACGGAACACAGCAAATCATCAACATAAAAATTTTTCCTTATGTGTTCAATAGTGTTAGGATAGACCAGAATATTTCTTAAAATGGTACTGCATAGTAGCTGCCAACATAAATGGACTAGAGCTGAGGCCAAACAAAACCGACTTCATTCTATATGCTTGAACCTTAGGATCATTTTCCAACAAGTCTTTCGTATCCACCCACAGATACCTTACTGCATCTCTGTCCTCTGGTTTTAACTTTATCCGCAAAAAAGCTTGCTTCATATCTGCAGTCAATGCTACTCTACCAAACCTGAATCTCAGTAACAAGGAAAATAAACCTGCATTTAAATTTGGCCCAGCATCCAAACAGTCATTCAAGGACACACCACCTTTGTCCTTGGCTGAGCCATCAAAAACTACCCTCAGTTTGGTGATAGTTTTGTCTCGCCATACCACTGCATGGTGTGGCAGATAATGTGCCTCCTGGCTCACCAGCTCACCTTGCACCCTTTCAGCATAACCCTCCTTTACATAGCTTAGGATGGCCTCATTGTATTCAATTAACAATTCCTCCTTTTCTCTTAGCCTGCTGTTTGAACTGGGTTTGCAAGAATCCTTCCAAGGGAGGCCAACTTCATAGCAACCATCTCTAAACCCAATCCCTTTTTCCAATTGCTCTAAAACATCACTGTTCACTGTACTCGCCTGCTTCTCCTGTTTGTCCTTTATGCCAATGGATTCAAGTTCCCAAAAGGCTTTCAAATACCTTTCCAAACCATGGCTGTTCTCCTCAATCTTAACAAAAAGAGCTTTAACCTCCATTTCATTGCAATAGCTAGCATGTAGTATCCAGCCTAGCTTACTTTCGATAGCTACCGGACCTCGAGATGTGCAGACAATATTACCAGTGATGAAGTCCCAGTAATAGTCAGCTCCAATCAAAAGACTAATATCTTCTGTTCCGTCAAGCTTATTATTGCCCAAATTAATTCCTTTAACTTGCAATTCTTGGACACATGCCATATCTAAACAAATAAATAGTGACTGGAGCACAAAGTTCCTCAATCTCTACAGCTTGGACCTTGATAGTGGGACTTTGTGGTAACAACCCCCTAACCAGAACTTCTACCTTCTTAACCTTGGTTCGGTTTTGAACGGAACCCCCAAACCCAGAAATTCTTAAATTTTCCCTCTTAAGTTCTTTAAACTTCAATTTTCTGGAAATTGTGGTCTTAATAAAGCTACACTGGCTACCACTATCAAACAACACTCTTACAGTAGCTTCTCCATCATTCCCAATTAATAATGCTGCAGCTGTTTGCAATAATCCTCCTTTACCTTTACTCCCTTTCATAGCAGTGGCATGTGCCACTGATGGATGTCTCTATTTCTGGGGTAGGCCTACTAGGAGTGTTTTCACACAATAATGGCTGATGCCGGCCATGGCATATTTTGCACAAAATTTTAAACTTACAAAACCTTGCTCTGTGACCTTTCAAAAAACATTTAAAACATACTGTGAACTTAGTTACCCTGTCCTTTCTCTCCTCAACAGGTAAAGACTCAGCCACCTCACATTTATATGACTTGTGGTTGCCTTCGCAAAATATGCATTCCTTGATTCCCTTTAATTTATTCTTAGAGGATGCATGTAGAGCTAACACTGTACCTGGGCTATAACTTTTTGTAGAAACTTTGGTGCTGTGCCTGCCTTTGTCCCCTTGTTTAACATCCCACTGTGCAAACTCAATTCCCTCTCGTCTTGTTAATTCTGTGCTTAAAAGACTTAACATCTGCTGAAGGGGGATGTACACATGTTCTGTAGAGTGTCTCCTACTTAATTCAAGCAAAATTGAGCTAGGCAATTTAGACTCCAGTATAGTGACCAACATTATACCATACCTTTCCATTCCTACACCCAAGTTGTCCAGGGACCTAGTTCTAACTTCAAATTCATCATATAACTGCCGTAACTCCTTGACACTATTGGGATTATTAACAGGAGGTATAGCTAAAAGTTCCCGGAGGTGGCTTTTAATTAAGATCTCTGGCTTACCAAACCGTTTCTTTAATATATCTCAAGCCACATTATAATTAGCTTCTGTTAATGCTAATCCTGCTATTGTCTTTGCTGCCTCCCCTTCCAAGAGGGACTGCAACTAATTAAACTTCTCCACCGCACTTAACATTTGACTAGAATGAACTGCTGAGTGAAAACTGTCTGCCCACCCTTGCCATTCCTGAATACTCCCAGAAAATGTTTTGAGTACAAGCCTCGGTAACTGAACTGCAGATCTGTTAACGTTAACTTCACAAACACCATTTGTTGAGGGTTGTGTTTCATTATTAGACCTGGTCTCTAACTGTACTGAGCTGCTAAGCTCTTTTGCTCTGTGGCATACTTTAATTATATCATCAATAATCTCTTCAAAGTAAATTATGTTATTTTCTATTTCATCCTCTTCTATAAGAGCCTCAATTTTAACATTTATTTCGCTTAGAGCAACCTTTTTAGTTTCTAATATGGAAAGCTGTGCAGTCACTAAGCTTAAATCCTCTTGCTCTATGGCAGAATCTATAGTGGCAATGACATTTGTAATTAGACCTTTGTAGGGTCTTCTCCTTTTTTAAACCTTGTTCAATTCAGCTGCACTCATCTTCAATGCAAACAACAATTGGGCTCAATACCAAATAAGCTGAATTGGCAAAGTACTTAACCAAACTGATCAAACTCAAATTTTGCTTTTTTCAAATAAACTGAATTGCTTGGTTGGGGTACTGACCAACCACCAGTATGGAATACCAAATTGGTTAATATTCGTTTTAATGCTTTGTTCGTTTTCGATAGAAGGAGACATTCTATGACAATTTAACATATAAATTCGTATTCAGGACACCTTGAAATCTCAGGGAAACTGATAAAAATCAAGGAAATGTAATAATTATTTTTTACGGAAAAAAAAAATTAGACGTAAACAGCAGCCATTATAGGCCATTGACCGAGTGTTTACCTCTTTCCGCTGTTAAAATTTTGCCGGTCCTCGTCCTCTCCAGTGTTATGGGGAGACATCTCGTGGCAAAATTAGGAAACATAGGTCAAATCAGCCAATTAAATCTGGTTTTTGTTTCACGTGACCTTATCCGACCAATCAGAGACGTGCATTTTGAATCTCTCATAATGCATACTCATTCCAAAATGCTTTTTCAGTTTGCTTTTCGCTATGGTTTGCGGAGGTTGTGATTTGGATTACTATCAATTAATACAAGATATTTATGAAAAAGAAGACGGTGCTGAAGTTTTCTTTACCAGAGACGCAACAACTCTTGTTCGCCTGATCCAGCAACATATTAGGCCTGGGACTACAATCTATTCCGACGAGTGGCGTGCATATTCTCAACTCGGAAATCTAGGCTACATTCACCGGACAGTCAACCATTCACAGCGGTTCGTGGAAGACACCGTTCACATTCAAAATATTGAGCGTTGTTGGAAAGACGTGAAGAGCTGGATATTACGGTCTGGTAACAAAACCCAATCCTATTCAAAGTATCTTGCATGGTACTTGTTTAACCGTGAATATCCATCTCAACAACGTCTCCACAAATTCCTGTTGGTCGCCGCTGATTTGTACAAACACCCCAACACTGCTATTTAAGGTAAGAAATTGCAAAAAAACGCGGGTTAGGTTAGGTTAGGTCTGAACCAAAACACATTTTTCTGGTGTTTTTGGTGTGATTTGTTCAAATCTGAACTTCGTTTCTTTGGGAAATGAGCCGTTTTTGAGAAATTTTCAATTTTAAAATTTCTCAAAAACGGCTCATTTCCCAAAGAAACGAAGTTCAGATTTGAACAAATCACACCAAAAAACACCAGAAAAATGTGTTTTGGTTCAGAAAGGAGAAAAAGCACTAAAACGAATAATTATCACCAAATTTTCCACTCAAGTAACTGGCGCACTGAAGTCTGCAACCTTCGCCTACGAATAATAAACCAAATTAACCAAACCGGTAAAATTGTAGGCCCAAAACAACGACAGACTAGTGGCCAAGTTTCGCAATTGGGCGACCAAACTTTCTACCCTGGGACCGTAACTCAATAATACTCAACCCGTCTAGACCTAACTTGGGCTACAATTTGCACAATCAGAACTTTGCCGGAAAATAGTCACTGACTCAGTCTTGGGCTAGAATCCGGTTTCGAAGGACCATGTTATTTTTTTATATTTTATTGGGTTCAGAATCCCAGGTGAGCCGTGAACGGTCAAGCTCTGAAGGGCCAGTTCAACCTACACCCCAAGTTAAGCTAGACTAAAAACTTACGGACTTGGAGGTCCTATTAGGTCCTACCTCAGGGTTGCTGACTCGATGTGGGCCTACCTTAGACCTCAGTTGCATAAAATTAAGATAAAAAACAAAAGGGGCACTATTTATGGTCTTCTTTCTAAACCTTGCAACAGCAACACAACCTGCACTATTGCACGATGCAACAATCTTGTATCTAAACAACCAAACTGAATTGCAAGAGAGCTCTCTATAAGACCACACCTTGTAAGTGCCGCATTCAACAAACGAGTAGGAAGGACGCGCAGCGCCCCCAAAAAAATGATGCCACAAGAGTGCCCAAACAATGATGCCACAAGAGCCCAAAAATGCTAGCTCTAAATTAAGTGAATTTTTCACTAACCTTACAATGGATACACACACACACACACACACACCTTAACTTATGATAATATATACAAGCAATGCTGCATCAATCAGCTTAGTCATCATATCGCCTTGGGACAACAATGGCTCTTCCTCTTCTAGATTTTCTAACAGCCCCAACAGCGTTAGGCACACTTACAGAAATTACAAGAAAGCTGATTGGGAACAGTTCAAAATACAGCCGGAGGAACAATTCACCACATTAAACAGCACACCCATCATAAACATCAATACAACACTCAAGACATTTAATCAGATCATCAATAATGCAAACAAATACATACCCAAGTGCAACATTAGGAAATGCAACCCAAATTACACTAGAGAAATAGCCCACCTCATAAGGCAACGTAACAACCTCAAGCATAACACAAAAACACCACACACAGAAGCCATAAAACAGCAGATACAACAGCTCAACACAAAAATAAACAACAAACTTAAAGAAAAACAAACAGAAACATTTAGGGAATTCATACCAACACTAAACCACTTCACAGATAAATCCAGGCTATACAAGACTATAAACAGCATTACCCACTCTAACAGCGGCATTCACACCTCACACGCGGCTATCTGTCGCAGCCAAAATAATATCCCAACATAAACACAACAAGCTAACATTCTAGTTAATCACTACGCAAAGATAAGTCACTTATACAGAGACAACAACGAGAAACATGCAAACAGACAAACAGCCAGACACAAGAAAACCTACAGACTCGACACGACCATTACACCCTTCAATACAGACCAGACCACCAAGCTCATCAAAAACATTAAGAATTCGAAGGCTACTGGACCAGACAACATATCTAACATACCTGAAACACTTGGGCCCACAGGGAATACTAGCCCTCACAAATATCAGCACATATTCATACCAACACTGTATTATTCCTAACATATGGAAACAAGGTAAAATTATTACACTACTCAAACCAAACAAAAATCCAACAGAACCAGCTTCCTATAGACCCATTACTTTACTATGCACACCTTCTAAAGTAACAGAGAGACTAATCTTACAAATCACCAACCCACACATACCACTATCGCCTACTCAACATGGATTGAGACCTCACCACTCAACCACGACATTACTCACTAACCTCACGCAGCACATCATGGATGGCATCAACTCCAGACGACCAGCTCAACGTACACTATTAGCAACAATAGACATTAGTAAAGCATTTGATGCTATCCCACGCTTCCCTCTCATAAACAAAATACTCAACACAAACATGCACAATAACACCAAAAGGTGGCTGAGCAACTATCTTTCAGGAAGATACATCTCACATTTAATGGCAAGTCATCCAAAAACAAGCTTTTTCCGAACGGGGTCCCTCAAGGCTCTGTTCTCACCAACACTGTTCAACTTATACGTGCATGACAATCCAACACCCATAGATAACAAGCTTACCTTATCATCATATGCAGATGACATCACTCTAACATCCACCCACAACAACATCGACACCGCTACAAATAACCTACAAACATACATAAACAGTATACAAGACTGGCTCATACACAATAGACTCAAAGTAGCGCCCACAAAATCAACCATCACCTTGCTAACAAGCAACACAAAAGAACACCAGATAACTCCACAGCTTACACTAAACAACATCAACATTCCACACACTCGCAGAACCAAAATACTTGGGGTCATCATTATCTTTTGCAAACCACATTCAGGACATTAAAAACAAATGTACGTCAAGACTTAACACGCTTAGGGTAGTAACAGGCACAAACTTTGGACACCAGCACGAAACAACATCACTCATATACAAACAATACAGTATATTCGCTCAGTTATGGACTATGCTAGCCCATGCTGGGCACCCATTATCTCAAACACACACATAAACACCTTATAGACAATACAAAACAATGCACTTTGTATCATTACAGGATGTACTCAAACAACACCAATAGAACACCTGCACACAGAAACAAAAATACTGAAAGTTAGGGAACATTTCGACATGAGGGGAACACAATTTATGACAGCAGCGACAACTAACCCACAACACCCTTGCCACTACATGTACAATCATGCACCAACACCTCGCACCATTAAGGTAACACCAGAGAGACATTATAACCAAATACTCCATTCCATACCACGCCCCACAGACATCATACAGTACAGAAAACACATGCACACACACCTAACCCACAAAGCACTGACACGACTCGGTCCGAATGCGGTCCTTGGTGCGAAGCCACCATCCATTAACAGGTCAGAGATCAGCCTGAGCAGATCGGACCGAGTTAACTTAGCACGATTCTGATGTGGATATCACCCCAATTTACAGACATATAAACACAGACTAGCCAACTCCACAGACGACACCTGCCACCTGTGCCAGGACACACCACAAACAATTGAACACATTATGACAGACTGTACCACTCTAGCACAACATAGAACACAACACAACATCACTAGTGAGGTGAACCTCTGGTCACTCCGGAGAGGGCGATCGGTTACCTGCGTGCCGCCGGCTTGCTCGATCAGGGTGGGCTGTTCGGCTGAACAACAACAACAATTACAGGACACATATAATTAGCCAGACCCCAAAACCATTGTAGGCCTGTGTTATTTATTTAAAAAGACACTTTTGAAAGTTTAACATCAATAAGTTGTAAATAAAATTACATCAGAAGAATCATTTAAAGGCGCGATATTCACTGACATTTCGTGATAATATCATAATTATTGCCCATTCATAGGCAGTAAAGAAGCCCTCAAACAAATCATTAGATAGTGGCCAGTTATGAAATCTTCTGTATACGAATGGTCAGTGTTCGCATCAGTCAATCATGTCTGGCGAATCTAGAAAATGTTTGAAGCTAATCAGGTTGGATGCACTACAAATCCACGCACTGGATCAGTGATTCGTACCTGAAGCTTCAAGACTGGCCATTAGAAAAAAGGAGTTTCTGACAATATTTTATAATGTTTTAATTAATTTTTATTCCCTCTGACATTAATTTAGATAGCTAAAATGGCCAGAAAGAAAGGAATAAACATCATATTTGCTGTGAAAGGCCATGCCACCCTTTATAAGAAACTTTCGGAGAGAGTAAAAGGTTCTACGTTCGCACAACTTGTTGGAGGGTCGAGCAATGTCATTGATGTGGTGGCTGATGTCTATAATGTGAGTCGTAAAAAAAATGTTTAAATTTATCATATTTTTCTCACTGCAGTTATCATCATCTTTCAAAGTACTCAAAAACTTTTATCACATAAAATTAAGCTGCAGCAGCTGTAAGAACAAGTTCGTTTTGATTTAAAGAATGATCCAAAATTTTACCAAGGGACCAAGAGAAAAACCAAGACCTATTATACTGGAGTTTTATTGACACATAATTTGTTGGCCGAATTAAGTTCAGTTAACTAGGCTAAGTTTGAGTAAGTAACAGTAACTGAGAGGAGGTCATAGGCCGGGTTGATTTAGGCGAAAATGTAGGAAAAGTAGATGTTTAATGAGGGAATGCCTTGTCGACCATTTAGATCTTTTATAATTGCAGAGTATAACGGGAAAAGTAGAAATTGGAGTGAAATCCGATGGTCGCGAAAATCCATTGTCTTTACGATTTTTTACGGACTGCGGAATCAAAGGTACAGCAATGAAAGAGCAGAATGAATGCAAAAACGTCAGGGAAGGTACAACGTTCAATTTCACCGTAGAGATAACGGTTAGTGCTAAATTTATAACTCTTTAACCCCATAAGAACTTGTTTGCTCCTAATTAATTATTTATATTTCAACTGTCATTTATTTTAAAGGTCATATTACTTTATGTTGCTTTATGTGAGTTTGAACGACGGTTCAGGATCAACCTGCCGTCAACCCCTCTGTAACATCCCGCCTCATTTGCGGGATTTGGTGAAGAAGGGAATTGCTGTCTGATCTCTTCCTGCCCTCGTAACCAGCCACGTATGGCTGATCAGGAACTTTTCACAGAAATCTGTACAGCTGGTTCTTGAAGTTATTCAGGTTGGTGTGCTGGAGGTTCCTCACGTCTTTTGGTAGGGCATTGAAAAGCTTTGGGCCTCGTATTCTGAGGGTATTTTCCACCTCGTTTTCATGGTCCCCTGTCCCACCGCAGCTGGGACAGTACAAAATCTGCCTCTTCTCTTATTCCAGTTTGTTTCTATTTCATTTCTAAAGTTAGGGACAAAGCCCTCAAGTATTTTCCATACGTATATTATTATGTACCACTCGCGTCTTCTTTCCAGAGAGTAGAGTTTCAGGGATTGTAGTCGAGACCAGTAGTCTTCACCTTTCGTTTCCTCTATCTTAGACGTAAAGGTCCTTTGTATAGCTTCAATGTTCGCAATGTCTCATTTTCTGTATGGGCTTGTGAGTACTGAGCAATACTCAATTATCGGTCGGACTAGAGACTAGACTCTTTCATAATTTGAGCATGATGTTTGCTTTTCTGCTGCGGAAGCTCCTCCAGATGATTCCCATTATTTTTCTAGCCGTTGTAATTTTGATGTTATTGTGCTCTCTGAATTCTACATCCGACGACATTATTACTCCAAGATCCCTGACTTCTGGATTTGATGTTATCTGTGTGGCTTGCGGAGTTTTGTACCCTTTTTTTCTGTAGCTCCTTGTTATTACCATATCTTAGAAGTTGGAATTTTTCTTCGTTGAACTTCATATTGTTGTCTTCTGCCCACTGGAATAATGTTTCAGTGTCGTTTTGTAATTTTTCTATGTCACCTTCGTTCAATATTTCCTTGCATAGCTATGTGTCATCCGCGAAACACGATACAATACTGTCATTGATATTTGCATCAATATCTGCAATCATTATTATGAACAGCAAGAGAGCTAATACTGTCCCTTCTGTAACAGAGCTCTCTACTTCCGAGACTTCTGATTTGACTCCATTTACTATCACTCTTTGTGTTCTTTGCGTCAGGAAATTAAATATTCATCTTCTTAGCTTTCCAGTAATTCCAGTAATTCTTAAGTTTGTGTGCTATAATTCTGTGGTCACATTTATCGAAGGCTTTAGCAAAGTCAGTATATATTACATCTACGTTTTGTTCTCGACACAGTGTTTCAATATTTTCTCGTGGTGGTCTAATACATGTGATAAACATGATCTTCCAGCCCTGAAGCCATGTTGATTCGGGTTGTGTTATTAGTATAAGTTCTTTTCTCGTAGGTAGTAGGTAATTTTGCCTCTAATTATACGAGGGCCACTCAATATATTTTGCCCCACCTTTTTTTTTTTTCTTTCCAAGTTTCCTTGTAAGTTCCAGAAATTTTGTACACAAGTAGTTACATACCTTTTTTACAAGTTTGTATTTTTCCACATAGTCTCCATCCTTTTCTACGGCCTTCCTCCACCTCGAAAGAAGGGCCTTTATTCCTTGCTGGTAAAAGTCCGCTGAGTTCCGCTGGAGACACCTCTTAACCTCCTCAACAACCTCATCGTCACTCTGAAACTTTCTTCCACGAATACCATCCTTCATTGGTCCAAACAAGTGGAAGTCTGAAGGTGCCAGGTCTGGGCTGTATGTAGGGTGGGGTAACACAGTCAAGCACATTTTTTGTGATGGCCTCTCTTGTTTGCAAACTATTGTGTGGTCTTGCGCTATCGTGCAAAAGAAGGACGTCTTCCAGTTTTCTCTCCGGTCGAACTCGCTTTATACGTCTCTGGAGTCTCTGTAGGGTAGCAATATATGCCTCTGAGTTTATTGTTTGTCCTTTCTTCATAATGTCCACCAAAATCACTCATTTCATGTCCCAGAAGATGGTGGCCATAACCTTTCCTGCAGAGGGAGCCATTTTGAACTTTTTCTTGCATGGGGAGTCTGCGTGATGCCACTCCAAGGATTGACGTTTTGTTTCAGGTTCAAAGTGGTGTATCCAAGTCTCATCCCCAGTCACAGTTCGTGAAAGGAAGTCATCCCCTTCTATTTCGTATCGAACCAACGACTCAGAAGCAATTTCTTTTCTTTGGGTTTTGTGATCTTCAGTCAGTTCGCGAGGAACGAACCGTGAACACACTTTTGAGTATACCAGTTACTGAATTATCGTATTCACACTTTCTTCACTAATTCCTAGCCCAAGTGATAGCGTCTTGTATGTGACGCGCCGATTTGATCGAATGATGCTGTTAGCACGTTGCACAGTGTGAGATGTCACAGCCGATGCCGGGCGACCGCTGCGTGGCTCATCCATCATCGAGGCTGGTTCTCCCTCTCTCCGATGATCTCACACGTTTAGACCAGCGTCCAACTGTGCTTCGATCAACAACAGCATCTCCGTAAATGTTTTGTAGACGTTTGTGAATATTTCCAACTGTTTCCTTCTCTGCGGTTAAGAACTCGATAACAACTCCCTGTTTACGACGCACATCACTGTCAGACGCCATTTTCGAAACTGCGTTAACCATCGGTTTTATACAAGGGCGTTTAAATGCAGTTTTATACAAGGAGGGGAGGTTCAAACTGGAAAAATCTGGTAATGTGAAGCGCAGAAAGTTCAAACTTGGGGCCCAAAAGACATTTCAGCACCATGGCCTATTATTTAGCTAAGAAAAAAGGGTGGGACAAAATATATTGAGTGCCCCTAGTACGTTCAAAGCACCTTATAAGGTGGGAGGTGAGAGCTACTGGCCGATAATTCTTGGGCATTGCTCTGTTACCACCTTTAAACAAGGGGGCAATGTTCGCGTTCTTTGATGGAAGTGGAATTTGTCCTGTGTCGAGTGATTTCGTCCATAGTAAATATAGCGGTTTGGCAATACTCTCTTTACACTTACTCTACATTACATTTTATTTATATATATATATATATATATATATATATATGGGATGAATTTCACAATTAAACAAGTGAAAATGAATGAATGAATGATGCAAACCCTTTTCTTTTTCTTTTTCCCTGTGGGTTTGCATTATATATATATATATATATATATACCTTTACCTTTGGTTAGCTTTCGCCCGAATTGTTGATTCTGACGAAGGTCAAGCTTTTCACGCCACCTTAGACCTACAGTTTAACGTGGAATCCGAACCACGCCCCACCAGCAGCCCAGGGTCTTAACCACTAGACCACCCAGGGTACCCATTTAACTACCAACCACTTTATTTTATTGTGTGGAAGGATGAACAGCTGGGTTTTGCTGCGCGCCGGCTGCCGTCACCGGGTCTCGAACCCGGTGTCGATGGATTCGTAGTCAGCAACGCTAACCACTACACCACCGAGGCGCATATATATATATATATAGTCATGCGGTTTGCTTCTACAAAGCTTCAATTTAATATTTTGGAGAAATCAAATGACAAGGAGGAATGTAAATGCCATGAAAAGTCTTCTTTAATGCGCAACGTTTCGAGCAATACGCTCATCATCAGGCTAGATAATAACAATATGAAATTAGAATCAATAAATAAATGTGAACAAGACAAAATAATTTCTATAAAAAGACTAAAAGAAGAGGGTTAAATTCAAAGTTATAAAAATTTACATATAAAATTACAAGAATTTTAAAAGCTATTTTTAAATTACATATAGTAAATTTGAAATTAGTACACTGGAATAATTAACACTAATACAATGGAATAATTAACACTACGAACCTTTCAATGCTGGTTCCGAGGCACGAGTAATTTAAAACAAAACAAAACAGGAAACAAGCTATGGGTTGGGCGGTTGGAGTGTAATTTTTAGACAATCTCCCACCCATTGTAAACCAATTTTCTATCGACGCTTCGTTGATGACTCGATAGCTGTTTTTGATAATGCTGTACAAGCGCAACAATTTTTTAACTTCTTAAATTCTCTGCACCCCAATATAACTTATACAATGGAAACTGAGAAAAAT
Source organism: Bathynomus jamesi (assembly GCA_023014485.1). NCBI lineage: Eukaryota > Metazoa > Arthropoda > Malacostraca > Isopoda > Cirolanidae > Bathynomus > Bathynomus jamesi. The sequence continues at coordinate 236,367 of JAJOZX010001959.1, read as the reverse complement.
GGCTCCCTTCCCTTTTTAGATCTTTTAATTTCGAAAAAAGGTGATTCTATTACTACATCAGTTTACAGGAAACCCACTTTTACTGGTTTGGGCATGAATTTCTTTAGTTTTACCGATTTTAACTATAAGATGTCGTGTATAAAAACTCTCTTGTTCAGAGGATATAATTTGACCTCTAGTTTTACCTTACTAAACGATGAATTTAATAATTTAAGATCATATTTTACCAATAATAGTTTTCCTGTTCAATATGTAGATAAACTAATAAGATCTTTCTTAAATAATGTTTATAGCCCTCAACTTTCCTGTATTTCAGTGCCTAAAGATATAAAATATTTCCTGGTACCTGAAATGGGTCCCATGAATAAAGAATTTAAACTTAAATTTACAAAGTTGTTAAGAAAGTTTTTCTATCATACTGATTTTCGCATTATATTTATTAACAAAATGTCTTTAGGTAGCTTTTTCTCAGCGAAGGATCGAACTCCTGATTCGTTGCGTAGCGGTGTTGTATATTTATTTACCTGCCCAAGGTGTCTCCTTGGTACTTACATTGGCAGCACCGTGCGCTCCCTCAGGACTAGATTTTATTCGCATATGGGAATAAGTTGCCGAACAGGTAAAATTTTAAATAAAAAAGAAGCCTCCAGTATTCGCGAACACAGTATAAAATGTAAAACTGATGTCACTTTAGATAATTTTAAAATTCTCGGTTGTAATTCTTGTCCTAACTCACTTAGAATTTTGGAATCTCTTTATATTAAAACATTGACCCCTTCTCTAAACGTGGATTCCTCAGCTGTCCCTCTAAATTTTTTATAAACCCCCCTCCCCAACTCCCCAATTTTTTATAATCCCCCCCCCCTAACTTATAACTCCAACCGCCCAACCCATAGCTTGTTTCCTGTTTTGTTTTTTTTAAATTACTCGTGCCTCGGAACCAGCATTGAAAGGTTCGTAGTGTTAATTATTCCATTGTATTAGTGTTAATTATTCCAGTGTACTAATTTCAAATTTACTATATGTAATTTAAAAATAGCTTTTAAAATTCTTGTAATTTTATATGTAAATTTTTATAACTTTGAATTTAACCCTCTTCTTTTAGTCTTTTTATAGAAATTATTTTGTCTTGTTCACATTTATTTATTGATTCTAATTTCATATTGTTATTATCTAGCCTGATGATGAGCGTATTGCTCGAAACGTTGCGCATTAAAGAAGACTTTTCATGGCATTTACATTCCTCCTTGTCATTGGATTTCTCCTAAATATTATATATATATATATATATATATATATATATATATATATATATATATATATATATAATGAGATCCAAACGGTTGTTATTGCTGAAGATTCGTCATTTCGATAGAAACAACACTGCCCTCCTCACCAGCGAGGAAAGTTGCTGTTTTTTCCAAAGAAACATCGAGACTTTATGAAATGGTTTTTTTTTCGGTTGCGTACATTTTACTTTATTTATTACAGACGAGAGATGATAATGAAATGTAGTTATGATTATAATAAATTAATACTTCTTTTAAGGTTTCTGACTCCCCTAAAGATGACAGTCGAGAGACTAGGCTCGAGATTGGAACTCTCCAAGATTCTCTCGTAATCGATGTTGATCTGCTCTTCGACTGCGGCTGTGAACGTGACAAACTTAAAGTAAGTTTTCTTAACGTTATCCAAACCTCTGAAGATATCATACACCCAACCAAATAACGCGCACCCGTTGCACGAAGTTGTTATTTAGGCAGTTAGGCAGTGGTGGGCACCGTTAACCAAAAGGTTAACTTCGTTAACTGCTAATCCGTTAACCAAAAAGTTAACTTCGTTAACCGTTAATCCGTTAATTCGTTAAACATGTAACGGAAGTTACCGATAAACCGTTAACGTTAACTTTTATTATAAAAAAAATGAAAAACACAATATATATATAATTTAATTTTCCCTCTTCTTCTCGTTCTCCATTTTGTCCATGAGATGCATGTTGCCCTTCATGAAAATTAGCATATCAAAGTTTTCATCAGACAGGGATGATCTCTTGGCCCTCAGGATGTCCTTGCCCATAGAGAACAAACGCTCCACTGCAGCACTGGAGGGGATGGCTGTGTTGAACTTGATGAACAAGTCCACCAACACTTGCTCACCCAAGAAGGCAGCATCTGTCAGCAAGTCCTTGGAGTTGGTCTCCAGCCAGGTCTTGACCAAGTTCTGGGCCTTGCCCTTGAGTGACCTGTGGCTTCTGCTGCTCTCTTTTGTCTGGATGACAGCACTGAAGAAGTCATCCTCCTCCTCCTGCCTTAAAATGCTCGTGATATTTCTTGAAAGAAGTTGAAACATTCAACTCAAATGGCAAATCTTTCCGCCTGATTTTACAGTCGACCATGTTTTGCTCAAACCAATGCCATAAATAACTACCATATTTGGTAAGACACAAATTGTGGCGACGGAAACAAATATATCGCCTGATTTTGCACTGCGGAAATGGAAATTCGTTCATCACTATTAACAGTGGCGGATTAATTGCGCACCTGCTCAGCACTGAAAATAATAGAAACTTTTAAACGTTTATTTATGAATTTTTTGGGTTAACGGACTTGAGTTAACGGAAGTTAAATGTAACGGAAGTTAATTAGTCCGATAATGATTTTCAAAGTTAACTTAAAAGTTAAATCGTTAACGAAAAAGTTAACTTCGTTAATTAACGATTAACGGATTAACGGTTTGTGCCCAGCTTTGCAGTTAGGTTAGGTTAAGAAAATGATTTAAAATGTTTAAAGTGAAGAGCGAGAGAATTAATTAGTTGTACGACCACCTCACAGAAGTTGCGACACGTCTAAAAAATTTTAACGTTTGTGAATTCTTTGAAGGGTTATCAGGAGAATTCGCCAAGTTGTTCCGAAAGTGGAACGAAACAGTGCGGGGTTTGCTACTGTAACCAAGGATTTTACGGGCAACAGTGTCAGTGCAGAAAAAATCATACTGATTCAGGGACAAAAACGTAAGTTTAATCATTGGAACCTTTTTGAAATATGTTTGAAAACATAATCATCATCTTTGAAATTTATATATATATATATATATATATATATATATATATATGGAATGAATCTCACACTTAAACACGTGAAATGAATGAATGATGCAAACCCACAAGGAAAAAGAAAAAAGAAAAAATTATTCCAAGGTCTTTCGTGTATTCAGCAGTACCCCTTGTCAGGGAATGGTGTCAGGGAACTACAGGATGTATAATATGAGAAAATTGTATGTTGCCTATAGTAATGTTTTAAGGACTTTATTAAGAACTAGATTTATAAATGGTGTTCCTTCTAGTGCCACTATGCTGTTTATAGTCAATAAGGTGCCTAAATGTTCCAGTGTCATACGCAATTTTGGATTTAGATTTATCACTAGGCTTGGTGAGTCAGTCAGCAAGATAATAGAAGCCAATGAACTGATCTCCGATATATTTTATAGCTCTCAAATCTGGAAGCATTGGCGTAGGCAACTGTATGTTCATTATTCATAGTGTTTCACTGACCTACAAAGTCACTGCTCCAGACAACTATCTCTTAACTTTCTATGGACCACTTGTATAAAGTTGATACCTGTTGAATCTGAAATAAAGTATTTGTTTGTTTGTTTGTTTGTTTGTTTGTTTGTTCTGGCTTCTAACTATTTTTCTAACGAACTTATAACTGACCCTGATATCCCATGAACTTTAAATTCATATAAAAGTCTCCTAATGTGGAACCTTTCAAATGCCTTACTAAAGTCCAAATAATTAACATCTACATCATGTCCATCATCTACAGGGTGGCCCAGAAGGTACCTACCAACATTAACTTACATTTTCTTCGAAACGAATGAATAGAATTCGATGAAAATTTGATGACACACTATACTACTCACGCCATTTGTTTAACATCAATTCGGAGAGAATGTCATTGGTTTGGACTATCGGAAGCACTATGGAAGCGGCATTGATTGGCCTGCCTATTCGCCTGATCTCAACTCGTGTGACTTCTTTTTGGGGGGATACCTCAAAGATAGAGTTTACCAGACAGAGCAACCCAAAGACTTTAGAGGAGCTGAAATCATCGACTGAACGTCAAATCGTCGACATTCCGACAGAGGTTCTCCACCACGTGTTATCAAATTTTGGGATGAGGTTGCGAAAAATCGTCGAAGTGGAGGGACAGCACATCAAACAAAACAAACAAACAAACAAACAAACAAACACTATTTCAGACTCAACAGGTACAAACATTGTACAAGAGGTCCATAGAAGATTTTTCGGTTGCGTACATTTTACTTTATTCTGTTTATTACAGACGAGAGATGATAATGAAATGTAGTTATGAGTATAATAAATTAATACTTCTTTTAAGGTTTCTGACTCCCCTTAAGATGACAATCGAGAGACTAGGATCGAGATTACATTGTGTACATCCGATCAAATACACACAACCAACCACATTATCCGGGATATTCTTTATTAGACGTAATCTAACAGTATTATTATACTTAATACTTAAAGACTACATTGATTCCAATTGCTTTAAGTAAAGTGGGAAGATATTGAAAATTAACATGGTAAGGTAGGCTAAGGATATTTTTACGCTCAAATTCCTTTACAGTTACATCATTATAATACCTATTCTTGGCTTTCCTAAGGCAGTTATCTAAAAATGAAATAGGATAACATAATTTAGTACCACAATTCATGATATTGCATAACTCACTATGTTTTCCTCATATTCGTAATATAGCCAGAATTCATACATTTCTATCTCTTGAAATTCATTCACGTGTTAAATATGGTGGCGCTATCATTTTTTTTAATGAAGGAAGGAGGTGCTAAGGCGAGTGCTCGCAAAAGTGGCTTCCACAGAAGATAGACAGAGCCAAAAACAAGGTCTCCAAGGCTCAATAATGCCATTTTTATTTATTTATTTTTTTAATATAAATTTTTGAAAAGGTTGTGTAGTGTGTAAGATGCGTGTATGTGTAGTGAGGAACAGAGGGAGAAGTGCGTGTTTGAGAGCTGGATTGCTCATAGGGTAGATGAGACACGGAAAAAGATCAACTGAGGAGGACAGTGGCAGGAGAAACGGGAGTTCCAGCATTCCCTGTCTCCTGCCGAACACCATCCCGGAGTACTTCCCTGGTCGATTGGTGTCTACAATCTAAAGAAGAACATGCTGAAGTATTCATTGCTATCCATTATTTACACACACACACACACACACACACACACATATTATAACCTCGTTGATGTTCCGTGTGTTGGTCTCTCTTCACACGAAGGTCAAGCTGGTGGCCCCGCCTCTAGGTCTGGCTAGGTGGAGGAGCGAGTTGCTTTCTTGCGCTCTCCACCGCACATAGCCAGGTACACCCGGCTCATCTGGTACCGTCTTGAGCTAGGCATCTAGTCTTCTCTTAAGACTTAACTTTGACCCCTGTAACGTTTCTGAGGTCCTTTGGAAGCTGGTTAAAAAGTCTTGGCCCCCTGACAACCAAGCTCTTTTCCTTCAGTGTTGAAGAGGTCCCTTGTCGGGCCTTTAATTTGGGAACACTACATAATTCTACCTTTCCTGTTTTCCAGCGTTGTTTGGATGGTAATTGGGTTTAGTTTGAGGTTTGGTACCAGTTTTTCGATCATATATATATATATATATATATATATATATATATATATACTAGGGGCACTCAATATATTTTGCCCCACCCTTTTTTCTTAGCTAAATAACAGGCCATGGGGCTGAAATATCTTTTGGGCCCCAAGTTTGAACTTTCTGCGCTTCACATTACCGGATTTTTCCAGTTTGAACCTCCCCTCCTTGTATAAAACCGCATTTAAACGCCCTTGTATAAAACCGATGGTTAACGTAGTTTCAAAAATGGCATCTGACAGTGATGTACGTCGTAAACAGAGAGCTATTATCGAGTTTTTAACCGCAGAGAAGGAAACAGTTGGAAATATTCACAAACGTCTACAAAACGTTTACGGAGATGCTGTTGTTGATCGAAGTACAGGTGGACGCTGGCCTAAACGTGTGAGATCATCGGAGAGAGGGAGAGCCAGCCTCGATGATGAGCCATGCAGCGGTCGCCCGGCATCGGGTGTGACATCTCACACTGTGCAACGTGCTAAGAGCATCATTCGATCAAATTGGCGTGTCACATACAAGGCGCTATTACTGGAGCTAGGAATTAGTGAAGGAAGTGTGAATATGATAATTCAGTAACTGGGATGCTCAAAAGTGTGTTCACGGTTTGTTCCTTGCGAAATGACTGAAGATCACAAAGCCCAAAGAAGAGAAATTGTTTCTGAGTCGTTGGTTCGATACGAGACAGAAGGGGATGACTTCCTTTCACGAACTTTGACTGGGGATGAGACTTGGGTACACCACTTTGAACCTGAAACAAAACGCCAATTCATGGAGTGGCATCACTGCAAACTCCCCATGCAAGAAAAAGTTCAAAATGGATTCCTCTGCAGGAAAGGTTATGGCCACTATCTTCTGGGACATGAAAGGGGTGATTCTGGTGGACATTATGAAGAAAGGACGAACAATAAACTCAGAGGCATATATTGCTACCCTACGGAGACTCCAGAGACGTATAAAGCGAGTTCGACCGGAGAGAAAACTGGAAGACGTCCTTCTTTTGCACGATAACGCAAGACCACACAACAGTTTGCAAAGAAGAGAGGCCATCACAAAAATGCGCTTGAATGAAGGATGGTATTCGTGGAAGAAAGTTTCAGAGTGACGATGAGGTTGTTGAGGTTAAGAGGTGTCTCCACGGAACCCAGCGGACTTTTACCAGCAAGGAATAAAGGTCCTTCTTTTCGAGGTGGAGGAAAGCCGTAGAAAAGGAAGGAGACAATGTGGAAAAATAAAAACTTGTAAAAAGGTATGTAACTACTTGTGTACAAAATTTCTGGAATTTACAAGGAAACTTAATAAGAAAAAAAAAAGGTGGGGCAAAATATATTGAGTGGCCCTCGTGTGTATATATATATATATATATATATATATATATATACACAGGGTGATTCAGCAAAGAGTACATTAAATTGGAGGATGAAATCCTTGGATAATTCTAAACCATAATGTCTCTATGGTAAAATGTCAGATTCTGCATAGTTTCCATGTTACAATACATTTAAGATGTTGTATTAATGAGAGTGAATATGAAGTGAAACCCCCGTAGGTTTTTGTAATCATTTATTCACAGATCTCTACAGTGTGACCCCTCTTTGTTATAACCTAAAGGAAATGTTCAAAGTTGTCCCCTTCTTCCTCAATGCAGGCCTGTACACGTCGTACCATTGAATGTCTGACGCGTTCCAGCATAGAACATTTTGCCCGAGCATCAAGGGAATATCTGGATACTGTTTATCCCAACAGATGGATAGGGCGTGGTGGCCCCGTTCCCTGGCCACCCCGCTCCCTAGATTTTAACCCTTTGGATTTCTACCTGTGGGGCCATTTAAAGACGTTGGTGTATGATACAGAGGTTCAAAGAAGAGAGGAATTATGGCCACGTGTTCGTGACAGGTGCGAGCAAATTAAACATAGCCCAGGCATTCTGGAACGCGTCAGACATTCAATGGTACGACGTGTACAGGCCTGCATTGAGGCAGAAAGGAGCAACTTTGAACATTTCCTTTAGGTTGTAACAAAGAGGGGTCACACTGTAGAGATCTGTGAATAAATGATTACAAAAACCTACGGGGGTTTCACTTCATATTCACTCTCATTAATACAAAATCTTAAATGTATTGTAACATGGAAACTATGCAGAATCTGACATTTTACCATGGACATTGTGGTTTAGAATTATCCAAGGATTTCATCCTCCAATTTAATGTACTCTTTGCTGAATCACCCTGTGTGTATATATATATATATATAAGTTATATATATATATATACATATATACATTTTAACTGCAAACACGCAGTATAATTAACGTAAAGAACGACGCTTGTATAGGAGAATATTCCGCGCAAGATGAGAAGAGAGAACGAAAAACAAATGAAAAAATGAGGTAAATGAGCGTCGTTCTTTACGTTAATATATATATATATATATATATATATATATATATATATATATATATATATATATGTGTGTGTGTGTGTGTGTGTGTGTGTGTGTAATAAAACCAAACGTAGTTATACGACATCTGGATATAATCCGTAAGCAGTCTTTAGATGTTTATTGTAGTTCTTTCATTTAATATTATTTTTTTGACAAACCTAAACAGCGACCAGAGCAAGTGTCGGCCACAAGGAAGTCTCCCCACTGATTCTGTCTGTAGCGGAAGAGGGCGCTGTGAATGTGAAACCTGCATTTGTTGGAAAGAGGTAACAAAAACCTTTATTTCAGACTCAATTGGAACGAAAAACTATTTACATTATTTTTACGAAGGCTCACATGATAAAAGATAATAAGTGGACAATTTTCTTGTTTTATTTAAAAAAAAATAAAAAAAAAATAAAATCAAAAAATTCTTCAATGTCATGAATAAATGGGTTTGGTAAATAGAAATTGTAAAACATGGGAGTAGTTCGTGTCTCGTATACACTCAATATCACTCAATGTTATAATGTTTCAGACCAACAAAGACCCTAGGATCCACTCATGGCTGGTCTGACTAACTGTGTTCGTAATTGTGCATTGTGCATGTCCTCCGTGGTGGCGGAGGGGACCTACAATTTTACGTGGGTTCAGAACCACAAAGCCTTAGTTTTGCTACCTTAAACTATGCCAAATCTATCAACATATGCGTCTAATCGATTTTTAAACATGTTTATAGAAGTGCTACTAATTACTTCTACCGGCAAACTATTCCAGCTATTTACTATTCTAGGCGTAAAAACGTTTTTGGCAACTGCTGTCTCGAACCTTCTACTTGTCAATTTACACCCGTTATTTCTAGTCCTGTTATATTGAGATATTTCGAAAAAGCTATCTCTATCTACGTTATCGAACTCATTCATAATTTTGAAAACCTGGATTAGATCACCCCTTAGCCTTCTAGTCTCAGGTGTAGTCAATTTTAACTCCTTAAGCCTATCCTAGTACGACTTTGACCTAAGCCACGGAATCATCTTATTGCTTGTCTTTGAACTCTTTCGAGTTTGTCTATATCTTTTCGCATATGCAGATTCCAAAATTGGATGGCGTACTCCAAATGGGGTCTAACTAATGATTTATAAAGAGGAACTATAATATCGCGCGATTTGTACTAAAAATTCCGAGCTATAAAACCAAACACTTTGTTCGCTTTATTGACCGCTTCTGTACTTTGTTTCGCTACTTTTAAATCACCAGTGACGATAACTCCTAATTTCCTAAATCTTTTTCCTGCTCTACGCTTGTTAACTCCTTCCCTGACATACTATACGCAAAATTACCGTTACGCGAACCTATATGTAAAATTTTGCACTTATCGACGTTAAATCTCATTTGCCATGTGACTGACCAATCAATGATTTTATTTAGATCTTCCTCGATTTTACCTCTATCTTCGTCATTAATCGCCCTACCACCCAGCTTCGTGTCATCCGCAAACTTTGAAACTATACTGACTAGGCCGACATCTAAATCGTTAATATATATATATATATATATATATATATATATAAGAAAAAGCAAGGGGCCCAATGCAGAACCCTGATGAACGCCATTCGCTACATTAGCCCAACACGACTCCGCTCCATCAACGACCACCCTCTGTTTTCTACCTCGCAACCACTCTTCTATCCAATTTATTACTACACCCCTGATTCCATGAGTCTTAGTTTTTTCAATGAGTCTTTTGTGCGGTATGGTGTCAAACACTTTTTGAAAATCTAAATACACTACATCAACCGCCCGATGACTATCGTAAACGTCAACCACGCTTTGAAAAAATTCTAAAAGATTAGTTGAGCAAGATTTGTTTCGCCTAAAACCGTGCTGCGTATTTCTAACTAAGTTATGCAATTCTAAGTGTTCGACTATATGATCCTTAATTATTGATTCCAGTAGCTTACCTACAACAGACGTTAAACTGATTGGCCTATAATTTTCTGCCGCACCTTCATCGCCTTTCTTAAAGATAGGTGTTACGTTTGCTAACTTGAAATTATCTGCTACGCACCCCTCAGAAATAGACGCATTAAAAATCTTTGTTAGCGGCACAACAATACTATCTTTTAATTCTTTTAGTTGTGTGGGATATATACCATTATCAAAAGGTATTATGTCTAGGACCGTAGAGATATTCGTTACATCTTCTATAGTAAAAACTGACGTAAAAAATTCGTTCAGCAATGTAGCCATTTCCTTGTTTTCAGAAACTAGATCTCCGTTAACATTTTTCAACGGCCCCAAGACTTTTACTGGATTTCTATCGTTGACGTATTGAAAGAATCGCTTGGGGTTTTCTTTACCGTCACGCGCTATGGAGATTTCAAATTCGCGCTTGGACTTTTTTATTACACTTTTCGCTTCATGCCTTAGAGATTTGTAGTTGTTTCGTAACCAGAAATTGTCTTTATCGCACTTATATAGCCTATAAGTCCTAGCTCTACTCTTTATAATGTCTCCTACTCCAGAAGTAAACCACAAACGCTTGTTGTTTACTTTCGCACGCTTAATTTTGTACGGTACACATTCCTTATTTATAGTCCTAAATACTGTTTCACACGATTCCCACATTAGTTTTGCGTTGGAGATCCCCATTACGTTTTCCCAATTGACGTGTGACAATTTATTTCGAAATTTACAAAAGTCTGCGTGCTGAAAGTTAGGAATTCTAGTCGAGTTAGTTGGTTTCGAGTGATTTACCGAGAGGACAAACTCTACCATATTGTGGTCGCTATTGCTTAACGGTTCTATTACTTGAAGATCAGTGATTAGCCTATCATCGGTAGTTATTACTAAATCTAAAATACTGTCCAACCTCGTAGGTTCCCAACCTTTTGAATAAGAAAGCTATCCTCGAGAAAATTAACTAAACGATTACCTTCCGCGTCTCCCTACATTGTATCGTAATTCACGTTGGCGCAATTAAAGTCACCCATAACTAAAGCATGCTCACTACCTATTATTCTCTTTAGTTCATATAACGCTTCGTCCGTATCAGCTGTTTGATTAGGGGGCCTATATAGTATATAACCGCATCAACAAGTTTGAAATCGTTCAATTTAAGTTCTGCTATAGTCGAATCTATCGGTTCTGGAATTGTGTGCTTTACTTCTATAACGTTCGCAATATTATCTTTGATATACAACATAACACCGCCTCCTCGCCTATCTATTCTGTTTTTAACAAAAAGTCTATAACCTCTAATTTGATACTCCCCTACAAAGTCACGTGTTTCAGTGCTAAGCCACGATTCATTTATCGCAATTAAATCATAGTTTTTACAAGCAATTAAAGAAAAAAATTCGTTTATTTTTATTTCGTAGGCTACGAGCATTTAAGGATAGACCCTTCAAATTGTTTGTAATTGCGATACCTTCGCGAGCGCAGGTGAAACTTGTGGAAATTACGCTGGGACCGTTCGAGTTACGGCAGCCTGAAAAGAAGAGACAGTATTATGAAAGAGTCTTCCTAACGCAGCTCCAACGTCATTAAGATGAAGTCCATCTCCGAGGAACAAGTCCCTCCTGCCGTAGAAACTGTTCCAAAAATTCTCAAAATGCACTCCTTCCTGTTGGCAAAGAGACTTTAGGTTATTGTTGATATAGGTCGCCTTGCTGTAGAAATCGCTACTTTGGATAATTCGAGGAAGTATACTTGTTAAAACAATCTTAATAGTTTTTTCCTTTAGTTGCTCTAGTAAGTCCCTGTACCTAGCCAACAGTTCTTCTGATCTAGAATTTAAAACGTTATTAGTACCGACATAAATAACAATTATAACATACGTTGTGTCCTCAGAGGTTCCGTCTGTGAAATGGTTAACACTATTAGTTATATCCTCCACCCTTGCACCAGGGTAGCAGTAACGGCGCCTACGACGAGGGTTTCTCCCACAGAATTCCTCGAGTTGCCCTCGAACAATGGAATCGCCAACGAGTCGTATTTCCGGTTCATCAGCATCTTCGAAACCTAAAACAGAAAACTTATTGTTTGTTATTACTGGTAGACAAGTTTTAGGTTTTCTCAATGGGGCTCCATTATGCACTCGAACGAAGGGTTGGGAACTAGGGGAAGAGAGAGGGCTATTAGTACTATTTATATTATTAGTAGAAACTGAGGCAGGAGAGGTCGTAATTGGAGTCTCAAGGGATTCTAATTTTGCCGTCAGGAGCATTACGCTTTCTTGAAGCCTCACTCTGGCCTCCCTCTCACGTTCTAACTCGTTCCTCAGGACTTCCATGCTTGAGCACCACCTGCAAACTAACTGTTCATTATTATTAGCCATTGTAAACACGTAAGCGGCAAATTTCCCTTCACAGCGACTGCAAGTACTTGACGGGGGTAACATGCTCTTAATTAGTTAAAAAACAAAAAACGAGTGTTTGGAAATTAATAAATTACAACGTAGGTCTACCGCGTGCTTATTGTGCCGTCACCTGCGCAAACCCGCAAAAATGTTCTTGAAACGCAGAAACAGGTTCTTGTAACACAAATTTATACTAAATGAATATATAATTAAGCTATCGACGAAAGATCTGTAAAAGAAAAAGTATTAATAAAACTTATCTGTCCGCTATTCGACCGACTTTTTTCTTTCCGTTTTTCCTTTTTCCCACGGTGGGTGATCACTGACCACACTCTACTTGATCCCCCAAAGGAAGGGAAAATGAACCTTATGAAACCTTGTTTTGTGATAGATTTGAAAAACAAAAAAGGCAAGCCAAGGGAATTTCAACCTTATAAAACCTCGTTTAGTAATAGATTCGGGAAACAAACAAGGCAAGCCACGTGTACTAGCCTTGGTTTAATCAAATAATATAGTAATGAGTAAAGTCAATAAATTAAATATATTTGTTAATGAATGATTAGTAAACAGGAAGTAATTTAGTTAAGAATGCACCAAACACTATTTTTTTTAAAGACCCTTCAACGAAAACCACTTATTCAATTGGTAACACTGGACACTCGATAAAACACGTCTGTTCACAAGGAAAGACTGATCATATATATATATATATATATATATATATATATATATATATATATATTATTATTAGTGGTGGACCGGATATTCGCATCCGCATCCGCACTTCTGACTGCGGATGTTTTGTGGATATTACCTCTAATAAATTATGCAATTTACAATTAAAATTAACTTATAAAGTAGCTTATAAGGCCCAGTCATGCACATTTCATGTAAAGTACTAATTATTAATGAAAAAACAAATATATAAACCTCAAAATATCATATAAATACCTGGTAACCGAAAATTGAATGAAACTTGTTTCATTGAATTTTCTGTTGCTGAAACTCTTGAAAAAGAAAGTTATTATTTTTATCACAATGAAAACATTAATATTAATTTAATTCTTATGCATTGCCTGCCATAATAGTAATATCACGAAATTTTAAAAATTATGTCATATATTCATAATTCTATATTGTTGATAGATTAACTACAGTAAATATCCGCATCCGCGGATATTGAAATTAAAAATCCGCATCCGCAGATGTTGAAAAACTGACATCCGGTCCACCACTAATAGATATAATATATATAATATATTATATATATATATATATATATATATATTAGCCGAAATCCATATTGGGCTCCAAATAAATCTAACCTGTGATGTGATGAAATGTCGGAGGTCTAACCTTTTCAACGGCACCTCCTGATGTCTTCATCCTCTGTGCTGTGCTTTAACCATTTGATATCGTATTTTCCAGAATTTATATATTATCTGTTTTTTGTGGTCTATATTTTCCTTCCTAAAGATAAACCCCCCAATAATCTCCTCTTTGTCTGCCATGAACGGCACTACAGTCCAACAAGAAATGCTCCAGGTCTTTTTCGTATGCACACATGGGGCATTTGGTGTCCTCTCCTATAAATCTATTTCTGTCATTAAGTTCTAAATTATTTGCCCTACATCTGTACAATATGGTTGAGGCTGGGGTGTTATCACATTATATATCATCCGTGTCTCCAATGTTTCTTTTCCATTTTCTATATATTTTTAAACTTTCCTTTCCATCCATATCTCTTCTCCAGTTGTCCTCATCCCAGCTACGTAGTTTGTTCGCCAGTTCCTTTTTTTTTTTGCAATCTTTTACGTATTTTATATTTATTCTCAAGTCACTTAACCTCAACCTCCTTCATCCACTTCCCTCTTGTTTCTTCTTTTACTTTTCTAAATATTTCACCTACCAACCTGCCTGTGCCATTTTTCAAGATACTTTTGACATAGTTGAGCTTTCCTTTCATTATTCTTGTTCTCATCATTGATGCCCCTATTTCTCCCCTCAAACCACTCACAGCCACACTTCTTCCTGATGATAATATCGTTCTGTATATTCCATTCTCATATTTCTGTAGCTGTTGAATTTCTGTTTTGTTTAGTTCTATAATAGTTGTTCCATATAATATTGATGGCAGCGCCAAGCCTTTCCAGAACGCCTTTCCTACAACCAGTTTATTACAACTCTTTTCTATTACTGAGTAGGTCATATTTGCCATTTTCTGTGCTTTTTGTAACATCAGTTCTTTTTGCTTTTGGAAACAATTCCGTGTATTATTAATTGTTATGCCCAGATATTTTATTGCATCTACCACTTTAATTCTCTCTATCTGCTCTGGTGCTTCTTTTATGTTGAATATCATAAACTTACTCTTATTTTTGTTAATCTCCAGGCCATATGTCCTCCCTCTTTGTATTACTTTTTTGATATTATCACTTGCCTCATATATTGGCATTGATAGCTGTAATCCATCATCCGCAAAAAATAATGTATGTATTTTAAATTTCTCATCTTTATATCCTATATCTTCGTTATCCAACTTCCCTAGGATTTGGTATGTCACCAACTTGAATAGAGTTCCTGATAGGGTACATCCTTGTCTTATTTCACTGCTTACTTCTATTTCTTTACATAGCTCATCATTTAGCCTCACTGTGGTTCTGTCCCCTTATAGATTTTTGTTATGACTTCTATTATGTTTGGGTGAATCTTATATCTCGAGAGGTTCCACTAGTTTTTCTCTTTTAACCGAATCAAAAGCTTTTGCGAAGTCAATTGCTGCCGCTATCAAGGGTTTTCTATTTCTGTAGGTATTTTCTATACAATATTTCAAGATATAGATATTATCCTCTATTCTTCTCCCTGGTGAAAATCCAGCTTGCGTATCCTTGTCCTCATTATTCCCAGTTAGGTGTTCTTCTATCTTCGCTTTTATGATAGACATGAATAGCTTGTATGCTACATCAGTTAATGTTATAGGTCTTAGGTCTTTCTCTGTAGGTTTGTTCTTCTTTGGCACCATTACTGTTTTTGACATCTTCCAATTCCTTGGTAGTCTCCCTGTTCTCAAGATCTGGTTGTAGCAGTTTGCTAATGCTTGGGTGCACACTTCACTCTTTCCCAATGCCTTGAAGAATTCTGGCTTTAAACCATTTGGTCCAGTACTTTCCCATTTTTTATACTTTTTAATCCTTCTTTTATCTCCTTTGTTGTTAAAATAGGTTCCTCCATATATCCCATTTCACTTCTCACCTCTAACGCCATATCTATATGTTCTCCCAGAGTAGGTGGTATTTGGTATTCTAGTGTTCATTATCACTTCTTGGTCATCTTTGTCATGTCTCTCTTGTATCTTAAACTCCATACTTATATGGTCTCTTAGGCTGGAGGGTAGGGTATGTTTCTTACTTACCATGATCTCTTTGGCAGACTCATTCTGTCTGTACCTATCTATAAATTCTGCCTTCATACCCCAAGTCCAGACTGTATCCAATTTATTTGGATGTTTCTGGTATATTCCTAACCAGTAGCCTTCAAATTTCCTATCTGCCTCTTCAGGTGCCAGTTTATTTCCTTGATCATCGTATAATTCTATTTCTGTCTTCCTCTTTACCTCCTTTCCTTTCAGCTTGTTGATATGCTCCCATAATTTATCACCTCCTCCCTCTTTTATCTCCTCACTGACTTTTTTTCTCATGCTTATATATTTCATCCTTTATCATCATCTGGACCAGCGCTGTCCAACTTGCGGCCCGCGGAATGGAATTTTGCCAAATTTCATTTCTGAATTTTCTTCCCTATTTTGTCATTTCTAGTAGGGAGAACAACATTCAGCGGGTTCCTAAGTCGTATTAACCAACAGTGTATGATTATAGGCAACATCTTGGCTGCGCTTTATAGAAGTTGGACAGCACTGATCTGGACCTTCCTTTTTTGTTCCATATACTTCTGTTGGAAGTGTGCTTTTTCTTCCCCACATGTATTTCTCTTTTTTCTATTGTATTCCTTTCTCTTTTTTCTATCGTATTCCTTTCTCTTTTTTATCCCTTCTCTAATATTTTCATTCATCCAGGGTTTCTCTTCAACTCCAGTGTTCTTATTGATCCTCTTTTTATACGTTCTTTTCAGTTCACTATCTGCCACTTCTTTCATAAGGTTTTCCATTCCCTCCATGTCCTCTATATGTCTTTCAAGATTTTTTCTTTCTATCATTTTTACATAGTTCTCTAAAGCTGCTCGATCTTTTTTGTAATATTCCGTTGATTTACATTCACCTTTGTTGTAGCTAGTTTTGTCCTCTCTATCACATGAGAAAGAAACCGTGATTATGTTGTGATCGGATAGATCAATTTCTTCCTTTTCTTACAAAAACAAACGTATATGTGATTGTATGCTCTTTTGGGCGATTTATTTGGAGCCCAATATGGATTTCGACAACTATAATTAATCGCCCAAATATCTAAATATCTAATAACTGTACGCTACACGAACTAGTCCCATGTTTAGCGTGGAAAAGCAAAAATTCTAAGGTAATCACTCAAACCTAACCTACAAAAGACCACTTACATGTAGTTGTATGCTCTATAGAGTCTAATAAACATTTTTTTTTAATAAAACAAAAATTTGTCTACTATTCTCAACCTTAACCGGCTCACATATTATTTATAGGTGGATGTAAAGGTATGGATGTAAAGGTATTAAATGTAATCATTAAATGCAATTATTAAATTTATTAAATGTGTTAAATATATTTCTACAATTCACAAACAATGGCCAAGCTCATAACAACACAATGTTTATGATGTATCGGACCTTACAATCGAACCGAAATTTAAATCTGGTTACGGCTATTAAATCCATCCCTTTACTGGCCTTCTGACAAAAGTTTAAACCTAGCTCACTACTATCTTTACCAGCTATGGCCCATCCGTTTCTTCGAATCTGACAAAATGGATAGGCCCCTATGGGCCGCGTAAATAATATTTGCTGGGTAATGTTAACTGTTCAGAAAAGAATGCTTGAAGCAAGATCAGTATCACGACTATATTTCATGAACGTCACTCTTTTCATGTTGATTTCTGCCTTACTCATAATTTTAATATGTATGGCTTTATTTACCAGTTAACAATCAGCTCAAAAACTAATTATGAAACGAATTCACAGAGATATTACGGAAGATTCTGCCAATGCGACAAGGACATGTGCCGTACTCGTATAAACTCGAACGTCGAATGTTCTGGTAATGGAAAGTGCGACTGCGATCATTGCACTTGCAACTCTGGCTGGGAAGGCAAGTTCTGCGAGTGTCGAAGCAAGCACTCATGTCTTCCCAGAGGTAAGATATCTCATGCCACCTTACTCTCGTTATTCACTTAAGAGGTGTTTGAAAAAGTGCAAAAACAAAACTGAAGCACTTTTCTTAAAAGGGATGATAAATTATTTGGATTGTCATAATTGTCTTGATTGGGTAATCTGCAAAAGTGACACAAATGTCACATGAGAAACGATAAAATTCGGGAAACTTTTAAATAGGCTAATATAGTTCATTTAATCAAGAGAATTTACTACCTTTTTTTTGTAAACTACTAACCTAATGTTTCTCCTGATAATTAACTTTTATTTCTTACATAAATTATTGCTGTTTTAAAGTGTCGTATTTTAATTATTAAGTAAATTTATTTGTTTGATCTCTGCCCTTTACTTCTAAATCAGATAGCAACGAGCTTTGTTCTGGAAATGGAGAATGCGTTTGTGGAAAATGCGAATGCAAAGTTTCATACACGGGAAAATATTGCGAAGAATGTCCAGTAAGACTTTTATTAACATTTCTATCACTTATTATTATTAATAATAATATTTTGGTTTTTCAAATGTGGAAACCTAAATTTCAATACATTACTATTATTATTACTAGTACAGTTCCCGCCGTTTCGCTGACGGTTAGACAGGCTAAACTACAAAAAAAGAACCCAGCCGTGAAAATTTTGAGCTTCACATTGTGTCAACATTTCTGAATCTGGTATCTCCCAAAACCTCCTCACCCCCATTCATACAACTTGGGGGCTAACCCCTCCCCCATTACCCCCACCCATCCCCATTACCCCACCCATCCCCGATTACCCCACCCCCACCCTTCCCCCATTGCTAAACTACAGAAAAGAACACAGTCATGAAAATCTTGAGCTTCACATTGCCGCCCGTAATACAATTTCTGAATTTTTTTTACAATTTCTGAATTTTTTTCTCACAATTTCTGAAAGTGTGACGGACAGACGGACAGACGGACAGCTCTCTTATTATAGTATAGATTATTATTAGTTCTTACGAGTTGTTTCTCGACTTTCCTGAATAATATTCTATGATCATCGTTTAATCTTAGTATTATTTTTGATTACTGCCCACTCAATGGCATTCCCATTCGCGGTTCACAAGTGAGAATGTACAAAAGTGAAAAAATCCACATTTGAGAAAAGCGTTTCTTGATTTGAGAAACAATGTTACGACATCTCATTCGCGCAAACGACGCTGAGTGGAATGTTCCCTAACCTAATTTATTGTAACCAATCTGAACCTAACCTAACATTAGCCTAATGAATTAGCAGTGTTGGGAGTAACGCCGTTACTTATTTTGTAACGGTAACGCCGTTATTTTATTTATATTGTAACAAAATTGGTAACCCCGTTACTTTTCATTCCATTTTCAGTCATTATTCGTTACTCGTTACTTTATTATATGCTCAACTTGGAAACGTATATGAATAAAAATGGCTTCACACTAACCGTGTGCAAACATGTTTGAACACAACACTCGTGACACTGAGTGATTTAACGTGGACAAACTGTCCTTAACAAAGACATTTTTGAAAAATTAGTTTTTCTGAAATGTAACAATGTCTTCCTGAAAGACATTCAGCAATAGTTTTAAGCTTTCTATTTTTTTTCTTATATGAATAATCCATTAATCCTTTAGGCATTTTGTAATTTTTTATTCACTATTTACTTTAGTGTATTCTCTTCAATAATTTTCGTTTTTGTAATAAACAAAACAAACAAAACATCTTTATTGCGGATCGTTCACAATCCATAGCCACTTAACCTAACATACAATTATAATCTTACGTATTATATACTGTACTTAATAAAAAAAATAAGGCCAACATAGCCAACTTAATCTAGCATACTGGCATATTGTTTGATTAATTATCTGACAATTTTATGTATATTGTTATTACACGAGACATCATTAACTGAAAAGGTCATTTGTATACGTAGGAGAAAATAATTGTAGCTTAGTGAAAAAATAAGAGAAAGTAACGGTAACTGTAACGCATTACTTTTCCATAGAAGTAACTGTAGCGGTAATGACGTTACTTTCTATTGCGAGTAACGGTAACGGTAACGCCGTTACTTTAAAAAAGTAATGCGCCCAACACTGCCAATCATAACCTAACTTATCGTATCCTAACCAATCATAACCTAACCTAACCAGTCGTAACTTAACCCGGACCAGAGTGGAAAGGCCGTGAATAAACCTTATTTTTCACAAGAAAATATTCACTGCTTTCAGAACAATCATTTTTCACTTTTATTATATCGATGTCCAAACTTTTCGACTTTCTGCAAAATACATAATAAAATTTAAATTCCACAATGTGAGTATTTGAGAGAACTATTGGGGTAAATGTGAAATTTAGATAAAAATAGAGTTTGTCAAAAAATTAGGTATAGGTTTGTTGAATTTTATATTCGCCTTGACTTCTCTTTAAATAATATGATTTTTAGCTATTTTAATATTTTCTGTGTTGCTGTTATTGTTGATGAAAACGATTTTGACCCCATCTGTTATGGAACCATTGCGATTCTTTAGTGTTCTGTTGTGATGTGTTGCGTTTATTTTATGTAATATAACGATGGACTGCGGAAGCCAGCTATGTCAGTTTTGGTGCGAATTTATATATGGTGTTGCAGTTATCGCGCAACGGCACCAGAATGTGGTTTGATTTTTCGAAAGTTGAATTATTGTTTTCATATTTTATATATTTTATGCGTTTTCCACGTTTCCAGCCGTGTCACGTGAGATGGCCCATTTCATTTTACATATAATAATATACTATTTTACGTGGAAGATATTTTTCACAGTCATTGACAGAAGAGACCTACAGCTTAACGTGGACCACCTAATTGTTATAATTTAAATCTATTTGAAAAACTTGAGAATATAGGGGCCTGATGCTACCCTCATTCAATATGTTTCCCTCATTAGCTCCTTTTTCGTCTGCGCCCCACGCACGTGCGTGTTTGTCGTACCGTTTAATCCAGCTCAATGACGGAGGAGTTTCAGTCTCCCTCTATACAATTACATTGGGACACAATGTGACATAGTGTTGTCGGTTGTCTAATTCGTGTACAGAAATGGGTTTTCACTTTCTTCGGACGGTAGTATTAGCACAGTGTACGTCTATATAGGTACATATATCGACTATGACAGTGCCGGATTAGCTTATGAGCATAAGTAGCAAATGCTATGGGCCCCGCTAAAAAAAATTCACAAAATTCATTCGGGAAAAAAATATGAAACATGGCCGGGTTAATGTAGGTTAATGGGTATGAACAGACAGTATGTCAGTCGGTCTTGGGCATTGGTGGACCGCAGATAATATTTTATCTGTTTCAGTTTGACGATGATAATCTCTATAAAATGTATGTTCATTAATTGTATTTCCTCTGTGTTATTTAATCAATTGCTTTATTAATATTTTTAGATTTTATCCCCCTCTTTCCGGGCCCCGTGAATTTAACCCGGTTTCCCCGCCCTCTCGGGGGCCCTGATCACCAGACAATGATTGTAAGATGGGGTGGGGTTAATTCAGAGCCGTTCTCTGTGACTAATGGTGTCAGGCAGGGAGGGATATTATCACCCTACTTATTCAATGTTTATATGGATAATCTATCTGTTGTGCTGAACACCTGTAAAGTAGGCTGCTATATTGGTACAATGATTGTTAATCATCTGATGTATGCAGATGATCTAGTTCTTATTTCTCCATCTGTAAAAGGGCTCACCATACTTTTGAAGGTGTATGAAAGGTATGAGAAGGCGGAATGGGACGTTTTGGCGCCGACGTTCTGGCGCTGACGTTTTGGCGCCGCCGTTTGGGCGCCGTTTGACGATTGGTTAGGTTAAGTCGTGATATTTTTGTTAAAACTAACGAAAATATCACGACTTAACCTAACCAATCTTCAAGGGCGTACAGTTGACCTAACCGGGCAGTGACGATTGGTTAGGTTAAGTTGTGATATTTTTGTTAGTTTTAACGAAAATATCATGACTGAACCTAACCAATCGTCAATGGGGCAGATAACGGAAAACTACCCATATTATATACACACCTTATAATACACTGACTCTTTTGCTCGCACCGCCAAAAAAGTAACGAAGGGTCGCGCTTGCTACATTTATCAAACACATACAAATATCCATTATGTGAAAACTTCTGTTTCCCTTTCTTACTTGATATATTTTCAGACATTTATGCTATTAAGGGCAACAACACAACTTATCTGAAAAGACAGACAGCACTTCAGGTTAATAACCAAGTATTACTACTTAATACTTAATACTAATTAACGGCGGCGCCAAACCGGCTCCGCGCCCAAACGGTGGCGCCCAAACGGCGGCGCCAAAACGTCCAGCGCCAAAATGTCGGCGCCAAAACGTCCTAGATGGATGAGAAGGATAACGTCATAAAATATAATCCTACTAAAAGTCATGTTATGATGATGAGGACCAAAGCCTACAAATATATAAAATTTCCTGAATTTCAATTGAATGGTATGGTGCTGTCAGAAGTAACCCAGACTAAGTATCTTGGCCACATACTAAATGACAGTCTTTCAGATGACTGTGATACTCTAAGTCAATGTAGACAATTATATGCTCAGGGAAATGCTTTGGTTAGAAAATTTCATGTGTACATTAGATGTTAAATTGATTTTGTTCAAAACTTTTTGTACTCCAATGTATACAGCTCTTTTGTAATGAAACTACAGGATGTATAATTTGAGGAAATGATATGGTGCATATAATATTTTTAAGAGTTTATTAAGGACTCCAAGATTTATAAATGGTACTCCTTCTAGTGTCAGTATGCTGTTTGTAGTCAATAAGGTGCCTAACTGTGCCAGTGTCATTCGCAATTTTGTATTTAGATTTATCACTTGGCTTGGTGAGTCATTCAATAAGATAATAGAAGCCATGGTTAGTGGACTGGTCTCCGATATATTTTATAAATCTTAAATCTGGAAGCATTGGCGTCGGCAATTGTATGTTCTTAATGCAGAGTGAATCACTGGCCTACTTAGTCATTGCTCCAGACAACTATCTCTTAATCTTCTATGGACCTCTTGTATAATGTTTGTACCTGTTGAGTCTGAAATAAAGTGTTTGTTTGTTTGTTTGTTTGTGTTAGCTAGTGTCTTTTGTACTCGTAGGTGTGGTTTGTTCGCTGACTATATTTTATATTATAGAATTTTTATTAAACTGAATTGAAGTGAAAAGCCTTTATTCATAAAATAAATACAATTTTACAGTTTTTGTTGCTCCAAGAACTGCTCGTGTTTGGATTAAAAGATGCCGTTTAAAACGTTGTTAACGGAATTTCCCCAAAGAATGGTGCAGTACGTTATATGAAGAACAAAAGAGTTAATACAGAGTTAATAAAACCTGTTTAAGGACTATATATCTAAGTTTAAAGTTTCATATTGCGTTTGTACGTAAATGTTAGATACTTTTGTTCTTATAAAGTTTACTGGTTTTAATGTCGTTGAAACTTCTTGTGAATTAAATTTGGTACAATTCTATTAATTTCAGCAACAAGTAATTTTCATGTGAATTATGTTGTGTATTGTTCAGTAAATTAAAGTTTTAATAGCTTGTAATTTAGAGGTAAGTATGAATCATGTTTAATGTAAGAACCTTTGTCTCTGCATTTTGTATTAATTCTTATTTTAATAAGAAGTTGTTCGGAAGTTATCAGTTCGATATCTTGAAAGGAAACTGTTTGGTTGATTTAAAAGTGAACTTTGATAAAGAAGACCGAAAAGCTGGTCGCATCTAAAGGTTCTTTTAAGACTCAATGCTAACGATTGTTCGGTATTTGTGACTTTCAGACCTGCGGAAAAGGAAAGTGTTTGGAGTTTCGTCCTTGTGTCCAGTGCGAGGTTTGGGGGAGCGGAACGCTTAGGGGAAAAGCTTGCAAAAACTGCACCTATGGAAAAATTCAAACGTTGCCCTCTCTTAGTGGTAAGAAATATTATCAATACAGTTACAAAAACATTAACTGCCATATTTCACGGAGTAACACTTACGTGTGCATTATGCACAAAACATTCGTCACGGCTCACTCTGTCTACAATATAAGCACATAAATAAATTTAAGTTTTCTTCAGTAGAAAATGTAAAAAAATCTTCTTTGTTGAATTCCTGCGCATGACAGATTAGTACTGTATGAAAGTAGTTGTTCATCGTTCATCTTTGCAGCTCTGTTGAGAGAATATGCCACTCTATGCACCTATGAGGATGAACTCACCGGATGCCTGTTCAATTTCACCTACAAATATACTGACGAGAAGTTCGAAATCTTTGCTCAGAACACGCAAAAGTGTCCAGAAAAAATTGATATTTTAGGTATGTACACGAGTACAAATTTACATTCTCATATATTTTATATGTAATAATAATTAATGTAAGAGGTGCAGATCATGAAAACATTTAAAATTATACTGTAGGAATGAGTGCATCATACCACGTGACCACAAAATTTGTCCCTGTTTTTAATCGCTTATTACTCAGTCATTATTGCAGCTTCACAAATGAAATAAAAAGCTTTCGAAAAAGAATATTTAAAAGTTTTATTTAATTTTTTCGATATCCTGGATACGAAATCAGTACTTATTAAAAATGACAGTTTTATCCACCACAATCATGGGTTATTTGTCGGACATGCAACGTGTTTTCATCGCAGAAGAGATGATCAAACATGGCTCGGTAGTTGCCACCCAACGGTCTTTCAGACGACAATACGGTCAGCAAAGGACCATAGATCCTAAAACGATTCGCAGGATTTTCGCAAAATGGAAACATCACGGCTCAATCAAGAACATGCATAAAGGCAACTCTGGGCGCAGCAAAGGTGTGCGAACCGCTGAAAACATTAATTCAGTCGCAAATCAGCTTGAAACGGACAACAAGAAATCTGTGAGACGACTATCAGCTGTGACAGGAATCAAACGGGAGAGCATTCGGAAAATAATCACGTTGGATTTGAGAATGAAGTCATTCAAAATTATGTGTTTGCAACAGCTTAGCGAACAAGACTACCAGCGTCGTTTGATGTTTTGTGAACGCATTGAAACAATAATTGAACAAAACCAGATAAGATTAGGTGACATAATATTCAGTGATGAATGCCACATCTATCTCAATGGGTTCATCAACAGACAGAATTACCGGTGTTGGTCACAAAACAAGCCAAATATACACTTGGAGAAACCTCTGCATTCACCAAAAGTTACTGTCTGATGTGGTTTGAGTAGCAGCAAGGTTTATGGTCCTTACTTTTTTGAGGACCCAGAGACAAGGAGACCGCTTTCAGTAACTTCAGAAAGATATGTAGAAATGCTGAACACTGTTTTTGAACAAGAAAACTGCAGTAACAAGTGGTTTCAGCAAGACGGAGCAACAGCCCACACAACTAGGCAATCACTGGAATATTTAACAAGATTTTTTGAACAAAGATTCATTTCTCATCGCTCGCAGTTTCCCTGGCCCGCAAGATCTCCCGATCTATCACCTTTGGACTTTTTTCTCTGGGGATTTGTCAAGGACAAAGTATTCAGGCAAGAGCCATCCTCTATCGAAGAATTAAAGCAAGCGGTGGTAGAGAGTGTACAGTCCATTGAATGCAGCGTTTTGGAAAATGTAATAAATAACTTCCTTTCCCGTTGTGTGAAATGTAAGAATGTCCAGGGACGTCACTTTGAACACATGTAGAATAAATTAAAACTTTAATATGTTCTCTTTCGAATGCTTTTTATTTCATTTGTGAAGCTGCAATAATGACTGAGTAATAAGCGATTAAAAACAGGGACAATTTTTGTGGTCACGTGGTATTTACAAACTTCTCTAACCAAAGTTTTGTTTAGATTCAAAATCGTTTACTTCATTTAAATCTCTTACTTTTCATCTAATTTCAACCTCAAAGTTATAAAACTTTTACAGTAAATTTGACTTTATTTAAATGATTTCTGATGTATTCTTTAACTTGCTGTCGTTAATTATTTTCAGGTAAATTCAAATTGTTTTAAATACTCACATTCATTGCACAAGCAAATATCAAATCCTACCTCTCTCTAGACTCTAGTCACCTCTGTTAGATTCATTACACAAGCAAATCCTACCTCTGTCTAGTCACTCCACTCTGAACGCATTATACAGTAACATGCTAATTATTTCATACAAAAGATTTCCCACAGAAATTTTAAACCAGTGGGAACTTAATTTTTACTTTAAACTCACCAGTCACTTACAGGTTAAATCCAACTTCACAGATTGTCAGTAGATTATTAATAATTAAAAATTAGTTATTAATTTATTTTTTTATCTATTTTTATCTGTTAATAGGCAAATAGCTAGAATTTTGAAAATTCTGAGTTTCTGTCATTGCACTTCCGCGTGTCATTGTACATCTCTGAATTTAAAATTGTTCATAAGTTTCTTTTAAGTCTAGTAATCACTAAAGAATGACGATTCAGAATGTATGTTCCATTGCTGAATGAAACTTGGGTATTTGTAGGTTATCCCCCCCCCCCCCCCCCCCCCCCCCCCAATTTTGACAGAATATTTTCGTTAAAACTAACGAAAATACGAAAATATCACGACTTAACCTAACCAATTATTAAGGGCGTACAGTTGATATATTATTAATTATAACATTGTTTGTCTTTGGCTAATGTAGCAAGCGGCGTTCCTCAGAGTTCTGTATTGGGCCCCTTACTTTTTCCTATATATATTAACGATTTAGATGTCGGTCTATTCAGTACAGTTTCAAAGTAAGTTTGTGGATGACACGAAGTTGGGTGGGAAGGGTAATTGATGATGAAGATAGAGGTAAAATCCAGGAAGATCTAAACAAAATCGTTGATTGGTCAGTCACAGGGCAAATGAGATTTAACTTCGATAAGTTCAAAATTTTACATATAGGTTCGCGTAACGATAATTTTGCGTATAGTATGTCAGGGAAGTAGTTGGCAAGCGTAGAACAGGAAAAAGATTTAGGAGTTATCGTCACTGGTGATTTAAAAGTGGCGAAACAAAGTACAGCAGCGGTCAATAAAACGAACAAAGTGCTAGGTTTTATAGCGAGGAATTTTCATTACAAATCGCACGATATTATTGTTCCTCTTTATAAATCATTAGTTAGACCCCATTTGGAGTACGCGATCCAATATTGGAATCCGCATATACGCAAAGATATAGACAAAATCGAAAGAGTTCAAAGACGAGCAACTAAGATGATTCCGTCGCTTAGGTCGAAGTCGTATGAGGATAGGCTTAAGTAGTTAAAATTGACAATACTCGAGACTAGGAGGCTAAGGGGTGATCTAATCCAGGCTTTTAAAATTATGAATGGGTTCGATAACGTAAATAGAAATAGCTTTTTCGAAATATCACAGTATAATGGAACTAGAAATAACGGGTGTAAGTTGACAAGTAGAAGGTTCGAGACAGCAGTTGGCAAAAACTTTTTTACGCCTAGAATAGTAAATAGCTGGAATAGTTTGCCGGTAGAAGTAATTAGTAGCACGTCTATAAACATGTTTAAAAATCGATTAGACGCATATGTTGATAGATTGGGTATAGTTTAAAGTAGTAAAATTAAGGTTTTTGTGGTTCGGAACCCACGTAAAATTGTAGGTCCCCTCCGCCACCACGGAGGACATGCGCAATACACAATTACAACCACAGTTAGGCAGACCAGCCATGAGTGGATCCTAGGGTCTTTGTTGGTCTGAAACATTATAACATTATAACATTTTATATATATATATATATATTAGTGATGGGACGATTGTCATATTTCATACAATCGCTGTTGCGATTGCGATTGCGATTGTCAGAATTTGAAAATCGCGCGATTGCGATTGCGATTGCGATGTTTTAGCTTTAGCCTCACATAACGCTCATTTATGCTTTAAATATACCTAAACGCGTTACCTACCATAGGGTTAGCTTGATTTTTTAACATTCCAATTTTACATAGAGCAAATAAAGAGGTGTACTTATTGTTATTATTAAACCAATTTTTTATTCTGTTTTCAACTAATTCGCAACCCGTTTTCATTTCTGTTTTTGACTTATTTATTATTTATTTATTATTCCGTATTGTTGTTAGCTAAACTTTCCTTTAAGTACGCATGAAAGAGCAGCTTTCATAGCAACTTTTGTAGAGATTTAAATCTTTTGTTCACAATCGCAACAATCGCACTCATTAAATGCGATTGCAATTGCGATTGCGATTGTAAAAAATGTGCGATTGTATCGCGATTGCGATTGCGATGCATCGTCCCATCACTAATATATATATATATATATATATATATATCAGCAAACAACCACAGGGAAAAGGAAACACAAAGTCCGAGCGCTTTCGTGATATATTCACATTATCAAGGAGGAACAGAAAATCCTCCTTGATAATGTGAATATATCACGAAAGCGCTCGGACTTTGTGTTTTCTTTTCCCTGTGGTTGTTTGCTGATTAATAAGGTCACGTGTTATTTTGTGATTTTAGTGCATATATATTATATATATATATATATATATATATATACACACACACACACACACACACACACACACACGCGATATGTATATGATATAGAATAGGCGTAACTTCTAGCACCAGTTGTTTTAATATACATAAATAGGTGCGTCTTTTCTGTGACACCTGATGGAGTCAGTTTGTAGATGGGCTTTGTGGGTCTTGCTTCTGACTAGTGGGGTTAATCTTATTTAGTCACTGTCACGATGGTGTTTTGACTTTGAGTTAACACTACCAAAGCTTCGTAGGATGAATTAAATGAGATGAGGGAAGCTTCGTAATAACATTTATTATGAATTCACTAAAATGAGTTCAGCCTTAATGTCTTAAAGTTAAGGACACTACATGGTATCCAAAGTTCAAAAAGTTTGATCCCTGGATGTGGTACTCCTGTCTTTTATAGTGGGTGTAAGATGTAGGCGTGAGTAAGCGGGGTGCCGCGTCGTGCGCAGCAAAGTATGGATTGTTGCAAGAGTTTCTTTAATTATGAAACTACGCACTCTGTAGCCTTATAAGGAAGGCACGTGCATTTTGCCACGCGAGGGTTGAGGAGGAGGAGGAGGAGGGCGGCCGTTTTACAACATATGCATGTGTGTGTCTTTTTAGATGCATATGTATGTATATGAATTTGAAGAAAGAAGGTCTGCGAATGTTTATGTTTTCTTCAAAAATGATATTGTTTCATGTTAAACTCTAAGCTCGCATAATGTTCATTTATTTTATACTAAATATACAAAATCCTCATATATTCTTATACTTTACCTTATCTTTGTTCAGCTTTTTAAGTTTTTTACTCCACTTGCTTTGCTTCCTCTATTTTGTTTAGTTTTCTGTCTGATTCAACCTAATATTTGCGCATCGCTTTTCAGCTGTGACCCTTGGCGTTATTTGTGGAATCGTTGCCATTGGTGTGTTGACTCTCATCATCTGGAAAATACTCACAACGAATCACGACAGAAAAGAATTCCTTAAGTTCGAAAGGGAAAGGCAAAACGCTGCGTGGAATAGGGTAAGAGTTTCTTAAACTAAATTAACGTGTAAACGGCTCTTATCGGGTTTAAGCGGAACACGATTCATCGGTGAAAAATGGCAACAGCCGTGTGAGATGATCTTAAAAAACTACAAAAGAATGATATTCAAATAAACTTAAATTAACTGCTACCCTTTCTTTTTCAGGAAGACAATCCTCTGTACAAAGACCCCCAAACAACAGTGTCAAATCCTGCGTTTTCTGCTAAATAACTTTAAAAAGGTTTTATAAATGAAGCAGATTTTATTATCAACTTACTGAAAAATTCACTCTTACGACAAAAAGTATTAGTTTGCATAAAATAATTTATAAGGAATATTTCGAAATCAGACAATATATTTTGTTGCGAGATATCCTTTTCAAGAGTCTCTGGCTTAAAAATAAATTCAAAACCAAACAAGTGACTCCACTTTAGAACTTAATTGAAAGCAATTAAGAGACCTTATATAAATTCAACTGTTTGGCAATCTGACCAGATTTAGCATTTTCATGCTAGATTTAGCATTATTTTGGTGATTTTCATTGATTTAGCATTAAATCTCTCATTTCGAAAAGTTTAGCTTTTTTAGCATTATCGTAGGAAATTTGGCATTTTTCTAGCATATTACTAATTCAAGCTTTAGAGTGACTGTAAAAAGCCAGACTGCAAAGTATGGCGGTATGGCGGATTTTGACAAGATCTTGTTGGCACACTTCTACCAATTGGCGTGCATTTTGCGCACAATTTACCAAAATGGCACCCATGGCTATGTAAACTTAGCAAAGACCACTCAGTGTATATGTAATATATCCCTGGTTTTGGCGTAGGTGCTCAAATTTTGATGCATATCTGGCCTTGTTTGGCGCACATCTGGCCTTTTTGGTGCACATTTGGCGTGCACCGTAAGTTTAGCATTTTTTCTTCAAATCTAGCATTTTTTTTATCGTAAGTTTAACATTTTACCATCTGAAGAATTTGGTCACCCTGCTGTTTGGTCAATTACAGTAACTCATGATTCATAAATAGGGAAGACTAACTGTCTTTAATTTATCGCAAAGACGCTTAATTAATTAACATTGGACGCTTAACAATGAAATCGAGTGAGAAGAATTACAGGGCGGGAAATCTACTCGCCTATCTTCATTCTCATTGGTGCGTATAATCTTTTAAAGTGATAATAAATGCCATTTGCTACCGAATTTATATAGATAGTGACTATTAAAAACATGATTTAGCTTCGAATTTAGAAAACAGAATGTAGTGCATTAAATCTTAAAATATTACTCGAGTTATTTTCACCTTTTTTGCGTGTCTTTTGTCAAATAACAAAGCCGTTGCCACAGAGCTCACCTTTTCATACATTCAGATCTTCATGTTGATGTTAATTAAGGCACTAATGGTACGAAAGGTTACTATAATAGAGTGTGAACACTGTCGTTTGACACGGGTTAGCCAGACGGTGTCCCCAAGTTAGATGAAACGTTACTCATTTTAAACATTTATATCCTGTTCCCACTTATTTCATTGATTAATTTTTAATAACAGGAATAAATAAAGTATTAGTCAATCTTTCAGAAAAGAGTTAACTCACAGATGAATTATTAGTAATTAGAATATGTGAAAAACGGATTATAATTTAAGTGCTAAAATCTTAATTACAATTTAAATTACATTTTTCGTATTAACGACCCAGACAACACATTTGATGTTTAATGGATTGATTTGAAGCTGACATTGTTGATGCTAAGACTGATGGTGACAACTTTAAAAGAACATTTGATAAAGTGTGCATTTGTACATGAAAAATACAGACTACCGTATCTGAATGTGCAATAAAAGTCGGAGTACCGCCAGTGTCGGATTATCCAATAGGCAATAGGCACAGTAGTACAAGTGACAGTAGGCACGTGCCTAGAGGCCCCCAAGGTTAGGGAGCCACCGTAAGTTGACTGTTATATAGTCAGTATTATTGAAAGCAAAAAGAATAAATAAATAAAACAAATTAATAAATAAGTAAAAAGGTTTTTCAACGGCCAGAAACCCCCCAAAATTTATCAGGCTAATATACCACGATTTCAAACTTTCAAAGGGCTGGGGCCGCCAGATTCCACTCCGTACACATACAGGTTTGTTTACATTCACATCATATGTTGTCACGCGGCCACACCACCCACACGGCTCTCGCTCCCTGTCCCTCATTTCCATTTAGACTTTCATATTGGTAAGTTTTATGCATGGTTATATCAAACATTACGATCAGCGGTCAAGAATCTCGCGTACTCAAGGCATTTTCTTGATCTCTGATTACGATATACAAAGTAAAAATTCATACTTATAAATAGCCTATATAATATTAAAGAGATCATAAATGTTAAAAACATAATACTGTATAATCTTTTTTTTTTATTACGGTACATCAAGTGACTTGGATGATAAAAGTCACTTGATTGGTAGAAGCCCGGACTTCACAGACAAATGTATGTTGTAAATAAAATAATAAAACAATAAGCCTGTTTTTGGTATTATGCTTTTTTATTATTCCTTTAAAAAAGTTATGTAATTAAAAAGAAAACTTTTTCAATATGATACTACAGTTCTTTTAATAACATTACAAACTACGAGGAAGAACCCCCAAAGTCTTGGTGCCTAGGGGCCCCAGAGAGTCTTAATCTGGCACTGGCGGTAAGGTAGAAAGGTAGTGGGTTAGTGAAGCCTGGCAATGTTTAGGTTAGGTTACTCTATATGCAGTTTTCATATATTAAAAATTTCAATAATACTTATTCAGCTGATTGTGGTATGAAGCATGCGAACTTGCATTTCGATTTGTGTACAACTTCGGGAAAATTCTCAATTGGAGCCATTTCTATCTAAATATTTGTCACTAGCATGTGTTTGTTTGTTTATGTGTATTATTTTTCCCTTATCACATTCCCTCTTATGCCCATCCTCGTTATCACTATATATATATATATATATATATATATATATATAACGTAAAGAACGACGCTTGTATAGAAGAACATTCCGCGCAAGATGAGGAGGGAGAACGAACAAATGAAAAAAAATGAGGTAACCACCCTCCTCATCTTGCGCGGAATGTTCT
The DNA here is from genome assembly GCA_023014485.1 of Bathynomus jamesi. Taxonomy (NCBI): domain Eukaryota; kingdom Metazoa; phylum Arthropoda; class Malacostraca; order Isopoda; family Cirolanidae; genus Bathynomus; species Bathynomus jamesi. The sequence goes on along the minus strand of JAJOZX010001959.1, from coordinate 203,910 downwards.
TCTATACAAGCGTCGTTCTTTATGTTAATTATACTGTGTGTTGTTTGCAGTTGAAATGTACACACACACACACACACACACACACACATATATATATATATATATATATATATATATATATATATATTTCTAATTTGTATTATTATTCCTATAATGGTGGTCGATATAATTCATATTATGATGTCACACACATGTATGCTTAAATGCTTAATTATATTCTATTTATATTATTAATTTTTATCTACAGTATTCCTTTATCACCAGCCCTTTATCTTAACCCCATTATACCCCACTCCATTATCATGATCATATACTGTATATTTTTTTCTTTTATCATCCCCCTTCCTTCTCTCCCCCTCATCATCATCATCATTCGTCAGCCACACTCCTTACTGAGCGGACGCATTCCCTGGCTCTCTGATATTGTTTCTATTTTTGGATATTGCCGATTAATTTACTTTTGGAAGTTCTGAATTTGGTTAATATGATTTAAATGACATGAGCTGGACCTGTAAATCAAAATAACTTTTTATGAGGTAGTTTTAGTCGCTTTATTCAAATTTGTCACTCATTTTTTGTGCAAACTATTGTAGAAAATAATAATAATAATATATCTGATATATGTGATCAGTCTTTTTATATATGTGATCAGTTTTTCCTTGTGAACAGACGTGTTTTATCGAGTGTCCAGTGTTACCAATTGAATAAGTGGTTTTCGTTGAAGTGTCTGTAAAAACAATAGTGTTTGGTGCATTCTTAACTAAATTACTTCGTGTTACTAATCATTTATTAACGAATATATTTCATTTATTGACTTTATTCATTACTATATTATTTGATTAAACCAAGGCTAGTGCACGTGGCTTGCCTTGTTTGTTTCCCCAATCTATTACTAAACGAGGTTTTATAAGATTGAAATTCTCTTGGTTTGCCTTTTTTGTTTTTCAAATTTATCACAAAACGAGGTTTCATAAGGTAGGTTCATTTTCCCTTCCTTCGGGGGATCAAGTAGAGTGTGGTTACCCACCGTGGGAAAAAGGAAAAACGGAAAGAAAAAGTCGGTCGAATAGCGGACAGATAAGGGTAAATCTCTAGGAGCGCTCCATTTTTCAATATTAAACATACACTCATAAAACATATACTATTTGAAAGCTCACATTTTTCTGAGTCTAAAAATGTAGTAATCCAAAAGTATCAATAGCAAATAAAAAGTAACTAGGTTTAAATATAAAACCCTATACCGATCAATTTGTGATGCGTGATCTTTACGGGGGCCGTACCCCCGAGACCTAAATTATACGGACCTTTTCCAGTTTGTGTACCGTTTTTCATATAATTTATTTTTGATTGGTCATACAACCGCCGTCGATTATAACAACTTTTTAAGAGAGGTAAGTTCTTGATAACCTAACCTAACCTAACCTAACCTAACCTTCTGTTTTACTCTATGCTGTGCCTAACAGAAGCAAAGAAACACTAGAAAGTTGCATAAAAGCCAACATTGTAGAAAACGGTACATAAAATGGAAAACGTCCAATTATACAAATGATAATGTAATAACATATTCATGTTAGGTTAGGTTAGCGTAACAATTACCAAAAATACCATCTTACAACACAGACTGAAGATTTATAACTTAGCCAACCTTTATAATGTAGTTAATAACGTCACGCGTCAAACAATTAATTAAATCTAGTTACTTTTTATTTGCTATTGATACTTTTGGATTACTACATTTTTAGACTCAGAAAAATGTGAGCTTTCAAATGGTATATGTTTTATGAGTGTATGTTTAATATTGAAAAATGGAGCGCTCCTAGAGATTATCCCAGATAAGTTTTATTAATACTTTTTCTTTTACTGATCTTTCGTCGGTAGCTTAATTATATATTCATTTAGTATAAATTTGTGTTACAAGAACCTGTTTCTGCGTTTCAAGAACATTTTTGCGGGTTTGCGCAGGTGACGGCACAATAAGCACGCGGTAGACCTACGTTGTAATTTATTAATTTCCAAACGCTCGTTTTTTGTTTTTTAACTAATTAAGAGCATGTTACCCCCGTCAAGTACTTGCAGTCGCTGTGAAGGGAAATTTGCCGCTTACGCGTTTACAATGGCTAATAATAATGAACAGTTAGTTTGCAGGTGGTGCTCAAGCATGGAAGTCCTGAGGAACGAGTTAGAACGTGAGAGGGAGGCCAGAGTGAGGCTTCAAGAAAGCGTGATGCTCCTGACGGCAAAATTAGAATCCCTTGAGACTCCAGTTACGACCCCTCCTGCCTCAGTTTCTACTAATAATATAAATAGTACTAATAGCCCTCTCTCTTCCCCTAGTTCCCAACCCTTCGTTCGAGTGCGTAATGGAGCCCCATTGAGAAAACCTAAGACTTGTCTACCAGTAATAACAAACAATAAGTTTTCTGTTTTAGGTTTCGAAGATGCTGATGAACCGGAAATACGACTCGTTGGCGATTCCATTGTTCGAGGGCAGCTCGAGGAATTCTGTGGGAGAAACCCTCGTCGTAGGCGCCGTTACTGCTACCCTGGTGCAAGGGTGGAGGATATAACTAATAGTGTTGACCATTTTACAGACGGAACCTCTGAGGACACAACGTATGTTATTCATGTCGGTACTAATAACGTTTTAAATTCTAGATCGGAAGAACTGCTGGCTAGGTACAGGGACTTACTAGAGCGACTAAAGGAAAAAACTAATAAGATTGTTTTAACAGGTATACTTCCTCGAATTATCCAACGTAGCGATTTCTACAGCAAGGCGACCTATATCAACAATAACCTAAAGTCTCTTTGCCAACAGGAAGGAGTGCATTTTGCGAATTTTTGAAACAGTTTCTACGGCAGGAGGGACTTGTTCCTCGGAGATGGACTTCATCTTAATGACGTTGGAGCTGCGCGTTTAGGAAGACTATTTCATAATACTGTCTCTTCTTTTCAGGCTACCGTAACTCGAACGGTCCCAGCGTAATTTACACAAATTTCCCCTGCGCTCGCGAAGGTGTCGCAATTACAAACAATTTGAAAGTTTTATTCTTAAATGCTTCTAGCCTACGAAATAAAATAACCGAATTTTTTTCTTTAATTGCTTGTAAAGACTATGATGTAATTGCGATAAATGAATCGTGGCTTAGCACTGAAACCTGTGACTTTGTAAGGGAGTATCAAATTAAAGGTTATAGACTTTTTGTTAAAACAGAATAGGTAGGCGAAGAGGCGGTGTTATGTTGTATATCAAAGATAATATTGCGAACGTTATAGAAGTAAAGCACACAATTCCAGAACCGATAGATTCGACTATAGCAGAACTTAAATTGAACGATTTTAAACTTGTTTGTGCGGTTATATATAGGCCCCCTAATCAAACAGCTGATACGAACGAAGCGTTATATCGTGAACTAAAGAGAATAATAGGTATTGAGCAGGCTTTAGCTGTGGGTGACTTTAATTGCGCCAACGTGAATTACGATACAATGCAGGGAGACGCGGAAGGTAATCGTTTAGTTAATTTTCTCGAGGATAGCTTTCTTATTCAAAAGGTTGGGGAACCTACGAGGTTGGACAGTATTTTAGATTTAGTAATAACTACGGATGATAGGCTAATCACTGACCTTCAAGTAATAGAACCGTTAAGCAATAGCGATCACAATATGGTAGAGTTTGTCCTTTCAGTAAGTCACTCGAAACCAACTAACTCGACTAAAATTCCTAACTTCCAGCACGCAGACTTTTGTAAATTTCGAAATAAATTGTCACACATCAATTGGGAAAACGTAATGGGAATCTCCAACGCAAAACTAATGTGGGAATCGTTTGAAACAGTATTTAGGACTATAAATGAGGAATGTGTACCATACAAAATTAAGCGTGCGAAAGTAAACAACAAGCCCTTGTGGTTTACTTCTAGAGTAGGAGACATTATAAAGAGTAGAGATAGGGCTTATAGGCTATAAGTGCGATAAAGACAATTTGTGGTTACGAAACAACTACATATCTCTAAGGCGTGAAGCGAAAAGTGTAATAAAAAAGTCCAAGCGCGAATTTGAAATCTCCATAGCTCGTGACGGTAAAGAAAACCCCAAGCGATTCTTTCAATACGTCAACAATAGAAATCCAGTAAAAAGTGTCTTGGGGCCGTTGAAAAATGTTAACGGAGATCTAGTTTCTGAAAACAAGGAAATGGCTACCTTGCTAAACGAATTTTTTACGTCAGTTTTTACTATAGAAGATGTAACGAATATCCCTACGGTCATAGACATAATACCTTTTGATAATGGTAATATTTTGGATAATATTGTGGTTAGTGAAGGGAGGTAATGCGCTATATTGATAAAATGAAAATGCGTAAATCAGGGCCGGATTCCATATATCCCATACAACTAAAAGAATTAAAAGATAGCATTGTTGTGCCGCTAACAAAGATTTTTAATGCGTCTATTTCTGGGGTGCGTACCAGATAATTTCAAGTTAGCAAACGTAACACCTATCTTTAAGAAAGGCGATAAAGGTGCGGCGGGAAATTATAGGCCAATCAGTTTAACGTCTGTTGTAGGTAAGCTACTGGAATCAATAATTAGGGATCGTATAGTCGAACACTTAGAATTGCATAACTTAGTTAGAAATACGCAGCACGGTTTTAGGCGAAACAAATCTTGCTTAACTAATCTTTTAGAATTTTTTCAAAGCGTGGTTGACGTTTACGATAGTCATCGGGCGGTTGATGTAGTGTATTTAGATTTTCAAAAAGCGTTTGACACCGTACCGCACAAAAGACTCATTGAAAAAACTAAGGCTCATGGAATCAGGGGTGTAGTAATAAATTGGATAGAAGAGTGGTTGCGAGGTAGGAAACAGAGGGTGGTCGTTGATGGAGCGGAGTCGTGTTGGGCTAATGTAGCGAGTGGCGTTCCTCAGGGTTCTGTATTGGGCCCCTTGCTTTTTCTTATATATATTAACGATTTAGATGTCGGCCTAGTCAGTACAGTTTCAAAGTTTGCGGATGACACGAAGCTGGGTGGTAGGGCGATTAATGACGAAGATAGAGGTAAAATCCAGGAAGATCTGAATAAAATCGTTGATTGGTCAGTCACATGGCAAATGAGATTTAACGTCGATAAGTGCAAAATTTTACATATAGGTTCGCGTAACGGTAATTTTGCGTATAGTATGTCAGGGAAGGAGTTAACAAGCGTAGAGCAGGAAAAAGATTTAGGAGTTATAGTCACTGGTGATTTAAAAGTAGCGAAACAAAGTACAGCAGCGGTCAATAAAGCGAACAAAGTGTTAGGTTTTATAGCTCGGAATTTTGAGTACAAATCGCGCGATATTATAGTTCCTCTTTATAAATCATTAGTTAGACCCCATTTGGAGTACGCGATCCAATTTTGGAATCCGCATATGCGAAAAGATATAGACAAACTCGAAAGAGTTCAAAGACGAGCAACTAAGATGATTCCGTCGCTTAGGTCAAAGTCGTACGAGGATAGGCTTAAGGAGTTAAAATTGACTACACTCGAGACTAGGAGGCTAAGGGTGATCTAATCCAGGTTTTCAAAATTATGAATGGGTTCGATAACGTAGATAGAGATAGCTTTTTCGAAATATCTCAATATAATAGGACTAGAAATAACGGGTGTAAGTTGACAAGTAGAAGGTTCGAGACAGCAGTTGAAAAACTTTTTTACGCATAGAATAGTAAATAGCTGGAATAGTTTGCCGGTAGAAGTAATTAGTAGCACGTCTATAAACATGTTTAAAAATCGATTAGACGCATATGTTGATAGATTGGGTATAGTTTAAGGTAGTAAAATTAAGGCTTTGTGGTTCGGAACCCACGTAAAATTGTAGGTCCCCTCCGCCACCACGGAGGACATGCACAATACACAATTACGAACACAGTTAGGTAGACCAGCCATGAGTGGATCCTAGGGTCTTTGTTGGTCTGAAACATTATAAACATTATAACATTTTGTATATATATATATATTATATATATATATATACGATATGTATATGATATATTTAAGTTGCGTGGCAGACGTTTCATTACTAATATCGCTAAAAACGTCTTTATGTTTAAAGTAATTGATAAATGGAATAATCTTCCTGCGTCAGTCGTTAACTCTACCAGCGTTAACATGTTTAAGAACCGTTTAGATTGGCATTTTAAAAATATTAACGTCGTTTAAAATTAAAAAAATTAGTAACAGAAGCTCTGGTGGTGGTGGTCGAGGATGAGTCTGTTGACGATTAATGCCAGCTTGTGACATGCCAGCGTGTGATGCCAGCAATAAAAAAAAAAAATTAGACTAACACGAACGTAGATGTAGCTCGTAGAGTAAACTAACCCACTTTTTGTTTAACTTTACCTACTTTTTTTTTACTTGCATGTCTGTAACTCTCTTTACTTGCGTGTCTGTAGTTTGCATGGTATGACAGTGAGTTAAGACTGTGTTTGCATGGTTTGTAAGCGTTCTTATTTTACTTCTTTTCATCTTTCACCCCTCTCCTATTCTCTTCGACTATTTTTCCGATTTGTCGGCAGTGGCCGGCGGATGATGATGGTGAGTCTTTTTTCTCTTTTTCTGAATGAATGTTAACCCACGAATGATAGGTTCTGCTACTTACTTAAGCCCTTATTCTCCTCTTTTAACCCCCTCCTCTTTCCTTTCTCTCGGGCTAACCTTAGAGTGGATCTTAGGGTCTTTGTTAGCCTTAGCTTCTGTAGATCTGTAGATCTCAAGAGGATTGACCTTGGTCACACTGCTCTCTGAGAAAAATTGCAAGAAATTTAGGTATCAGTCGAAGTTCCATACAAAGAATGTAGAGAACGGTAGGACTTAAAGCATTTAAAAGGATCCGTGTTTCAAGACGTGACAGCAATGTAAGAGTTAAAAGAAAAATTCGTTGTAGAAAATTGCTTCATAGATTTTCGTCCAATGATGTTAAAAAAAATAGTTTTTACAGATGAAAAAGATTTCACCATCGAGATTGCTCGAAACTCCCGGAACGATGTTGTTTATGGTCGGCGTAAGAAAGACATTCCTCCATCGAAACTTTACCATCAGACAAGTCGGTTTTCCAAAAAGATCATGGTATTAGCAGGTGTATCGTTAAATGAAAAGACGAAAATTTATTTAATTTCAGAAAATAAAAAATTAATTCAGAAACCTATGTAAATCTCCGAGGAGAATCTTTTACCTGATTGTTGGCGTCTGTATTATGGAAACGATTTCGTACTCCAACAAGATGGTGCTGCAGCTCATACTAGCAAGTTCACATAGGATTATCTACAACAGAATGTAGTCAACTTCATTGGAAAAAACGACTGGTCCCCGCAATCACCTGATTGCAATCCCATGGATTATTGCATATGGAACGCTCTAGCAGAGAAGATTTATGAAGGCCAAACAGAAAAGTTTACAGAAATGCAATTAAAGAAAAAAATACTCGAATATTGGGACAAAATAACATTAATAGAAATCAGAAAATGTATCATGTCGTTGAAGAAAAGGTTAAGATTAGTTAGTAAGCAGGACGGCGGAATATTGATCATATTTGTCGATAAGATGTGAATAATAAATTTTTTTTAGTTTATGATATTCGTTTTTTTCACCATACCTCATTCTTCCCTCAACTGTGGAAAAAATATTTTATGTAGAGGTCTGAAATTTTTATGATGGCTTATCAATAGATTGAAGTAAAAGTTATGTAAATTCTGGAAGTGTGAACTGCATATTTTGAAGTTATTGATGTTCAAATCTCAAGACGTTTTCTTTGGGCCACCCGATATATATATATATATATATATATATATATATGGTAAGATGTATGAAATAATTTACGAATGTAGGTATTCAGTTAAGAGGGTATTCGAAGGTGTGAGGGTAAAAGCAATTTCGCGCTGAAGTGGCTAACCCTAGTATGCCAACTGAATAATTTGGGTATATGAGAAATGAACAATTTGGGTCCCTTCAATCGGGAGCCCCGGTGCCTCGTACCCACTACACCCTCCGAAGGACCGACCCTGCTAACGTCCCACCCCAACCCCGGAGTACTTACCGTTATCTTCTTACGGAAGATAAATATTTTATCTTCAGTAAGAAGATAAGGTATCCATACGTCCCGGTTTTCAGAGCTGTCCCGGTCTTTAGAAAAAGTTTTCGGGACAAAAAAAAATGAGTAAGGTGTGTATTATTATATTTAGTATTCATTTACTCTGTTAAAAAGTGTTTTCAAAATAAACCTAAAGGCTATAGGGCATAGGTCCGTCCCTGTCCCGGTTTTTCCAAACACAAATCTGGACACCCTATCATAAAATACAGGATTTCCTTTGATAATATTGTCGACACTCCGACTGGCTTCTATTATACTCGTTTGTCCTAAAATGATTTTAGTGATATTTTGTGATTAGTTCGTTCGTCTGCAAAATTATTATGGTCGTGATTTAAGTAAGTATTTGGTGAAAATCTGCTCAACTTCCCTCATTTTCGATCATTTTAAAAAAGATTCAGGATTTCGAGGCATATTTTAATGTATGCAAAACTAGCTTGTATTATTATTATTGGTACTTTTTCTCGGGACAGAAATCGAACCAGCAACCTCGGTACAAAGACTAATATATATATATATATATATATATAATCACAAAATTATTATATACGTGGTATTTTAGAATATTTTATTCGTTACAGGCATACTATAAGTTCTTGGTAGAAACTGATCTCTCGGATTGGTGTCTAAACACGCTTTGCAATTCATTAAAAGCTTTCAGTCAGTCATTTGATTAATTTCGAACGAAGAACAAATCTCCTCACAAAATCTTTATATAATAATAATAATAATAATAATAATAATAATAATAAAATCTTTATTACAGATCATTCACAATCCATAGCACTTAATCTAACATACAAATACAATCTTATTATCCACTTTATAACTTAATAATATGCAAATACAATTTTTGCTGCATTACAAAAATAAGGTATTTACACCAGCAGGTGTGAACCAAGACTGCCATATAGGTGAAAGGTATACAGTACCTAAGGACAGGACATTGTACAATAAAGCATTAGTGTTGTTTTTTATTAAATTAATTAACTAATTATAACTAATCATATTTTCTACGCAGTTCCATGAAACAGAACACCCGTGCAGTAGGTTAGGTTATTTGGTTACAAATCTGTTGCGGAACCCTGGAACAACCTTCTTCAATCCATCTTTCCCCCTGTCTATGACCTCCAATCTTTTAAAGGCATAGTGTCCAAGCACCTCGAAAACTTCGGACCTTGATTTCGTCTCTCTTTTTCTCCTTCTATATGGAAGGGCGTGTCTACGAGTGTTCGCCCTTGGCCCCTCCTTCCTTCCTGCATAAAAATAAATTAAACATTTTTTTCACCAGATTAAATAAAGAAATTGTTAATTTATATATCTCAATTGTTAATTTATATCTCATTTATTCCGTTCACACACACACACACACACACATATGTGCGCATCTCAGTATAAGCGAGGTACCGACTTTTTGAAATCCATATATCTAAAAATAATTGACAAACTTAATTTAACTTAACCTAACTTTAATACCACCGAACCGAGAAGGGCGTGATAAATGTTACGGTCGTAACTGAGGCCTCGAAAAGTGTTTTTTATAGTGAGGTACTCGCTAATCTAGCCTAACCTGACGTAACCAACCTTTACTCAATCTAATCAGAGGCAACATATCTTTCGTTTCAGACAGTAAAAATGTTTCTAAATTTTTTATACAATTTATTTGTAATGTTTCGAGGTACCAAAAGTGATAAATAAATTGAGGGGTCGCGCGTCTTAAGATACCTAAGCGCCACCACAGGCGAAAACGTGTTTTTGATGGATATCACTATTTTCACCCTTCCTCTATCGCTTGGTTTGGGTTATAATGACCTTACGACACTAGAAGTATGGTTGAAAACCTTATGAAGCGAATTACTTTTTTCACCTCTATCGCCAGCCAAAAGTTCACCCAAAGTTCGGCATAATAAGAAAATCAAAAAATTAAAAAAAATATATATAAAATATGAAAATCTATTCCAAAAACTCATCAACATCTTCATTAGCATACTTAGAACTTTAATTTAGCCAAAAATGAACGTTCTAGCTCAATAACAGAGATACTATTGCGAGAATATTGCTGAACTTTGGAGGCGATTTCTGGCGAATTTTAATTTTGGCGCCTAGGTACCTTAAAACGCGGGACCCCTCAATTACCTAATTACATCTATGAATTATCGCACTCGACCTCACTTATGCCCAGTTACCCTATACAACTGAAACCATTGTAAATTTGAGAAAATTTTTAAATCGTCCAAAGAAATTTAATGTAAAAAGTATGAATACGCATAAAAATGGGTTATACGAATAAATAGACATAACGTAAGCCTATATTTCCGCTATGAGATGTACACAATCATTGCTTGTTGTGTGTAATTATTTCTCTCTGACGTACGTTACACAGGCGTGGCCCAAAGTTTAGAATTTGTCCTCTGTATGTTACAATTTGCATTCAGTATGCTTTAGAATTAGAAAATAACATTTGTAAAATGGATTTTACTTCATAAAGTAAAATGCACCTATACATACATCATTTAAAAACCAATTTTCCATTCTCAGTGAGGGCGGAGACCTGGAGGAGGGGGATATAAGGAGAGGAGCCACCGGGGGTGGGGGGGGGACTTGCTCGTACGGAAAACGGAGATGAGGGGAAAAAGAGGGGAAAATAATAGATGGGAAACGAAAAGGATAAAAAGGGGATAGAGTGAAAAACTACGCCTTGTTATCAGTAGCTTGACCTCAAGAAAGGTCAGCTATCAGTACATTTAATCTAGAAAGGTCATTAAATTGGTCATTAAGGTGACAGTGATAGAGTGACCGCATGAATGGTTTCATCTTCAAAAGAAAGATAGGAAAATATGCATATAGAATTTTTAGCTACTTTTCATTGCAGAAATAAAATAAATAATAACCATTATTATTATTATTATTATTATTAGTACTAGTAGTAGTAGTAGTAGCAGTAGTAGTATTTAAGTTGGCCGTTTTGTGGTTGATGTGTTCCCATGATACTTAAAGTTTATTAATTTTGGTGACTATATTTATTCGCAACCACGAGCATAAATACGACAAAATACTGCAAACGAAAATGTACACATGGACAAAAGTATACTTATAAGTATACTTAGAAGTGTAATTATACTTATAGTATGGACTTAGGGATTTTGTTTCGATAGAGTTTGCAACAATATCAAGAACGGACATCCGGCCAGCTCGCCTTTGTTAAATGGAAAAAGACACGAAAGTCACTTCTCATCTTATAATAAATTATATTAATTCTTTCATTATCATTATTACTATTTAACCATTGTTAGTAATTATTTGTGATTATTCACTATTTATCCATTATTCACTAAATATTTATTCATTTGGTATTTATTCACTTTTGTTGATTCATTATTATTATCATTTAGTAGTAGTAGTATTGCGATGTTTATGGTACCACCGGGTTTTTTTCTCCTCGATGTACATAGGTTTATCGCAGGGTTCGCCCCTGTTTGGTTCCTGGGAAGTACCTCTATCCTTCTTGGCAGGCTTATCTGTTATTTATTTATTTCTTTATTAATTTATTTATTTTAAACAGAAAGACGATGCAGTGCGGAAGAAACGTTGCCATTTTTACCTTCGTCTTTCTGTGCGTTCTTCACGCCGAGGTTGAGGCCAGCTTCAATCCGACGGAGAACGATGTTCACTGCTTCAGCTTTGACAACGCCTGCAGTCTGTGCATCCAAGAGCCTTTGTGTCAGTGGTGCTCCGAAATGGTAACGTTTTGTTTAATTATTTTGTTTCAATTATGCACTTTATACACCTTGTTCATAAGGAGTGAAAATCAGACATATTTGTCAATAATATATTTCATTCAGAATTTACACTGTATCAGTTTTATATATATATATATATATATATATATATATATATATATATATAAAGTTTCACGGAGAACAATTCTTTGAAACCTGTTACGAAAAACTTGATTACCCGAAATTGGTCACATGGGAAATAACTAACCAATGTAAAACGACCACTTAACCTACACTAGGTTAGGTGGTCGTTTTAAATTGGTTAGTTATTTCCAATGTGACCAATTTAGGACAATCAGGACACGGGAGAAATACCGGTCATCCTGAAGAGCGAGAAAGACCCAATATATAAAGGAAGAGATGGATCCGAGGCCAAAAACTATAGGCCAGTCTCGCTTACATTTCATCTCACTAAAATATTTGAAAGAATAGTTAGACAGAAAATCTATGACTTTTTGGAAACTCAGAAAAAATTAAATAACCAAGATGGATTTCGGTCAGGCAGATCATGCCTATAACAACTAATGGAACACTACAACAACATTATTGATGCACTGGAAAGTAATGAAAACCATGATGTAATATACACAGACTACCAAAGCGTTCGACGAGTGTGACCATGGAATCATAATATATAAACTGAAATATATGGGAATAACAGGTAAAGTAGGGAAATGGATATATAATTTCCTTAGTGAGCGGCGGCAAGTCGTTACAGTACAAGGAATATCTTCATCAGATTCAGAGGTCCTCAGCTCAGTACCACAAGGAACAGTATTAGCTCCACTACTCTTCATAATCATGCTAACTGACATAGATGAGGACGTTACCTGAGACAGCACAATAACATCCTTTGCCGATGACACAAAGACCAGTAGAAAAATAAGAAACCCAGAAGATATAGGATCTCTACAAACCGACATGAACAAAATCTACAAGTGAACGGAAGACAATATGATGTTTAACACTGAGACATTTCAGCTGTTATGGTACGGAAAAAGAGAGGACCTAAAATCCATGGAATATTATACCTCAAATGGACAGAAAATTCAGAGAAATTCTAGAGCAAAAGATTTAGTTGGTTATAATGACTGATGATGCGAAATTTGAAACACAAAATAAGAGAGCAGTAAACAGAGCAAAGAGAATAACTGGGCAGATACTGAGAACCTTTAAACGAAGGGATAGGAATATAATGATTCCTCTACTGAAAACACTGATCATACCCAAATTGGAATACTTCTCGGTCCTAACATGCACATATAAAAAAGAAGACATTAGACAGCTAGAAAGGATTCAGGGAAGCTTCACAGCCAAGATCAGTGGGTGCAAAGAACTAAATTACTGGGAAAGATTACGCGAATTAAACCTACATTCACTGGAAAGGAGAAGAGAGAGATACACCATTATTTACACTTGGAAAATAATGGAGAAACTAGTCCCTAATCTTACTCTGAACCCTGTAACTCCCCAAACAACAGTGGAAAGTAAAAAGGAAAACTGTGTCGTGTTCCCAAATTAAAGGCTAAACAGGGAACAGCCTTAACCCTGAAAGAAATTAGGTTTGTTGTGAGAGGACCAAGACTGTTTATAATCAGCTGCCCAAACACCGAAGGAACACGAGTGGTGTTGCAGTGGACATCTTCAAAAGAAGATTGGACACCTGGCTCTGAACAATCCCCAATGAGCCGGGCGTACCTGGCTATGTGAGGTGGAGAGTACAAGAAACCAACTCACTACTTCACCAGGCCAACTCGAGAGGAGGGGCGACAAGCTTGACCTTCGTGAAATGAGGAATCATCGCACGGAACATTTGAAAGGTTGAAAGGTGTGTGTGTGTGTGTGTGTATATATATATATATATATATATATATATATATATATATATATATATTATATATATATATATGATACACACAGACAGTGCATGGAACAAGGAACTCTTCTGGGATAATTAAATCCACTATAGTCCGAATAAGTAATGGTAAATGACAAATACCATAGTTTTTCTTTTTCATGATGCTAGCCCGACGCGGGCAACGGGTCACTCGCAAAGAGGTCCCATAAATATAGCTTCCCTCACCAGCTATCTGCAAAGCAGACAGGATCCAGCTTTGGGACATGGATCTAGGGTTTAAAGCAGCCTAGCCCTGCTACATTTAGAACCTCAATATAAGCAAAAGACTCGCTGCCTTCACGTCAGATTGAATACATAAAAGAAAAAGGGGTAACTATTATATTTTTAGCCAAAAACCAAAACTTAAAACTCAACTGGTAGAATTGAGCGTCCACTTTTCAAGGCACATAACATGTCCGTTTCAAGATGGGAATGAACTCAGAATGGTCCCCTGAGTTTTTTATGATACACACAGACAGTGCATGGAACAAGGAACTCTTCTGGGATAATTAAATCCACTATAGTCCGAATAAGTAATGGTAAATGACAAATACCATAGTTTTTCTTTTTCATGATGCTAGTCCGACGTGGGCAACGGGTCACTCGCAAAGAGGTCCCATAAATATAGCTTCCCTCACCAGCTATCTGCAAAGCAGACAGGATCCATGTCCCAAAGCTGGATCCTGTCTGCTTTGCAGATAGCTGGTGAGGGAAGCTATATTTATGGGACCTCTTTGCGAGTGACCCGTTGCCCGCGTCGGGCTAGCATCATGAAAAAGAAAAACTATGGTATTTGTCATTTACCATTACTTATTCGGACTATAGTGGATTTAATTATCCCAGAAGAGTTCCTTGTTCCATGCACCATAAAAAACTCAGGGGACCATTCTGAGTTCATTCCCATATATATATATATATATATATATATATATATATATATATAACGTAAAGAACGACGCTTGTATAGGAGAACATTCCGCGCAAGATGAGAAGAGAAAACGAACAAATGAAAAAATGAGGTAACCACCCGGGAATCGAACCCGGGATCTTCCGATTGCCGGTCAGATATGATAACCACTACACCATGGTCCTCAGTCGATCAGAAGTCGTAATTCCTCTACATACGCGCAGAAACCAATGCCCCGAGGGGGCACCTCCCGCATGCCGTATCTATATATACATTTCAACTGCAAAGAACACGCAGTATAAATAACGTAAAGAACGACGCTTGTATAGGAGAACATTCCGCGCAAGATGAGAAGAGAGAACGAACAAATGAAAAAATGAGGTAACCACCCGGGAATCGAACGACTTCTGATCGACTGAGGACCATGGTGTAGTGGTTATCATATCTGACCGGCAATCGGAAGATCTCGGGTTCGATTCCCGGGTGGTTACCTCATTTTTTCATTTGTTCGTTCTCTCTTCTCATCTTGCGCAGAATGTTCTCCTATACAAGCGTCGTTCTTTACGTTATTTATACTGCGTGTTCTTTGCAGTTGAAATGTGTATATATATACTGTAGATACGGCATGCGGGAGGTGCCCCCTCGGGGCATTGGTTTCTGCGCGTATGTAGAGGAATTACGACTTCTGATCGACTGAGGACCATGGTGTAGTGGTTATCATATCTGACCGGCAATCGGAAGATCCCGGGTTCGATTCCCGGGTGGTTACCTCATTTTTTCATTTGTTCGTTCTCTCTTCTCATCTTGCGCGGAATGTTCTCCTATACAAGCGTCGTTCTTTACGTTATTTATACTGCGTGTTCTTTGCAGTTGAAATATATATATATATATATATATATATTATATATATATACCTTTGGTTAGCTTCCTTCCGAATTGTTCATCTGACGAAAGTCAAGTTTTTCACTCTACCTTAGACCTACAGTTTAACGTGGAATCCGAACCACGCCCCACCAGCAGCCCAGCGTCTTAACCACTAGGCCACCCACGGTACCCATTTATCTACCAACCACTTTTTTTATTGTGTGGAAGGATGAACAGCTGGATTTTGCTGCGCGCCGGCTGCTGTCACCGGGTCTCGAACCCCGGGGCCGATGGATTCATAGTCAGCGACGCTAACCACAACACCACCACTGAGGTATATTATATACAAGGGCCACTCAATATATTTGGTCCCACCTTTTTTTTTTCTTTCCAAGTTTCCTTGTAAGTTCCAGAAATTTTGTACACATATATATATATATATATATACACACACACACACACACACTACCCCTGCCCCTTTCTTTCACGTATTTTTTTCCGACTCTCCGCTCCCACTTCCGTTCCATCTGGCAACGGACGGGATTGGGACCAGGTTATAAATAACAAGCTCCAGCGGATAAAACCACACCTTGGATATTGGGCTTCCTCATTCCATACGTCCCCGTCATAAAGAAGTGGTTCTAGCCCGTCTCCGCCTAGGGCGCACACGACGCACACACGGTTACGGTTACTGTCGGTCACCTTATGGCTAAATTGCCAGCCCCGCTCTGCCTCACCTGCCATACCTCCATCACCGTCGTCCACCTTCTGATGAAATGACCGAATCTGTCCGACCTCCGCCACAGCTGTTTCCCCTACCTGTCCCGCATCCCCACGTCCGAATGTCTCCAGTCCATACCCGCCCAAGGCCCCCACTTCTCAGCGGAAGCAATTTTCTCAAACCTCACCCACTCTCAACTACTTCACCGCATCTAAACTCATACCCACCCTCCCACATATTCAATAACTGAACCTTCTCATCCCATCAGTCTCATACTCCCATCCCAGCGACACTACCCACTCTGTCTCGCCGAGATATGTACCACTCTAGGTACGAATCGGCGGTTAAGCAACTAAAAAAAAAAATTTAAAAATATATATAACGTAAATAACGACGCTTTGTATAGGAGAATATTCCGCGCAAGATGAGAGCGAAAGAACGAAACAAATGAAAAAATGAGGTAACCACCCGGGAATCGAACCCGGGATCTTCCGATTGCCGGTCAGATATGATAACCATTACACCACGGGCCTCACTCAATCAAATGCCGTAATTCCTCTACATGCGCGCAGAAACCAATGCCCCGGGTGGTTACCTCATTTTTTCATTTGTTTCGTTCTTTCGCTCTCATCTTGCGCGGAATATTCTCCTATACAAAGCGTCGTTCTTTACGTTAATTATACTGCGTATTTGCAGTTATAATGTATATAATGTTACGGCATGCGGGAGGTGCCCCTTTGTGGCATTGGTTTCTGCGCGCATGTAGAGGAATTACGGCATTTGATTGAGTGAGGCCCGTGGTGTAATGGTTATCATATCTGACCGGCAATCGGAAGATCCCGGGTTCGATTCCCGGTTGGTTACCTCATTTTTTCATTTGTTTCGTTCTTTCGCTCTCATCTTGCGCGGAATATTCTCCTATACAAAGCGTCGTTCTTTACGTTAATTATACTGCGTGTTTGCAGTTATAATGTGTGTATATATATATATATATATATATATATCAGTGATGTATCAGATGTCAGATTTCAGACATCCGCGAATGCGGATGGCAACTTTGACATCTGCGCGGATGCCGATGCGGGTGCGGATGTTCATGCATAAATTTGTCAGCCTCATAATATGAGTTTAAATTCATGCTTAATATATTAATTGACTTTCGATTTTTGGTTAGTTACAAATATTAAATATTCGATAATATTATATATTAGATAATATAATTTTGTAATTATAATTTTTTTACATACACTCTTCTCTTTTTGGACGAGTTCTCGCCACACAACTGTGTGTTACCAGGATGCGGGACGGGGACCCAACTCGTCTTGCATCCCACCAACCACTTTCCTCAACCACCACCCTTTGGAAAGTAGTGTGCTTACTGCTTATGACATTGTTATGTATTGTAGCCTGAACAATTAATTATACAAATACACAACAGACATTGGCAGTTAAATTAAAGATCAAATGAAGGCTGCACAAGTTTCAGTATTTGAACTGAATGAGGGGCAAATTGTGCTTCATAAATAGCAATTTAGTAAATAATACACATCCGCATCCCGCAGGTGCGGATGTGGATGTTGAATTTTGTGCGGATGCGGATGTGACATACATCACTAATATATATACATATAATACACAGATCTAATGTGCATAGAACAAGGAACTCTTCTGGGATAATTAAATCTACTATAATCCGAATAGGTAATGGCACATGGGAAATATTAAAGTTTTTAATTTTCATGATGGAAGCCCAAAGTGGGAAACGAGTCACTAGCAAAGAGGCCCCAAACTGTAGCTTCCCTCACCAGCTATCTGCTAAGCAGGTAGGACCAAGCTTTGGGTCAGGATCTTGGGGTAAAAGGATGCAATAGTTACCCTTTTTCTTTGATGTGAATTCTATCCGACGTAAATGTAACGAGTTTCTTGTATATATTGAGGTTCTGAGTGTAGTTGTCTAGGTTAGCTTTAAACTCTATACCCTGTCCCAAAGCTTCGTCCTATCTGTTTAGCAGATAGTTTGTGAGGGAAGCTACAGTATATTCTTGGAAACCTTTGCTTGTGACCCGTTGGCCACGTTGAGCTTCCCTCGTGAAAAAGAAAAATTTTTAGGATTCCCATTTACTATTACTCATTCGGACTATAGTGAATCTACAGATCTACAGAAGCTAAGGCTAACAAAGACCCTAAGATCCACTCTAAGGCTAGCCCGAGAGAAAGGAAAGAGTAGGGGGTTAAGAGAAGAAAATGAGGGGTTAAGTAAGTAGCAACACCTATCACTCATGGGTTAACATTCATTCAGAAAAAGAGAAAAAAGACTCACCATCATCATCCGCCGGCCACTGCCGACAAGTCAGAAAAATAGTCGGAGAGAATAGGAAAGGGGTGAAAGATGAAAAGAAGTAAAATAAGAACGCTTACAAACCATGCAAACACAGTCTTAACTCGCTGTCATATCATGCAAACTACAGACATGCAAGTAAAGAGAGTTACAGATATGCAAGTAAGGAGAGGATAAGAAAAAAAAAAAGTAGGTAAAGTTAAACAAAAAGTGGGGTAGTTTACTCTACGAGCTACATCTACGTTCATGTTAGTCTAATTTTTTATTTTATTTTATTGCTGACATTACACGCTGGCATGTCACAAGCTGGCATGTCACAAGCTGGCATTACACGCTGGCATGTCACAAGCTGGCATTAATCGTCAACAGACTCATCCTCGACCACCACCCCCAGAGCTCCTGTTACTAATTGTTTTGTTATTTTAAACAACGTTAATATTTTTAAAATGCCTATCTAAACGGTTCTTAAACATATTAACGCTGGTAGAGTGAACGATTGACGCGGGAAGATTATTCCATTTATCAATTACTTTAAACGTAAAGAAGTTTTTAGCGATATTAGTAATGAAACGTCTTCCACGCAACTTAAATCCGTTATTACGAGTATTGCTATTATCGAAAGTGAACAGTTTGTCAAAATTTACGTTATCGATGTTATTAACGATTTTGAAAACTTCAATAAGCTCCCCCCTTAATCTCCTAGTTTCGAGTGAATGCAAGTCTAACTCTTTTATTCTATCTTCATAAGGCTTGTTGCGCAATGACGGAATTAGTTTCGTGGCACGACGACGCTGAACCTTTTCTAACCTATCAATATCCTCGCGCAAATACGGGCACCAAAACTGAACGGCATATTCTAAATGAGGCCTGACTAGGGACTTGTAAAGCGGCAATATAATATCCTTCGATTTAAATTCGAAATTACGCGCTATGAAGCCTAACATCCTATTAGCTTTTGCGCAAGACTCCAGGCACTGGTTCCTAACTTTTAAATCCTTAGATACGCGTACGCCTAAATCTACTTCCTCGTCAACGCTCGCCAACTCTCTATCATCCATCGTGTACGTGTAATTATTGTTACGAGAACCTATATGCAAAACTTTACATTTCTCTACGTTAAATTGCATCCGCCACTTATCCGTCCACTCCATAATCATATTTACATTTCTTGGAGCCTATTTCTATCGTCCTCGTTAGCAACCTTACCGCCTACTTTAGTAACGTCCGCGAATTTTGACACGTTACTAGTCAATCCTACATCTATGTCGTTAATGTAAATTACAAATAGCAATGGGCCTAACACTGAACCCTGTGGGACACCGCTGCCTACATCCAACCACCCCGATTCACTACCATTAACAACGACCCTCTGTCTCCTAGCACGAAGCCATTCCTCTAACCAATTAGCTACCTGACCACGTATACCGTGCGCTTTAACCTTCGCAATTAATCTTCTATGCGAAACTGTATCGAACGCCTTTTTAAAATCTAAATAAATAACGTCAACCGCTCTATGCCTATCGTATTCGCGCACTATTTCGTTATAAAATTCTAACAAATTAGTTAAACAAGATCTATGGCGTCGAAACCCATGCTGACTACTATTAATCAAATCTCTACTTTCTAAGTGATCGATGATACGATCCCTAACTACAGATTCCAAAAGTTTACCGACAATTGACGTTAAGCTAATGGGCCTATAATTGCTAGCTACTGTGCGGTCGCCTTTTTTAAAAATGGGCGTGACGTTAGCTAATTTGAAGTCTTCAGGAATAATCCCCGTTTCGAGTGACTGATTAAAAACCTTCGTTAAGGGGCCTACGATAACGTCTTTCAAATCTTTCAAATATCTGGGATAAAAAGCGTCAGGGCCTGGAGCCTTGCTAACTTTTAGCCTATCTCGTAAACAGTTATTTCATCCAAAATAGTCTCGCTACTAAATGGAACGATATCGTCCACGTCGGGGACATTATTTACGTCTTCTACGGTAAAAACTGTCGCAAAAAAGTTATTGAAAATACCCGCCATCGCCTGAGCGTCAGAAGCCAAAGCGCCGTTAACATCCACTAGAAGACCTATGTTATCTTTTATCGGCTTACGATTATTGACGTATTCAAAAAACTTTTTTGGATTATGTTTACTATCCGCAGCTATAAAAGTATCTCTAAATTACGCTTAGCATTCCTAACTGATCTTTTAACCTGATCTTTTAACCCAGAAGGGTTCCTTGTTCCATGCTCATTAGGTCTGTGTATTCCGTAAAAGTTATCTTAGGGAACCATTCTGAGTTGGAACCAAAGATTTCCAAAGATTAGAACAATGTATCGATAATGATGGAGGACTTGTTAGAATTTCACATGTTGCATATCTTAATTTTGTTTATTGTTTTCATTAAAACTTATTACTGTTATTATTTGTTTTTTGGGCATTCAAATTTTTTTATATAATTTTTTAACCTCAGAAAGGAACAAATGCCACGGAGAATCATTGCTTCTCGGTGAAAACAAATTTATCTCCCATTTGCAATAAGATAGAAAACCCTCAGAATTCTCCCGTCTTCGAGATAAAGGATGAGGCCCTTACCGGTAAGGCTTCTTGGAGTGCTCGTCAGCTCTCCTCCAAATGAATAAATTAAGGGGCACTCGAGATACTGCTCGAAGTGACATAAAATGTAAACTATTTTATGGTTTTCTTTTTTAATTAAAGGATATTTATTAAATTTTTGTTTTAATAAGTTTTATGTTTTTAAAAATTGGTGGAGGATAAATTTCGTAGTGTATAACTATTTTAAAGTTGACTTATCCTTACTCCAATTTATTGTTGTAGAGACGTGAACAAAAGGTGTATTTTGAACACTCGCCATAAATTCAAATGTATTACACGGACATTACAACTAAAATCATTCAACATCATTTCAATGATATTTTATATAAAATAAACTAAATAAAATGAATTATTGTGAACAAGCTGAAAACTTGATATCTTGGCAAACATGGCTACAGTCGAAAATGTCATTCTTTATGATGGGTTTCTCTTATTTCCACGGGTGATTGTGTCATTTTTCATCATTTTCACTTATGTAAAATTTCATTTTGAAATAATTGTTGAAATATTTCACAACACAAATATTGAAAAATGAAGAGAAACACTCGCTTAATTTCACGTCTCATTAAATTTCTAACTTACGGTGCCTCCATTTGCCACAAAAAATACTTATTACCTATTTCTATATTAGTTATTACTCGTTACCTTATCGCCCGTTCGACTAGCCCCAGAATCAACGACGGACCTATTTAAAGGTCATTACTTTGGGAAAACTTAAAAGCTTTTTCTTACAGAGGTCAACAAGAAGAAAATTGATTACGAGAAGATCATTCAACTGAGACCGCAACAGATACTGCTGCAACTCCGCAAAGGTAATTGTCGTGAGTGGTATTATTTACTACATAATAATATAAACCGGAGATTAACGAAGATTTCCATGAAATGATGCCTTTTATAAACGCTTATCAATGAATTTCACAAAAATATTTTCAATATTCTAAACGCGATGATAGATTTCTTTACTTTTATGTTTTTAACTATTAAACTTACTCTTCTGTTGTAAACATAATTTATTTTCAATATGTAAGTTTTTCATATGTTTCACACCCAATTTTAGATTTAATCCGTCATAGAAAATTAATAGTTTTCAATACAATTCTCAGTGCAAAAATATAATTAATATGAATACCAGTATTTCTCCAATGCCAATACTTTTACAAAAGTTAAATAGGACGCAGCCTTTTTACGCTTAGTCCACTGCATCTTTGGAAGAGAAAAAATGTATTTTTATTTAAAATTTTTACAGTTCATACAAGCAGAGCCTTCGGCTCCCTGCCCTACGGGCGGGACTTGTGCCTCACAAACTCGTCTACGGCGAGGGCACCTTCGCAGAGTACCGAGATGAAGACAAAAATATTATTTTACATTTTAAATATAGCTTCACAAATTTTTAACTCACTGGCTCAGAATGCGAAGCTCAAAAGGTTAGGGTTACCCCTTTTGGGGGAGGTCATTCTACCTCTCCCCCCAAAAAACCCTCACCTCCCTTTATGCAACTTGGGGGCTAACCCCCTTGTTGCATAACCCCCTCACCCTTTTCTGTTAAAAATAGATGGAAGTTTGTTTAACAATGTTTTAATATTTTTTATAGTTTAAGTAAGGCTGAAAGGAAATGGAAGAAAATGCAGGTGGTTTTTTTTAATAGTTAAGGAAACTCTTGCCGAAACCCATGATTACAAGGGTTGCAAAAAGTTTAAGCTATCAAATTACATACCTACACCCCTTGACACTTTGCCACACACTAATTACTAAAATAAATCTAACTAGGTCACTAGGACAACTAGAAGTGGGAGTTGCTGATGCGTGAATAAAAGTGGGCTTTTTTCCGTTTTCATGATTATTGTTTTCAGTGATTTATATTTTTGCTTCCTTCACTACGGAAAACATTTAGCAGATAGAATTCTGAATTTTCTATGGAATGTTACTATCTATTTGTAGTTATACTGAGTAAAATTTCGTGATTATAAAGTTCATAATTTTTTAGTTACTGTACTTTAAATATCGGGACGTTTTTTTTCTAGGCACTTATATATATATATATATATATATACACACACATACCTTTCCTTTCAACCTTTCAAAGGTTCCGCGCGATGATTCCTCATTTCATGAAGGTCAAGCTTGTCGCCCTTCCTCTCGAATTGGCCTGGTGAAGTAGAGAGTTGGTTTCTTGTACTTTCCACCTCACATAGCCAGGTACGCTCGGCTCATCGGGGATTGTTCAGAGCGAGGCGTCCAATCTTCTTTTGAAGATATCCACTGCAACACCATTCGTGTTCCTTAGGTCTTTGGGCAGCTGATTAAACAGTCTTGGTCCTCTCACAACAAAACAATTTTCTTTCAGGGTTAAGGATGTTCCCTGTCTAGCCTTTAATTTGGGAACACGACACAGTCTTCCTTTTCTACTTTCCACTGTTGTTTGGGGAGTTACAGGGTTCAGAGTAAGATTAGGGACTAGTTTCTCCATTATTTTCCAAGTGTAAATGATGGTGTATCTCTCTCTTCTCCTTTCCAGTGAATATAGGTTAAGTTCGCGTAACCTTTCCCAGTAATTTAGTTCTTTGCACCCCTTGATCTTGGCTGTGAAGCTTCTCTGAATCCCTTCTAGCTGTCTAATGTCTTCTTTTTTATATGTGCATGTTAGGACCGAGCAGTATTCCAATTTGGGTATAATCAGTGTTTTCAGTAGAGGAATCATTATATTCCTATCCCTTCGTTTAAAGGTTCTCAGTATCTGCCCAGTTATTATCTTAGCTCTGTTTACTGCTATCTTATTTTGTGTTTCAAATTTCACATCATCAGTCATTATAACCAACTAAAGCTTTTGCTCTAGAATTTCTCTGAATTTCCTGTCCATTTGGGGTATAATATTCCATGGATTTTAGGACTTCTCTTTTTCCGTACCGTAACAGCTGAAATTTCTGTGGAAACTTAATATTGTTGTCTTCAGTCCACGTGTAGATTCTGTTCATGTCGGTTTGTAGAGATCCTATATCTTCTGGGTTTCTTATTTTTCTACTGATCTTTGTGTCATCGGCAAAGGATGTTACTGTGCTGTCTCTGGTAACGTCCTCATCTTGTCAGTTAGCATGATTATGAAGAGTAGTGTAGCTAATACTGTCCCTTGATAGTGAGCTGAGGACCTCTGATTTTGATGAAGATATTCCTTGTACTGTAACGACTTGCTAAGGAAATTATATATCCATTTCCCTACTTTTCCTGTTCTTCCCATAGATTTCAGTTTATTTATTATGATTCCATGGTCGCACTTGTCGAACGCTTTGGCAAAGTCTGTGTTTTCATTACTTTCCAGTTCATCAATAATGTTGTTGTTGTAGTGTTCCATTAGTTGTGATAGGCATGATCTGCCTGACCGAAACCCATGTTGGTTATATATATATATATATATATAGTACCTCCCAGGAATCGAACCCGGGATCATCCAATTGCCGGTCGGATATGTTAACCACTACACCAAGGACCACGATTAGTCAGTACTCGTAATTCTCCTACATACGAGCGGAATCGCTCTTCTACACAAGCGTCGTTCTTTACATTAATTATACTGTGTGTTGTTTGCAGTTAAAATGTGTATATATATATATGTACCGCATGCGAAGGTGCCCCCTCAGGGCATTTGATTCCGCTCGACCTATACCTATATTCCGGGTCGACCTATACACGAGGCATATGATAAATTAATGATTTCTTGGCCAAAAATCAAGGGTCGACCTATACACGAGATCGACCTATACTCGGGTATATACGGTATATATATATATATATAATATATATATATATATATATATACTGACAAATCATATTTGAAAATTTGTATTTCGTTTGCCAATTTTGAAAATGATCATGCGAAATCTTCTCACCCCTTAAACTGTTCAGTTAATTAATCAGCAATGTCGGAACTTTGCTTATTGGTGCCTAAAAAAAAAAAGTGGAAGAGATATAAAGAACTTTGTTCACTTCTCACAATTATATCACCTTTAGAATAAAAAATCTTTAATCCGCTAAAATCAAAACTAAGATTTAATGTATTCTGCAACTACTTTATATGAACCACATTCATCCATCAATACCTCGAGAGAAAAGACTACATTCTATGTCTGTACTTCTTTCTAACACTTTTTCTCTTGACTTTGCGATGTATAATGAGGATTTTTTTTATTATTATTATTATTATTATTAAAAACAGGACGAGCAAAAAATTTCACAGTTTCTTACCGCCAAGTGAAGGATTATCCTCTGGATTTATATTATCTGATGGATTTAAGTAGGTCGATGTCCGATGATAAAGAAACATTATCCGCACTGGGAGTAGAGTTGGCAAACACTATGAGGAGTTTGACTTCCCAGTTCAAGATTGGATTTGGATCTTTCGTAGATAAAGTTATGCTGCCCTATGTCAACACTCATCCTGAGCGTAAGTTTTCTCTAAGCGTTTCCTAATAAATAATATAAATTATACTTCTCTACAAAAATTTTGACGCGAATAGAACGAACTCTTTTTCTCTTAATTAAGTGGATACGACGTTATAAATTATAATTTCCCATTTTTACGAAAATAATTTCAAAAGGTTCCGTTCATGTAATCGAAATTTTTTTGTATTAAATTATTATTGCCACAAATGCATCCCAAATGCTGATCACTCATTCTGCCTATAAAAGTGAGTGTAAACTTTTTAATAAAATCCTAAATCACTCATTGTAAGTAGTGTAATTTCTCTTTAAATTATATTATGATTTAATTAAACATGATTTTAAATTTGCAGATGCCCGAATGGGAAGTGCGCAGCCAACCCATTTTCATTTAAGAATAATCTTAAGCTGACAGAAGACGGAGAAAAATTTGCTGTAAGGGAAATTTTTAAAACATAATAGCTTGATAAATAAAAGCAAATCCAATGGACTTATTAAACTTATCCATGGTCATATTCCAAAACATCTTTTGCAAAACCTCCCTCAAATTTAGTTTATACACACACACACACACACACACACCAGTCTGAAAAATGCGTCTTGCAAAAATAGACAAAAAAATTTTTTTTGCATGCATAATAATAAACTTTAGAAAGCACAGGACAAGAATGACGCAAAAAACAACATTTGGCGTTAAAAATTCAAAGTTCAAAACTAAAAATATTTAGCGGCAGCTTTTAACACGTAGGCCTACACTGAGACTAGAATTTTCATCAAGCTATGGGAAATTTTCATCGAACAAGTTTCCTCAGGTGATGACAATATTTTCATCAACCTTCAATATTTGATGAAATATTTTTGGGGGAATTGATTCTTGAAAATAAATCGAAGTTGGTGGCGCCATCTATTGGAGGAAATGTCAGTTAGGATCTTTTTCATTTGGCGGCAGGCGGTTTTTTTTAACCAATTTTCACCAGTAATACTTTTTTGTGTGCTAAATACGAATCTAACATTCTTTTTTGAGAGAAATGAAAGGAAAATATCGAAAAAACGATTTTAAATACGAACTACTTTATACCGCGCACGAACTATTTACACTGCGAAATTCTATATATTTTTGCAATAATATAATTATAATATTGTATTATAATATAATAATTTATTAATTTATATTATATTAATTATTTTATGAATATTAATTATTTGTTTATATAAATTTAATTATTCCAAAATCTGTAGAATAATTATGGCAACTCGATATGTTTAAGCATTCCGCGCGATTCATTATTGTTTCTGGAAATACGAGTAAATCATGGACGTGAATTATAATTTACAGTGGATTTTTGTGAATATTATATCAGAAGAAGATGCAGTGAAATTTTTTCAAGAATTTAACATCATCCCAAGGAAGAAATTATGTAAGAAAAAACACCAAATGCAAATAAAAGAAGTCGGGAAGTCTGTAAGCTGGACCTGCCATAAAAAGATGTGCAACACGAAATTACCCGTAAGAAAAAACACGTGGCCAGAGGGAAGTAGGATTTCTCTAAGAACAATTATAATATTCATTTACTCCTGGTCACAAGAATATACAAGTATGAAGTACTGCGAGAAAGAGCTTGAGATATCCCACACTACAGCAGTTGATTTCAATAATTATTTGAGAGGTAAGATCTACATAATATAACAATTATAACCTAACCTAACCTAACTTTATTTCTCTCAAAAAAGAATGTTAGATTCGTATTTAGCACACAAAAAAGTATTATTGGTGAAAATTTGGTTAAAAAAACCGCCTGCCGCCAAATGGAAAAGACCCGTCAGTTAAATACCATTTCAGTTTATTTTCATTAAATGAGTGTAATTACATGCATACCACTTTTATGTTATTCAGGAACAATATACTAACGTCAAATTAATTTTTAGAGTAAAATATATTAAAAACAAATTTACCTTTCTTCCGTGGGATTCGAACCGATGCCACTAATCGGCCATGAGACGTCAAAATATATTGAGAGTTTTGTGTGTATTATTATTTCGCATTGGTTTCAACATGTATATTTTAATATGTACAGTATATATATATATATTATATATATATATATATATATGAAAGATGAATCATCAAGATTCCTTCATGAGTTCATAATTCTAAATACAAATTAATTAGCAATGTATTAGAGTGACATGTGGTATAAACAGAATCTGCAAAACAACATTAAAGCATATAACGAGTTAAGGTTAAAATGATCACTTCGCTAAGTAATCGGAATAGTCGGTGAAACAAAGTGAATGTTTAACAACGCAACTTCACGATATGATTATTTGAACAGTAAGTGACTCGTTCATTCTTTGCATATGACAGATCGTCTTACCATCTTGCGCCTGGCTATAAACGCGCCTCAATAAATTTCTGATACCTTAATATTTTCAAATATTTTCCCAACTTTACCGTTGTCGTACTGCATGACTTGCGATGTTGAAGAGGTTTATGTAGTGATGCGCCGGAGCTCCGGCTCCGGCCGAGCAGGAGTTCCGGCCATTTTAGAAAACTTCCTGCTCCGGCCGGAGGTGCCAAGTACACCAAACTCAATTCTGACAACTTTTAGTTTTAATTCTATAAAACTATAAAACCTCATTTCTGCACCTATTTGAATATTTCAGTTCTCAGATGACTGTAATAATAATTTATTTTATGAGTGATCAGTGATTGTATTAATAATTGATTTGATATAGGCTACTTTACTCAGCATTCAGCAAGACATCATAAGTTTGATAACCTGTGGATATTCTGTTCAATAGGAATTTTTAGAGAAATTAGCACACACAAAGCATAGAAAGTCGACTTTTATAAATTTTAAGTTATTAAAGACTTAATAATTTAAAATAGCAGGATTATAATATATAAACCCTAAATAGATGAGACGATGGACCACACACACACACACACACATATATATATAAATACTGAAATAAATCAATTGGCCGGAGGAAAAAACACTAAGCCGGAGGTTCCGGCCCTCCGGCCAAAATCTGCCTCCGGTGCATCACTAGTTTTATGTTGAAGGAATTATCGCGCATTGTGAAGATAGGATAGCTTATATTTTTTATTTTATTTTTTAACTGTTTTCACTTTATTTATACATATACTGTACATGTACTTACGTAAGTGCATATAGACGGAGTTTATTTCCACAGCAGTTTCGATGCCTACTGGCATCTTCTTCGCCTTCTTCTTGGTTACCTTTCCCCAGCTTGTATCTTCCTATCGATTATATGAAAAATCACTAGTGGCTGTGAAGACCAAGAAGTTGCACCTCAAGTTCCTGCAGGAGTGTTTAGTAGAGCAAGTGTGCCCGAAGTCCTTAATACCGTTTACCTCCAGGAGTAACCATACACCGTTTCCGAATGTTGCCAGGAAATTTTGAAGGAACGTATTCAGTGTGTTAAAAGAGAGTGACCATACATACTTCAAACTAAGAAATTGTCTTCGCGTCCTTAAATCGCGTGTGTCGTGTAAACTACTTGTAGAGTTGTAGCGCTGTTTGAAACTGCAGATCATAAGTGCGATGTGAAGACTAGACGCACCGAACAACGACTTAACAGAAAGCTATCCAATTTATGTGATGAAAGTGCTTGGTCAAAGTGTGCGGTGGAAGGTTCCATTTTAAATTTATCGACATATGTCTTATCCAAATCTGAAAGAAAAGTTCTTAATTTAGGGTTGTCCTTTGCCCTTAAACCTGATAAAAACATTGTTTTGGATTTTGTGTCTTCCGTAGTTAATTCCAAGTTGGATGTTCCATGTTTAAATGGTTCGATTCTGAGCAAGTTTCTGGAACATTTCAACTCAATGGACTCGATTCCCAAAAGATTTCGGTTAGCTTTATAGTAGATAAGCTCAAGAAGAATGAAGCAATATTTGTTACTAAAGCGGACAAAAGTAACACTGTGGTTATTTTGGACAAGTGCGATTATAAACAGAAAATGGAAGTATTACTTAGTGATGAATTCACCTACACCAAATTGAGATCGTCCCCCTAAAGAGTCTTTCTGCTGAATTCAACAAAACTATCAAGAACTTATTAAAAGATGTCCCGGCGATTGACCCTAAAAGATTTCTACAGATTAACCCCAAACTCGCCCACAGGCCACATTTATGGCTTACCCAAAACCCATAAGAATAGTATACCGCTCCGTCCTATTATTTCACACAGGGGTTCCTTTAGTTGCAGGTTATCTAAATTTCTTGCAGATAAATTGTCCCAATTAGTTGGTAAATTTTCTTGCTCGCATATCACTAATTCTTATGATTTTATTATTAAAGTTATGTCCTTAGCTTTAAAACGTGGAAGAATGATTAGTTTTGATGTTGATTCATTGTTTACGAAAGTTCCCATTGATGATGTACTTAGTTTTTTGGGTAGAAAATTGCCAACATGTAACGTAGAACTTGGCATGCCCACACTCGTATTTAAAGAACTGACAAAACTCTGTCACCATTAATGCCTTCTCCTTCGGTGAGGAATTTTATTTACAATGTTTTGGTATGGGAATGGGGTCCCCTTTATCCCCAATACTGAGTACATTATGCATGGAATATTATGAGTCTGAATTGTTACAAACAATATGTCCCAGTAATTTAATTTGGTTTCGTTATGTATGATATTTTCTTATTTTGGCCTGACAACTGGAACAACTTTGATACTTTCTTTCAGTCATTAAATAATCTTGTTCCCTCTATTAAATTTAAATATGATTGGGAAAACGACAAACAATTACCTTTTTCAGATGTTTTGGTCATTAACAAAAATGGAAAGCCCAATTTCACTGTCTAGAAAACCCACTCACTGCAATTTGTATATTCATTATTTTTCATATTATGATGGTGTTAAAAACTCAATTCTTTCTTCCATATCTCTGAGAGTACTCAGGATTTGTAGCCCACATTTGCTGGACTCAGAAAATTTAAAGACGTATTTTAAAGCAGGAAATCTTTTTATGCCCCTCGGGAACCTTTAGTTAACCAAAAACACTATTTGAGTTTGTTTTACATTTCCGGCTTAGAAAGTGTAAAACCTTTGACGAAAAATTTTAGGTTTGATTTGGCGTTCAAATATTCGTCTACTGTATAATGTAAATTGGTTATAAATAACTTTGTAAAACAGGAGAAAGCGGGTGTCTACAGCATTCCCTGTAAAAAATTGTCATTTAGTATATGTAGGAGAAACTGGAAGAAATATTGAAACTCGTATTAAAGAACATAAATATGCCTTCAGATGTTGTAACACTAATAATGCAATTTTTTATCACGCCAGCCAAAATAATCATGCCATAGATTGGGAATCAAGTAAGTTACTTTATAAATGTAATAATTATTAAAAAAAAAAAAATAGAATCTGTATGTATAGAACAAGAAGATAATTTTAATTTGTGCGAAGGTACTTACTTATAAGCTGGACCCTTTAATGAGATTCCCGGTCAAAAAATCCTTTCCGGTGTCGGGTGAACGGGATTTAACCTAGGTGTGAATTTCTTAATGGTCTCTGCCCTTCTAGAATGTTCCTTACCTTTCCTGGATTGTTTTTTACTCACTTTTGTTCATCCGTTTTTCTGTATCCACCCGAAGATGATGCCAGTGGGCATCGAAACTGTTGTGGAAATAAACTCCGTCTATTAGTGTGGGTTTTATTGTCACATTTCGATATCCACGTAAAAAGTGAAGTTTTGCATTTAAATTGTAAAGTTGCCGGAATTCTGTTTTTGCGTGAAGCTGGACGAAGATTAAACTACGCGGTTGGACGGCTTACGCAGGGGAACAAGTTTTTGGCCACATAAACTTTGCTCTAAACTTTTTTGTAGCGAACGAATTTGTGCGTTGCTGACAGCAAATTATTCGCAACGACATCCTCTATCTTCTAGTGTAAAGTGTATGTTGTGTAGTTTTTTACTGAAAAAGCTATAGCCTTCAGCAGAGCCGTCCGCAAAGTGCTAGTCGGGGTCAAAAAAGATTTGTTCACGCACTGCCGTGTGTGTGAACAATATATATATATATATATATATATATATATATATATACCGGGTTGCCCAGAAAAAAGTAAGCTATTACGTTTAAGATTTTATTTAAGTTTTATTGAAAGGAATACAAAATAAATAATACATGTTAATAAATACTCCTGTTTATTGTCTATATTATGACATCAAATACTCAAAATATCCACCCCCTTGTTGGACACAAAGCTCCAAACGATGGCGCCAGTTATCAATTGCCCTGTTTATGAAATTTTGTGGTAGCGAATTTCATTCTTCCACAATCTTTTCTTTTAATTGATTAATGTTAGCGAAATTAGTATTCCTATACACTCTTTTCTTCAGTTCATCTCATCCATATTGCATAATGAAGAGGAGACAAATCTGGGCTGTTGCCAGGCCAATCTTTAGGTTTTATGTAGTCAGGAACTTCTTTGTTTAAATATTCAATTGTAAGGCGAGGTGAGCAGTATGACTTGTTGCACCATCTCGCTGAAATGTATATGTTACAGTCAAAGTGTGTAACCAGCCATTTCGCGTAATGGCTGAAACTTTTAGTCATTTCGCGAAATGGCTGTTTCACTTTGTCATTTCACGAAGTGACTAAAATCTTCAGCCTTTACGCGAAATGGCTGAAATTCCACCTTGGTCATTTCGTGAAATGGCTAAAATGACTTTTGTCATGAATTCATAGAAATAACAAACACCACAATAAAATTGGAAACCTTTATTTAACTAACTAAATCTGTTAAAACATACATACATCCACAGGTCTGTTCAAATAAGTGAGAAACACTCTTCAAATACACATTTGAACACATTTGAACACGTTTTAATTTAAATTTTCAATATAGAGGTTTTCAAATACTAACTGGGCCTTCAATGTTTTTCCGATGTCCGCCATTGAAGGCTCGGTTAGGTCATCTGTATACCCTTGACAATTGGTTAGGTTAAGTCGTGTTATTTTCGCTAAAACTAACGAAAATAACACAACTTAATCTAGCCAATCGTCAAGGGTATACAGTTGACCTAACCGGGCAAATGATCTTGTACGAAATTACCAAGGTGGAATTTCAGCCATTTCGCGTAATGGCTGAAGATTTTAGTCATTTTGCGAAATGATCAAGTGAAACAGCCATTTTACGAAATGACTAAAAGTTTCAGCCATTACGTAAAATGGCTGGTTACACACTTTGACTGTAACATATATAGATTTGCCGAAATTTCGCGAATTTTTGGTAGATATTTCTCTAATATACAGTTGCAGTAATAAACAGCATTCATTTTAACACCGCTTTCAACAAAAACAACAACACTTTTACGCAGTTTTGAGACGCAGCAGGAGATCATTAGTTTTTTCGAAAAGTTAAACCGTTGAATTAAAAGTCTTTCCGGTGTTACTTCGCTTGTTCTTGCTGTAGAATACACTTGATTGTTTTGAGCGGTGATTGGTGATCGAATTGACAATGATTTTTCATCACTAAACCAGATTCTATGGACATTGGGAAATCTTTCAAGAAAAGCTTGACATACTTCCATTCTGTTCATCTTATTGACTTCACTCAAGATCTGCGATGGATAGCATTTATAAACTGTCAATTGCGGATCTTCTTTGATAATTCGTTGTATAGAACTTCTTGAAATTCCGATTTCTGCCGCAATTTCATTTGGTGTCATACGCGTTCCAGGCTTTTTTTTCCTGACTTAGAACCATTTCCTCAACCATTGCAATATTTTCATCAGTGCGAACTTCTCTTTCTCTTCCACTACCTTTGGTTCTAGCAACACATCCAGTTCTATCAATTTTACAAATATTTTTTTCTTTTTCTACACCAGAACGAGTCCATGGTTTATTTGGAAACAATGATATAATTATTCTGGCGCCATAGTGTTTCTCAGTACGTAATTGTTTTATCAATATGAGATCTTCTTGACTATATGAAGGCATTTTTGATGAGTGATTAAATATTTTTGAAAAATCTGCGACAAAGATAAAGAGAGTATATTAAAAACAAATATTATAAAGACATATAGAAGTGCTACATATAAAAGCAAATTATTATTTAAATCGTTATAAAAGCAAGCAAATCTTGACAATAGTAAATATAATAGTTGATAAAAGCAATAGCTTACTTTTTTCTGGGCAACCCGGTATATATATATATATATATATATATATTATATATATATATATATATATATATATATATATATATATATATGCGTATTATTCCATTTATAATACCCAGAGCTATACCAGAGAAATCTGAATTAAATATCCTCATTACTTCAAGTATAAGAGGTTAACATCGTAAAACACCTCTGAACGTGAAAGCCTACTTGTTTCCTCAGTCATTTAAATATACGATAGGCTGTGTAAATTTTGTTGTTGTTGTAGTGTGATGGTAGTGCTCACAACTCCTATTCAGGAGGTTGCGGGTTCGAATCCTGATGGCGGCATTTTTGCTACATATATAATTTTTCACTTGAATTTATGTCGACATAAAATGGTACAAGAAGTCACGTATAATCCACTTCTTTTTCTTCCCCAACGTAACAATTGTTTCAAACGCCGTCAAATGATTCTTACACGAACAGTGAATAGTTTTCCTTCTGTACAATTCTATTTTTGCTCCTTACCGGATTTTGGAATATCACCATCGTTATACAAGTCCCATTTTCAATTTAATTTATAAAGAAACGTGACGGAATAATTTAACAAATTCTTACTGTTTGCCAACATTCAGAAAGAAGTCAAAGCAGCACCAATCTCGGGTAACGAAGATACTCCTGAAGGAGGTTTTGACGCTCTCATGCAGGCGATGGTCTGCGAGTCTGAAATTGGATGGAGAGAAAATGTACGCAAGATAATCGTGTTCTCAACGGACGCCAGTTTTCACTTTGCGGGAGATGGCAAGGTAAGATGATAACGTAAGAAACAATCCTAAATTACGAGAAACCAACGGAGTCAGAAAATTGGGGAGGAGGAACAGTATCGAGTTCACTGTTCGTAATTTTCCTGGCTTGAGCACGTAATTCACATCCTAGTTTCTAGGGATAAATAAAGTAAGATGGACAACCAACTAACCTTTAACCCTGAGTTGTAAGAACTGCATAAGAAAGTCAGAGTGGATTTTAAAGGACCATAAACTAAACTGACCCAACAAACAAACGGATTTTGTGTACTGTCACACGGATCACTTTTAGTCTTTCCCGCTGTTTATCGTTTTAATAGCTGACAAAAACTGACATTTTTTATGATCAAAATCATGCTAGTCTAAATTATTCACTGAATGTATTTGTAAATTGTTACATATATTATAAATGCAATCAAAGCTTACGGATAAACATAGTATAAAAATAAATGAAGGCATAGGTATAGGTACAAAAATAAACTTTCAATAGACACAGAAATAAATATCAAAGAAGCACGAGTTTTGGACTTGGAAGCTCCTCCGGAAGACAGCCTTTATGGATGCTCTCCGGAGTTGTGTGAAAAAAACATCTATCTCCAACTCCTCAAATGGGTATAGGCACAGAAATATCACTTTCATTCTTTCCTCTAATATTTTAGTATATAAGACCTCTCTAATAATAACTAATTTAATACAGATCGCATCTTCGAAATTCACAATCTACAATTAAAATAGGATAAGGGAATCATATACACAGTGTATATATATATATATACAGTATATATATTAGGGTGCTTCTTGTCTATAGTGGTCAATTTTTTTTTAATATAAACGTCCTACCGCCGAAAATTGTTCCATGTGATGAAAAAAGTATGTGTGTGTCAATTTTCTTTTAAATTTATTAATATTTAGAGGTCGCTCAAGAGCACTGAAATTTTAGCCACTGTTTACCACATCGTATGGCATTGTCCCAGTTGAAGCCGATTTCTTTGTCGTTCAGTTTTACATATCTCATCAGTTCACATGTTTTATAATTTTTTATTTTCTTTGTTTAGTTTAGTCTTTTGTATATACTACGGGTGGGGTGGGGTCGGGTGGGGGTGGGGGTAAAACCAGTGGCAGATTAATGGCCTGATAGGCCTGGGGCTGATTGATCCAAATGGGCCTATGGCTATGGTTACGTTTGTTCATGCTCATTACGTTACGTACTGTATATGATTCTGACCCTGAGTATGAAAACATAGGCCAGTATACTCAACAAAGAAATTATATATTCTGTATGAAGTTACAAATAACTTGATACAGTTCCTACGTTCCTCGGTGGGCCCAGTTGTTTGGTGGGCTTATGTTCTTTGATGGGCAGCCCCATCAGCCTAGTTTTGCGACCCGTCCGGATTTCGTCCGAATAGTCCGGAAATGAGTAGAAACGACCTGTCCAGATCGCACCTTCATCCGGACGCAGTTTGTCCGGATCTCGTGTGAGAACAGGCAAGTGCCAAGCAATATGTCCGCATTTTGGCGTGACTTAAGCAGTGCAGTAGCTAAAACATGTTTTACAATTAAACGGATGTATCATACATAGAACGCGTTCGGAGCGAGGATCCTCTGGAAAATTTTCCATCGCTCCGAACAGCATGATAATTACGCGTCAAAAGGCGCTACACATACACTTTTTTCCTGAATAAATTAAAATTATTTCTAATATACTTTGAGGAAGTACTGTTTAAGTTGTTATACTGTGATGGATACTCGGAAAACATTAGAAGACGAAAGAACCAGAAAGAAAAAGGAGTCCACGGGAATAGTCTCGTAATTAACATGAATTTGCGATGCTTGTCGTTGATGTAATGTGGGAGTTGATGATGTAGCGGATGCTTACCTATGACTTATCCCGCCTAATGGTCTTACATTAGCTGACATGTATTTAAGAATATAAATGATAAAATACATCTGTTTGAGTGTTTGTACATTGTAGCACCACTCTGTCACACTGTAATTTCTTTTTTTATTTTCTTATGCAGGAAATAAATTGCATGAAAATAAAAACCTTTTATGCGCTTTTCTAATAAGTGTGTGTGTGTTGTATATATATATATATATATATATATATATATATATATATATATAATTTAGTGATGGATCGAGTGGTCGGTTTTTCACAACCGCGGTTGCGGTTATCATATACTAGAAAAAATGCGTAATTATTAACTGGATTTAGCCACTATAGTGCGATTTAGCCACACTTGGTACATAATATATACTAATAGTATTTATTTAGTAAATATATATATATATATTTTAGTTTTAAGAAAATTAAATAAAAATAAATGTTACTTCATGGAGCTCACAGAGTAATAACTTAGAGCGCAGTTTAAACCAATTTTACTACGGCAGCCGTATGACGTCACGTTTAAGCACGCATAAGGAGACCCATCATTTTCTTTTTAAAAAAAGAAATATTTCTAATTAACCTAAAATTAAAATTAACTAAGCTTTTACAACCGCAACCGCACTTATGGAACGGCGGTTGCGGTTACGGTTGCGGTTGTGAATTTTTGTGCGGTTGTAGTGCGGTTGCGGTTATTCGATCCATCACTATACTGTATATATATTGCTTGATTCGTCAGATTTTAAAAGTAACATCAGGTGATGTAACTCATTCTTCAGTGTCGTTGCTAGTTGGTGTGTAATTTTATGGGTGCTGTTTATACCTCATATTTAATATATATTTCTGACTTGGTCATGCTAATATGAAAATTAGTTAACGATTTTTCATATAATATTTATAGTAACCCCGTTTAAATAAAAAGTTATATATATATATATATATATACTTACGCTTACTTAGGTGAGTTCCAACGACGGTTCAGGATCGACCTACGGTCGACCCCTCTGAGGCATCCTGCCTCATTTGCGGGATTTGGTGAAGGAGAGAATTGCTGTCTGATCTCCTCCTGCCCTCGTAGCCAGCCACGCATGGCTGGTCAGGGACTTTGCACAGGAATCTGTCCAGCTGGTTCTTGAAGTTATTCAGGTCGGTGTGCTGGAGATTCCTCACTTCTTTTGGTAGGACATTGAAAAGTTTTGGGCCTCTTATTCCGAGGGTATTTTCCATCCTCTTTTTCATGGCCCCTTGTCCCACCGCAGCTGGAACAGTACAAAATCTGCCTCTTCTCTCATTCCAGTTTGTTTCTATTTCATTTCTAAGGTTAGGGACAGAGCCCTCAAGTATTTTCCATATGTTATAATGTTTCAGACCAACAAAGAACCTAGGATCCACTCATGGCTGGTCTACCTAACTGTGTTCGTAATTGTGTATTGTGCATGTCCTCCGTGGTGGCGGAGGGGACCTACAACTTTACGTGGGTTCCGAACCACAAAGCCTTAAGTTTACTACCGTAAACTATATCCAATCTATAAACATGTGTGTCTAAATCGATTTTTAAACATGTTTATAGACGTGCCTAATTACTTCTACCGGCAAACTATTCCAGCTATTTACTATTCTATGTGTAAAAAAGTTTGTTGCCACTGCTGTCTCGAACCTTCTACTTGTCAACTTACACCCGTTATTTCTAGTTCTATCACATTGAGATATTTCGAAAAAGCTATCTCTCTCTACGTCATCGAACCCATTCATAATTTTGTATATTATTGTGTACCGCTCGCGCCTTCTTTCGAGAGAGTAGAGTTTCAGTGATTGTAGTCGAGACCAGTAGATTTCACCTTCCGTTTACTCTATTTTAGATGTAAAAGTCCTTTGTATAGCTTCAGTGTTTGCAATGTCTCGTTTTCTGTATGGGCTTGTGAGTACTGAGCAATACTCAATTATTGGTAGGACTAGACTCTTCCATAATTTGAGCATGATGTTTGCTTTTCTGCTGCGGAAGCTCCTCCAGATGATTCTCATTATTTTTCTAGCCGTTGTAATTTTGATTTATAGAGCTCTCTGAATTCTGCATCCGACGACATTATTACTCCAAGATCCATGACTTGTGGATTTGGTGTTATCTGTTTGGCTTGCAGAGTTTTGTACCTTTTTTTCTGTAGCTCTTTGCTATTGTGTTTGTAATGTTTGGGTAGCATCAGTGTAGCTATGCTTTTACGTATGTAAGTGATGAGTTCCACCCCCGTTACCCCCAGTACGATCTTGACGGATCGCCGTGAAGTCAGGATGGTGGGTGTTTTTGTGTTGCGTTTTAGTTTTGTGTTCGTATTATCAATTATTACGAAAGAATTCTTTTATAACTGAAGAGCCTAATCATTTTCATTAATCAGTAAAGTAACATAAATATCATCAACTGTTGCTGCAAAATAGAAGTCAACATCTTCCTTCCTTGACTAATCAATTTTAAAATTAGAAAGAGCCGTGTTGAGCAGAAAACTGAGATTTGTTATAAAAAACGTCTGAACAGGTAGCGAGAACAACGTGAAAAAAGTGTTAGCAGCTGACGAGGAAGCTTCTAAACAGTGGCTGCATCCTCCAGCGCAGGACACGTCAACGCGAAGAGGCGACGTCAAACCAAAACATCAAACGTGCTGGTGGCCAAACTTCCTCAAATCTCCGTGCAGCGGGCTGTCTACGGTTGGCCAGACTGGCAGTCGACGGCCTGTTGCGTGGCACGGTCAGAGTGCCGATCGGCTCCGGGGCCGGACCTATTCTCAGCGTGCTATTTTTTCAATTACAGGGAACATTGCGTGCTCCCCGAACTACTCTTACTCTCTGGCGACATTAAGACTAATCCAGGCCCCACTACAACTTACACATGTCACCATACACAAAGACATAGACACAATAGCACCATGAGACACATACAGAAGTATAATATTAACATATTACAGTACAACGTAGATGGCCTCACAAACAAAATCATGCAGCTTAGGGAATTCGTACACAACAAAACATTCACATAGCACTTATACAAGAAACAAAACTAAAACGCACACACAAAACACCCACCATCCCTGACTTCACGGCGATCCGTCAAGATCGTACTGGGGGTAACGGGGGTGGACTCATCACTTACATACGTAAAAGCATTAGCTACACTGATGCTACCCAAAACATTACAAACACAATCCAAGCAGATAACACGATAGAAATACAGGCAGTTAACATTAAAACACGCGCAAAACACAACACCACACTAATCAACATTTACATCCCACCAGATAGTTCACCTCAGGTGCCAGCCAATTACAATCCACAGTTAACAATCTTGCCTCTCTCACTAATGTTATCTTAGGAGGAGACTTCAACGCCAAAGACACTAGTTGGTACCTGCACAACCAAAACAACACCAGAGGCGCCAACATAGCCACACAACTAAACAGCCTCTTCATTCTTAACAATACAGAAGAACATACACACATACTACATCAAGCAGGATACTCAAACTCCTCCCCAGACATAACGTTCTGTTCCCCCTCACTAGCAACACATACACAATGGAGAACAGAAAAACAACTGTCATCAGACCACCTGCCCATCATCATTACAACACATTCTACACTCTGCCCCAACAGCCTTAGGCACACTTACGAAATTACAAGAAAGCTGATTGGGAACAGTTCAAAATACAGACTGAGGAACAATCACCACATTAAACAGCACACCCATCATAAACATCGATACAACACTCAAGACATTTAATCAGATTATCAATAATGCAAAAAATACATACCCAAGGGCAACATTAGGAAATACAACCCAAATTACACTAGAGAAATAGCCCACCTCATAAGGCAACGTAACAACCTCAAACATAACACACAA
Source organism: Bathynomus jamesi (assembly GCA_023014485.1). Lineage (NCBI taxonomy): Eukaryota > Metazoa > Arthropoda > Malacostraca > Isopoda > Cirolanidae > Bathynomus > Bathynomus jamesi. The sequence continues at coordinate 163,521 of JAJOZX010001959.1, read as the reverse complement.
ACACCACACACAGAAGCCATAAAGCAGCAGATACAACAGCTCAACACAGAAATAAACAACAAACTCAAAGAAAAACAAACAGAAACATTCAGGGAATTCATAACAACACTAAACCACTCCACAGATACATACAGGCTATACAAGACTATAAACAGCATTACCCACTCTAACAGCGGCATTCACACCTCACACGCGGCTATCTGTCGCAGCCAAAATAATATCCCAACATACACACAACAAGCTAACATTCTAGTTAATCACTACGCAAAGATAAGTCACTTAAACAGAGACAACAACCAGAAACACGCAGACAAACAAACAGCCAGACACAAGAAAACCTACAGACTCGACACGACCATTACACCCTTCAATACAGACCAGACCACCAAGATCATCAAAAACATAAAAAATTCGAAGGCTACTGGACCAGACAACATATCTAACATACACCTTAAACACTTGGGCCCACAAGGAATACTAGCTCTCACAAATATCAGCACATATTCATACCAACACTGTATTATTCCTGACATATGGAAACAAGGTAAAATTATTACACTACTCAAACCAAACAAAAATCCAACAGAACCAGCTTCCTATAGACCCATTACTTTACTATGCACACCTTCCAAAGTAACAGAAAGACTAATCTTACAAATCACCAACCCACACATACCACTATCGCCTACTCAACATGGATTCAGACCTCACCACTCAACCACGACATTACTCACTAACCTGACGCAGCACATCATGGATGGCATCAACTCTAGAAGACCAGCTCAACGTACACTATTAGCAACAATAGACATTAGTAAAGCATTTGATGCTATCCCACGCTTCCCTCTCATAAACAAAATACCAACACAAACATGCACAATAACACCAAAAGGTGGCTGAGCAACTATCTCTCAGGAAGATACTCACATGTCACATTTAATGGCAAGTCATCCAAAAACAAGCTTTTCCGAACGGGGTCCCTCAAGGCTCTGTTCTCTCACCAACACTCTTCAACTTATACATGCATGACATTCCAACACCCATAGATAACAAGCTTACCTTATCATCATATGCAGATGATATCACTCTAACATCCACCCACAACAACATCGACACCGCTACAAATAACCTACAAACATACATAAACAGTATACGAGACTGGCTCACACACAATAGACTCAAAGTAGCGCCCACAAAATCAACCATCACCTTGCTTACAAGCAACACAAAAGAACACCAGGTAATTCCACAACTTACACTAAACAACATCAACATTCCACACACTCACAGAACCAAAATACTAGGTGTCACATACAACACATCATTATCTTTTGCAAACCACATTCAGGACATTAAAAACAAATGTACGTCAAGACTTAACACGCTTAGGGTACTAACAGGCACAAACTTTGGACACCAGCAGGAAACAACATCACTCATCTACAAACAATATATTCGCTCAGTTATGGACTATGCTAGCCCATGCTGGGCACCCATTATCTCAAACACACACATAAACACCTTACAAACAATACAAAACAACGCACTTCGTATCATTACAGGATGCACTCAAACAACACCAATAGAACACCTGCACACAGAAACAAAAATACTAAAAGTTAGGGAACATTTAGACATGAGGGGAACACAATTCATGGCAGCAGCGACAACTAACCCACAACACCCTTGCCACTACATGTACAATCATGCACCAACACTCGCACCATTAAGGTAACCAGAGAGGACATTATAAACCAAATACTCCATTTCCATACCACGCCCCCAGACATCACACAGTACAGAAAACACATACACACACACCTAACCCACAAAGCACTGACACGACTCGGTCCGAATGCGGTCCTAGGTGCGAAGCCGCCGCCCATTAACAGGTCAGAGATCAGCCTGAGCAGATCGGATCGAGTTAACTTAGCACGATTCCGATGTGGACATCACCCCAACTTATGGACATATAAACACAGACTAGACAACTCCATAGACGACACCTGCCACCTGTGCCAAGACACACCACAAACAATTGAACACATTATGACGGACTGTACCGCTCTGCACAACAACGAACACAACACAACATCACGAGTGCGCTGAACCTCTGGTCCACTCCGGAGAGGGCGATCGGTTACCTGCGTGCCGCCGGCTTGCTCGATCAGGGTGGGCTGATCTGCTAAACAACAACAACCATATCTTTTAAATTGGAATTTTTCCTCGTTGAACTTCATATTGTTGTCTTCTGCCCAGTGGCGTACTGAGGGGGGTGCGAGGGAGGCGGTCCGCCCCGGGTGACAGCCAGGAGGGGGGTGCCATCGAGAGAGTTGAAATACCAGTACAAGTTTTCAAACCAAATGAAAAATTCGCCAAAGTAAGAAAAAAATTTTAAAATGTTCAAACTATTACAACAGCTTAATGTTAATTTCCACTATAAAGTAAATTTTTATTTTTATTGGCAATACAAAATTTACAAACGAAAAATTAAATATTTGATAAAAATTACATCGAAAGGCGAACGTTTGTTGACGTTTTAGTCATCAGTTTGTTGACGTTTTAGTCATCAGTTTGTTGAGCATAGCCAGCTGGCTACAACTGACAAATAATTATGATGTCCAGTGTAGTATCATTGTATATTTAATATGTTGTTAATGCTTACTGCTTATTAAATAATGATATCAATTATAATAGCTAGCGTTATACCATACTATATTGAATTAGTGTTAATGCATTGGCATTGATAATTAATTAATTGTCTCTGCTTGTCTGGGTTGATAATCTGATAACTCAATGGGTATCTGGAAAAAGTTTGAGAACCACTTGTTTGAAGCTTTTCTGTTGTAATAATTTTTTTTTACTTCTTTATTTACTAGATATGCTGTTAATTTTCATTTTGTCAGTGGTCTAGTTATTTGTGAGTAATGCTCATAGTTTTCTGCTATTTTAGGAGTCGTGTTTGCACTTACCCCCCCCCCCCCAAATAATAATAATAATAATAATCACAGACAATTTGTTCAGTTAATGTATTTCAAGTCATAATAGTTCATGTTTGTTATGCATGTTCATGCTTTATACCTTTTGATTTTAAAATTTTGCAGAAAACATTCACTATGAAGCGAAATCGACCCAGTGGATTCCAACAAAGAAAAATGAAGAAGGCAAGAGAAGAGGTGGCTCAGGCAATGTCCGGATCAATTTTGAAGTATGTGACGCCTTCAACATCAAGTGTAATAGGAGAAAATCCTGAAGATATTCAGCCTGGTGAATCTAAAGGGCATATACAAGAAGCATCTTCACAAGAGGATTCAAATGAGAGAGAGCAAGGATTGGAGGATGGCAATTCATCTTCTAAAAGCATTGAAACTGATGAAGGAAGGAGACGCCAGCAGAAGTCCACACCAAGAGGAGGAAGACTCTGATGAAGAAGAGGAGACAGATAGATTTTCAATTTATTCTGATGTCACTGCTTGACCAATCCCGGTTCCAAATGACTTGAGAGTTGATCTTATTAAGAGGGGAAGTGAACCCTTCCAAAATAGGGATGGACTTTTGAATGCAGTTCAAAGACAAGGAGAGAAATCCAAAGGGAAAAGTCGACAGCTGACCACTGCATGGTTCTATAAGGCTCTGCCAAATGGCTAGAAAGTTTTGAGAACATGGATGGTTTACTCTCCATCAAAAGAAAGTTTGTTTTGTTTTTGCTGCAGACTGTTTGCTCTTAATGACAAAGGAATTGAAACATCCAGCTTTGTCACTGGGTTTCAAGCATGGTGGAAGCTAAACCCAAACGTGTCTGACCATGAGGCTTCTGAGCAGCATCTTTCATGCCTGGAGAAATGGAAGACCTTGGGAGCAGGGTTGAAGCTTCAAAAAACCACTGATCAAGTTCATCAAGCAACAATGGACAAGGAGAGAAAGAAATGGAGGGATATTTTACATCGCCTCTTGGACGTAACCTTGTTTCTGGCTCACCAGAATCTTCCTTTTCGTGGTCACAAAGAGGACATGTCATCAGCAAACAAAGGAAACTTCATGGAATTGGTAGAGTTGCTGTCAAATTATGATCCAGTTTTGAAAGAACACTTTGTAAGGATTAAGCATTCTATTCCGTCTGGGAGGAGAGTGGCTTCGTATTTATCTCCAAAGATTCAGAATGAGTTCATTTGCCTTTTGGGGAATTACGTCAAAGAGAAAATAGTGGCTGATATCAAGAAAGCAAAGTATTTTGGGATTCTTTTTGACAGCACTCCTGATCAGATATGTGAAGTGATCAGATACGTCCATATTGAATGTGACAAAGTTGAAGTAAAGGAATCATTCTTGGGCTTCTTCCCTATTGCCGAAAGACTGCTGCTGAGCTCACAGGAGATATCCTTGAGACCTCTGAAGAGAGATGGACTGGACATAAACCTGTGCCGTGGTCAAGGATATGACAACGCTGCAACTATGGCTGGGATTCATGGTGGTGTTCAGTCAAAGATCAGAGAGATTAATCCCAAGGCTTTGTTTGTGCCTTGTGCAAATCATTCTCTGAACCTTTGCGGAGTGCACTCATTTGGAAGCGTTTCTTCATGTGTGACTTTTTTTGGAACCTTGGAGAGAGTCTATTCCTTCTTTTCAGTCTCAACTCATCGATGGGAAGTGCTGATGGAGAATGTAGGTATGACAGTCAAAAGACTTTCCCGGACAAGATGGAGTGCTCATTATGACGCTGTGAAAACAATGAAGGCAAATTTTGAAAAGCTGACCTCAACCTTTGAAGTACTGTGCGATCCCAAAGAAAATGTGGACACAAGAGGATCAGCTCAGATTTTGTTGTCTGCTGTATGTGATTTCTCTTTTTTGAGTTACCTTTCTTTCTGGCGTGAAGTCCTGGAAGAAATTAATCTCACACAAAAGTATTTGCAAACGGTTGGAATCAGCATTGAAAAGTGCATTGTGAAGCTCCAAGCTCTAAAACTGTTTCTTGAAGATCAGCGCAATGAAACTGTGGAGAGGGCCATTCATTATGCAACTACAAAGTGTGAGGAAATGGACATTTCTATGGAGAGAAGAGGGAGAGTAACGCTCCAAAAAAGGATGCCAGGAGAGATGACAAAGGATGCTGGTCTCACATTGCCAGAGGAAGTAAAAAGGGCTATGTTTGAATGTCTTGATCGCTTTCATCAAGAATTGGAGATTCGTTCTAAGGCAATGGATCAAATTCTGTCAATCTTCGCTGTTATTCAACCAAACACTTTGGTTGTTGCAACAGAAGAAGAACTTCGGAAGTATATTCCAAATTTGACTCAGATTTTCGATGAATTCTCTGATGAAGATATCAGTGTGGAAAATGGACGACTTCGGAGGCATTTGGAAGCTGCCAAAATCAGCGTTGAAGAGGCAAAGAAATGGACAGCGTTGCAGTTTCTGGAGTTTATTGTGAAATGGGATTTTTGTGAATCTTTGCCAAGCTTGTCACTGTGTCTGAGATTCTTTTTGACTGTCTGTGTGTCTATTGCTTCATGTGAAAGAAGTTTTTCCAAAGTGAAACTGAAAAATTTCTTTCGCTCGACCATGAGTCAGACAAAATTGACAAATCTGGCTTTACTTTCAATTGAACATGAATATGCAAAGAAGGTGAATTTTGATGAGGTCATTGATCAATTTGCAGAAATTAAGGCTCGAAAGCAGAGACTGTGAATCCTCTCTATTTACCTTTGAAGAATAGGCTGAGCGTTGAGACTGGATTTTCTTTTTTTTTTGTATAAAATAAAATGCAGTATTACCTGTTCACTGAATTTTTAATGTCCTGCATTTTTCTTATTTCCAATTTGCTTATGACAGTACTGTACTGTTTAAAAATCTACTTGCAAACATAATATATTTTTCTGTGTGTTTAAATTTTAAAATTATTTATGGGGGGTGCCAAAGGAAGGATCCGCCCCAGGTGCCAAATACTTAGGTACGCCCCTGCTTCTGCCCACTGGAATAGTGTTTCAATGTCGTTTTGTAATCTTTTTCTGTCACCTTCGTTCAATATTTCCTTGCCTATCTTTGTGTCATCTGCGAAACATGATACAATACTGTCATTCATATCTGCATCAATATCTGCAATCATTATTATGAACAGCAAGGGAGCTAGTACTGTCCCTCGTGGGACAGAGCTCTCTACTTCCGATTTGACTCCATTTACCACCACTCTTTGTGTTCTTTGCGTCAAGAAATTAAATATCCAACTTCTCAGCTTTCCAGTAATTCCTGTATTCTTAAGTTTATGTGCTATAATTCCATGGTCACATTTATCGAAGGCTTTAGCAAAGTCAGTATATATTACATCTATGCTTTGTCCTCGACACAGTGTTTCCAATATTTTCTCGTCGTGGTCTAATAGCTGTGATAGGCATGATCTTCCAGTCCTGAAACCACGTTGATTTTGGTTGTATAAGTTCTTTTCTTGTAGGTAGTAGGTAGTTTCGCTTCTAATTATACGTTCAAAGCACTTTATAAGGTGTGAGGTGAGAGCTACCGGCCGATAATTCTTGGGCATTGCTCTGTTACCATTTTTTAATAAAGGGGCAATGTTCGCGTTCTTTAATGGCAGTGGAATTTGTCCTGTGTCGAGTGATTTCCTCCATAGTAAGTATAGCGGTTTGGCAATACTCTCTACATTTTTTCAGAACTGTGGCACTCCATGTGTCTGGCCCTGGTGCCGAATTGTCTCGCATCTGTGATAGAGCCTTAATTACATCTCCTTCCGAGAACTCTAAGTCCATTAATAGGTTTGTGCCAGAATTTGTCCTTGGCTGAGTTGTATCAATGTCGAAAAATTCGTCTGCGTTTTCCACTTTCATCTCGGACTTAGGGGTGCTAAACATGGGGTTAAATTGTTCCTTAAGCAGTTCGCTCACTTTTTTGGGGTCATTTGTGTGTTTGGCCTCCCCGTCTATCAACGGACCAATACTCTCTTTGCGCTGCATTTTCCTTTTCGCAAGTGTGTAGAAGTATTTTGGGTTGTCTTTTGTTTTCTGCTACCTACCTTGTTTTCCTCCTCGTTTGTCTTATGTATGAATGTTTGCTTTAGGTTCATTTCTATTTCGCCTAATTTCCTCTCTAGTTTGAGTCTCCTTGCATCAGTTTTGCATCTGTGGAGATGTTTTACGATTTGCTTCCGTTGTCTAAATAGTGTCTGAGTTTTCTCTCGAGTTTGCTAAGTTTTCTCTTTTGTCTCTCTGGAACATGCTTCAGTAATATAGGTTTGGTTTCAGACTCCATTATACCTAGTATTTGTTCTGGAGTCTTCTCGTGAAGTAGTAATTCCCAGTTTACTTCCTTTAAATCTTTATTTACATTTTCCCAATCTACCTTCTTTGAATTTATGTTTAAGCCTTCAGATATTCCTTCTGCCTCTCTGGGATGCGTTTTCGGACCTCTGAGTGCTAACTTCAATTGTATATCGATTAGGTTATGGTCGGAGAAATTTGTGTGCATTACCTTTTTATTTATTATTATATCATTGTTATTTGTCAAAATTAAATCCAAAACGTTCTCTTTCCTAGTGGCTTCACAGATTTCCTAAGTAAGGGCGTAATGTTCCATCATATCTAATAGCATTATTGCTTGGGTTCTATCATCTTTTGTAATGCTGCCATGAAATTTCTCAACATATGACTTCGTCATTTTTCTTCCATGTTATGAATGGGAAATTAAAATCTCTGCAAATTAGAATATTTGTTGCTGAAGTTTCAAGTAATTGTAACATGTTTTGTATTTCATTAGTGGCAAATTGGAATTCACTTTTTGTGATGTTTGGTGGTCTGTAGACGTCCATAATGGTTAGGTTCAATTTTTTTACTTCTAATATAATAACTTCGACTGTGCTGTTTGATTTGTTTACCTTCACCTCATATGTGTAAGTGTTTTTCACGTAGATACGACACCCTCCCCCTCGTCTAGTGACTCTGTCTGCTCTGTATATGTTGTAATTCAGCAATGCTATTTCAGTATTCTCGATGTAGTTTTCACAGCCTTTTTCGCACTTATGTAAGTGTGTTTCCGTTAGGCATATGATTATCTATGCTGGTTTCCGTAGCTAAATTTTGCAAGTATTTTAATTTGCAATCCAATTAAATTTGGACACACACACAAACATTGTCGGCAAGCAGTGTTTGTAAACAGTTTGCGGAAAGAACTGTTGGAACACAAAACGGGCTGTAACTCGGAAACAAAGCGATTTCGGGCAAAATTTTATATAAAATGTTGTCATTGTTTTCAGGTCCTGAATCCATCCAGGAAGTGCGTCCCACATGTTATGAAACACCCTGCACACACACACACACACACACACACACATTTTTCAAAAGCCTCGAGGCCGAGGCTGAAGACATAAATTTACCGGGTTTCTAACCTTCGTGTTCGATTTTCCTAACTGATGGTCGTTTCCTGGTTGATGTCGGTTCCTGTTTGGTGTTATTGGTTGGGGCAATATATATATATATATATATATATATATATGCTGAGTTACTAAAGGCTATTGCAAAAAGAGATTGATGAAAACATGGACCTTCTTAGTATATTTAACTTTTGAATGGTCAATTGAAGGTGCGTTCTGCTAACCAATACCGAAAAAACCTTAGCTATTCTGTTTTTCTTGTCTTACACACACACACACACACACAATAATTAATGAAACATTGACAGAGGAATATTTTTCTTCATTTGCAGTTGGCAGGTGTTGTGATGCCCAATGATGGCGAATGTCACTTGAATGAAGAAGGTTTCTATGATAAATATGACGAGTTTGATTATCCATCCGTGGGCCAAGTTAGTGAATAATTCAACTCTTTTATTTTGTATCTACATGAGATACATACGTTTCTAAGGAAACCTTTATTAACACTTTTGCAATTTAAATCTCGGTATTAAATTTAATAATAGCATAAATTATTTATTTAAAAAGACACTTTTGAAAGTTTAGCATCAATAAATTGTAAATAAAATGTCATCAGACGAATCATTTAAAAGCGCGATCTTCACTGACATTTCGTGATAATATCATAATTACTGCCAATCCATAGGCAGTAAAGAAGCCCTCAAACAAATCATTAGATAGTGGTCAGTTATGAAATCTTCTGTATACGAATGGTCAGTGCTTGTATCAATCAATCATGTCTGGCGAATCTAGAAAATGTTTGGAGTTAATCAGGTTGGATGAACTACAAATTAACACACTGACTCAGTGAGTCGTACCTGAAGCTTCAAACCTGGCCATTAGAAAAAAGAAGTTTCTGACTTAATATTTTATAATAATGTTTTTATTCATTTTCATTCTATATAACATTAATTTAGATAGCTGAAATGGCCCAAAAGAAAGGGATAAACATCATATTTGCAACGAGTAGCGATGCTGAACTTTATGAGACACTTTCGAAGAAAATAAAAGGTTCTGACTACGGAGAACTTGCTGGAAAGTCGAATAATGTGATTCAGCTGGTGACTCGTGTCTATGAAGTGAGTTGTAAATGTTTAAATTTCTCATATTTTTCTCACTGCAGATATCATCATCTTTCAAAGTATTCAAAAATTTTTAGCATAAAATTAAGCTTAAGCTGCTGCAGCTGTAGGAACAAGTTCGTTTTGATTTAAAGAATGATCCGAAATTCTACCAAGAGAAAACCAAGACCTATTATACTGGACATTTATTGACATAATTTGTTGGCCGAATTAAGTTAGGTTAACGAGGCTAAGTTTGAGTAAGTAACAGTAACAGTAACTGAGAGGTTATAGGCCAGGTTAATTTAAGTGAAATTAAAAAAAAAGTTAATGTGTTTTGTTGACCGCTTAGATCTTTTAAAATTGCAGAGTATAACGGGAAAAGTAGAAATCGGAGTGAAATCCAAGAGTCATGAAAGTCCATTGTCTTTACGATTTTTTACGGATTGCGGAATCAAAGGTACAGCACTGAAAGAGCAGAATGTATGCAAAAACGTCAAGGAAGGTACAGCGTTCAATTTCACCGTAGAGATAACGGTTAGTGCTAAATTTATAACTCTTTAACCCCATAAGAACTTGTTTGCTCCTAATTAATTATTTATATCTCAACTGTCATTTATTTTAAAGGTGATATACAGGGTGTTTCATAACATTGGGGACGCACTTTCAGGATAGATTCAGGACCTGAAAACAATGAAAAACGTTTATATAAACATATGCTCGAAATCGCTTTGTTTCCGAGTTACAGCCCGTTATGTGTTACAGCAAGTATCCTCCTTACCTTTAAAGGAAGTGCTCAAAATGACCGCCTTGCGCTTGAATACACGCCTGAACACGCCTCGTCATAGACTGCCTGACGCGTTGAAACACTCCAGGTATTGCTCGGATTTTCTGGCATCCTTGTTCTACACGTTGACGAAGCATTTCAACGTTGTCAATGGGTGTCACGTAAACGATGGATTTCAGATGATCCTACAGGTAAAAATAGAGTGGATTCAGGTCCAGGGAGCGAGCCGGCCACGCAATGGGTCCTCCACGGTCTATCCATTTATCAGGAAAATGGTCATCCAAATAGTCTCTGGCTACTCAACTAAAATGAGGCGGAGCGCCATCATGCATAAACCACATACGACGTCGGACACCAAGAGGAACTTCATCTAGTAAATCGCTTAAATCATTCCTCAAAAAATTGGAGTAGGATTCTCTGTTAATCTTCCAGGCAAAACAAAAGGACCGATTAAGTTGTCGGCAATAAGTCCTGCCCATACATTGATATTAAATTGTTGTTGGTGCCTTGACTGGATGATGGCATGCGGATTCTCTTCGGCCCAGTGATGAGTGTTGTGAAAATTGATCACGACATTTCTTGTGAAGACAGCCTTATCAGAAAACAAACGGAGGATAGAAAAAGAGGATCGCGAGCACACTATTGAATGAACCAAGTACAAAAATCCTCTCGTGGTGGGAAATCAGCTTCAGTAAGGCCTTGTACTCTCTGAATGTGATATGGGTAAAGCTGTTGTTCCCGTAAAATTCTCCACACAGTTGTGTATCTTACACCCTCTGCTGCTGCTATCCTTCGGGTGCTGACACCAGGATGTTTCTGCACGCGATTCAGAACCCACTCCTCCAACTCAACAGTTCTGGCGTTAATTGGTCTATCACCATCTGAAACTCGCTTGTTGAATGATCTTGTATCACTAAGACGCTCGTCTATTCTCTGAAAGGTCTTATCTGGCAGACGGCGATTCGGAAACCTTTCCGCGTACAGACGTCTTGCTGCGGCCGTATTACACTCGGCAAGTCCATACATGAGATGCATGTCTGCCATTTCTCTGTTTGAATAAGCCTCCATTCTCACTTCAAATGCACACTATCACTGAATAGCACAAAAACTTTTAAGTTTTTTTTTCACTGGACTGCACTTATTCACGGTAAGAAGTTACAAATACGAACAGTGAAACACCTCGATGCACCTCTGACTGACTGATGGCTCTACACTCAACGATATTGAAACATGTCATAGAGTGTACGAAACATTACAATCGGCAAGGCCATACATGAAATAAGTCTCGCACACACACACACAAACATTGTCGGTAAGCAGTGTTTGTAAACAGTTTGCGGAAAGAATTGTTGGAACACAAAACGGGCTGTAACTCGGAAACAAAGCGATTTCGGACAAAATTTATATAAAATTTTGTCATTGTTTTCAGGTCCTGAATCCATCCAGGAAGTGCGTCCCACATGTTATGAAACACCCTGTATACACACACACACACACACACACACACATTTTTCAAAAGCCTCGAGGCCGAGGCTGAAGACAAATTTTTTAAAGGCCTCGAGGCCGAGGCCTCTTTAGGGGAGCTTAAGATTGTTAGGCTGAAGGTATTTACACCCAGAGGTGTGATATTCGGATGCAAATAACGAATGCGGTATTTGCACCTCTGGGTGCAGATACTCACTTCGAAATCTTTTACGAAGAAGCTCCTCCATGCTTTGGGAAGGTTCAACAATCTAGCCTAGCCTAGGCCTAAAGCTCTTCCAAAGGTAACCTACCGTAGCCTCGCACTAGCCTGTATCTCTTCTTTTTTTTAAATCCATAAAGAAAAGCAAGATTCTACTCAAAATTAATAAACAAAGACATAGCTCACTTCACTTACCAAATAAAAGGGAATTATTAAGCATTAAGCACGTTCATCTATCACACGCGGCCACACCACAATACCGACATGCTGTGTGTTACTGTTTACACTTGCCGGGTCACACAGTCAGACACAGTTGCCAGAACACTTCCTGGGCACCATACATTAGCCCAATAACTTTTTATTTCTCATTTCATGCAGTTCTTATTTCTCATTTTAATATACCTGCAATATTTCAAGTATTTATGATAATATGGAAAGTTATGATGTGAAGATGATCCAGCAAAATACTTCAAGATTGTACTAACTCAGTGAGTGTTGATCGTATAATTTCTGAATGGCTACAATTAATTATTAGCGACTCTAGCGAGCATTGCAAACAGAGCTACATTTCGGGATGCCTTATTTTTTTGAAGTTTTGCACCTTTATGGATCTTGACAACAAGAAATTGTGGTCTTAAAGTCTACCAAAGATCATTATTGTAATTGTAGCTTGTTCGGTATGTAAAAAATGTTTCTGATGTACGGTAGGCCTATAGGTATGAAGTTTATATCAGCCCATTACTGTACTGTATACTAGGGGCACTCAATATATTTTGCCCCACCCTTTTTTCTTAGCTAAATAATAGGCCATGGGGCTGAAATGTCTTTTGGGCTGTACGTTTGAACTTTCTGCGCTTCACATAACCGGATTTTTCCAGTTTGCACCTCCCTTCCTTGTATAAAATTGATGGTTAACGCAGTTTCGAAAATGGCGTCTGACAGTGATGTGCGTCGTAAACAGAGAGCTGTTATCGAGTTCTTAACCGCAGAGAAGGAAACAGTTGGAAATATTCACAAACGTCTACAAAACGTTTACGGAGATGCTGTTGTTGATCAAAGCACAGTTGGACGCTGGTCTAAACGTGTGAGATCATCGGAGAGAGGGAGAACCAGCCTCGATGATGGATGAGCCACGCAGCGGTCGCCCGGCATTGGCTGTGACATCTCACACTGTGCAACGTGCTAACAGCATCATTCGATGAAATCGGCGCGTCACATACAAGGAGCTATCACTGGAGCTAGGAATTGGTGAAGAAAGTGTGAATACGATAATTCAGCAACTGGGATACTTAAAAGTGTGTTCACGGTTTGTTCCTCGCGAACTGACTGAAGATCACAAAGCCCAAAGAAAAGAAATTGCTTCTGAGTCGTTTTGGTTCGATACGAGACAGAAGGGGATGACTTCCTTTCACGAATTGTGACTGGAGATGAGACTTAGGTACACCACTTTGAACCTGAAACAAAACGCCAATTCATGGAGTGGCATCACGCAGACTCCCCACGCAAGAAAAAGTTCAAAATAGCTCCCTCTGCAGGAAAGGTTATGGCTACCATCTTCTGGGGCATGAAAGAGGTGATTCTGGTGGACATTATGAAGAAAGGACAAACAATCAATCATTTATAGACGTATAAAGCGAGTTCGACCGGAGAAAAAACTGGAAGACGTCCTTCTTTTGCACGATAACGCAAGACCACACAACAGTTTGCAAACAAGAGAGGCCATCACAAAAATGCGCTTCACTGTGTTATCCCACCCTACATACAGCCCGGATCTGGCACCTTCAGACTTCCATTTGTTTGGGTCAATGAAGGATGCTATTTGTGGAAGAAAGTTTCAGAGTGACGAGGAGGTTAAGAGGTGACTCCAGAGGAACCCAGCGGACTTTTACCAGAAAGGAATAAAGGCACTTGTTTCGAGGTGGAGGAAAGCCGCAGGAAAGGATGGAGACTATGTGGAAAAATAAAAATTGAAAAAGGTATGTAACTACTCGTGTACAAAATTTCTGGAACTTACAAGGAAACTTGGAAAGAAAAGAAAAGGTGGGGCAAAATATATTGAGTGGCCCTGTACTCTACGATAATAATATAATAACGATAATATTACGAATATATTTGCACCCGATATTTCAACATGTTATATATATATACATGTATGTAATTTGATTCAAGAGTATATCTGCACCTGATATTATCCATTATCAGGCATTTTTAAAGTTATACCTATGTATAATACTTTATATTATTAAAGTAAATGAAACAGACCGAAAAAATTATTTGCAAACAATATAACAATTTACATTTTAGTTATAATGCCGATATTAGCAAACTTATTATTTGTATCCGATATTATACTGTATATTCATTTTAAATCATATTATTTAAAAGTTTATATGTTACAATTTACGACGGGCGAAAAACAAAATTATCGACATTAGTAGCTAGTTATCAGTATACCAGGTGGTATTCTTCTCTAGTTTGGCCTATTTTTTTGTTATAGAAAGGGATACAGTACAATAGTTTATACATATAAATAACACAAACACATTATATAAGCTCAGTTCAACTGATGACCAACTGATAGTTTGCTTTCCCACACTAGTTTTGCTACATTAGGTCAATTGGTCTATTGCTGACTGACTGAATAATATTTATATACCGCGACATATATAATATTTATGTACCTAACGTCACAGTGACCTGTCACTAATCCGTTGGTCACCTAACTGAATAGTATTTATCAAAGACTGCCGCCTGACTAGTCACCTGTCTGATTAATATTTATCAAAGTATGCCGCCACATACGGTCACCTGTCAGGTCATGGTCCTCACCTGAAGAATATCCACCCCGAGCGCACCCACCTGAAGAATCTCCACCCCGACGCTACCGGGGTTTGAAAATTACAGAACAAAACAAATCAGGATTCCCTAAGGATTCACGAAGTCACGAGGCCTTCCCACTTTTCAGCTGGCCTCGAGGCCGAAGCAGAGGCCAAGGCTACTTTTGAGGTCCGAGGCCGAGACCAGGCCTCAGCCCCATGTCTGATACGAACTATGCTTTTCAATGCAAATATACATATATATTTGCACTGAAAAGTATAATTCCTACGTTTTCAGACTTTTGACTCACCTTTGCTTTTAGGTGTACCTTTCAATCTTTCAAATGTTCCGTGCGATGATTCCTCATTTCCAGTGGTGGGCACGCGCAACAATTTTTGTAGCGCCGCAACCGCAACCGCAACTCTGCTGAAATAGTTGCGCCGCACGCGCAAGCGCAACCCTTTTCAAAAAGTTGCGCCGCAAGCGCAAGCGCAACCAAAAATGTTGCGCCGCAAGTTGCGCCGCAACTTTTTGCGGCGCAACTGCCCACCTTTGCATTTAACGTATATCTGCAGTGGTGGGCACGCGCAACAATTTTTGTAGCGCCGCAACCGCAACCGCAACTCTGCTGAAATAGTTGCGCCGCACGCGCAAGCGCAACCCTTTTCAAAAAGTTGCGCCGCAAGCGCAAGCGCAACCAAAAATGTTGCGCCGCAAGTTGCGCCGCAACTTTTTGCGGCGCAACTGCCCACCTTTGCTCATTTCACGAAGGTCAAGTTTGTCGCCCCTCCTCTCAAGTTGGCCTGGTGAAGTAGTGAGTTGGTTTCTTGTACTATCCACCTCACATAGCCAGGTACGCCTGGCTCATCGGGATTGTTCTGAGCCAGGCGTCTAATCTTCTTTTGAAGATGTCCATTGCAACACCACTTGCGTTTCTTAGGCCTTGGGCAGCTGATTAAACAGTTTTGGTCCTCTCACACTATTTTCTTTCAGAGTTAAGGATGTTCCCTGTCTAGCCTTTAATTTGGGAACACGACACAGTCTTCCTTTTCTACTTTCCACTGTTGTTTGGGGAGTTACAGGGTTCAGAGTAAGATTAGGGACTAGTTTCTCTGTTATTTTACAAGTGTAAATAATGGTGTAACACACACTTCTCCTTTCCAGTGAATATAGGTTTAATTCGCGTAACTTTTCCCAGTAGTTTAGTTCTTTGCACCCCTTGATCTTGGCTGTGAAGCTTCTCTGAATCCCTTCAAGTTGTCTAATGTCTTCTTTTTTTATATGGGCAAGTTAGGACCGAGCAGTATTCCAATTTGGGTATGACCAGTGTTTTCAGTAGAGGAATCATTATATTCCTATCCCTTCGTTTAAAGATTCTCAGTATCTGCCCATTTACTCTCTTTGCTCTGTTTACTGTTTATCTTATTTTGTGTTTCAAATTTCGCATCCTCAGTCATTACAACCCTTAAGTCTTTTGCTTTAGAATTTCTCTGAATTTCCTGTCCATCTGAGGTATAATATTCCATGGATTTTAGGTCCTCCCTTTTTCCGTACCGTAACAGCTGAAATTTCTCAGTGTTAAACTTCATATTGTTGTCTTCCGTCCACTTGTAGGTTCTGTTCCGTGACCGGACAGCTCATACCAGGACAACACATACCCGGACAACTCATACCTAGGACAACTCATACCTAGGACAACTCATACCTAGGACAACTCATACCTAGGACAACTCATACCTAGGACAACTCATACCTAGGACAACTCATACCTAGGACAACTCATACCTAGGACAACTCATACCTAGGACAACTCATACCTAGGACAACTCATACCTAGGACAACTCATACCTAGGACAACTCATACCTAGGACAACTCATACCTAGGACAACTCATACCTAGGACAACTCATACCTAGGACAACTCATACCTAGGACAACTCATACCTAGGACAACTCATACCTAGGACAACTCATACCTAGGACAACTCATACCTAGGACAACTCATACCTAGGACAACTCATACCTAGGACAACTCATACCTAGGACAACTCATACCTAGGACAACTCATACTCTCTTCAACAATTACCACCCCAATGTTGATCTTTTCATCTATATCCACCCCGAAAGTTTAAACTCTGCAAATTAACCAAATAAGATAAGAAAACAATAACAACAAATTTATTATTTATTGCAAACGGTAATTATGTATTTTATCCCACTCAGTCATTTTACACACCAAAATACATTTTTCTAGTAGTATTTGATGTGATTTGTTCAAATATGACCTCCATTTCCGTCGGAAATGAGATCCAACAAAGTTATAGTACTTTGAAGTTTGGCTCATTTTCAAGGGAAATGGAAGTCAAAATCTAAGCAAAACACATCAAATATTACTAGGAAAATGTATTTTGGTATTAATTAACCTAACCTAACCTTACCTAACCTAACCTAACCGTGGCTAAACGAGCCTAACCCTGGCTAAACGAGCCTAACCCTGGCTAAACGATCCTAACCCTGGTTAAACGAGCTCTCGTCTGTATCCACCACCTAATCCATAATAAGGTAATACTCTAGGCTCGTTTAGCCAGGGTTAGGCTCGTTTAGCCACGGTTAGGTTAGGTAAGGTTAGGTTAGGTTAATTAATACCAAAATACATTTTCCTAGTAATATTTGATGTGTTTTGCTTAGATTTTGACTTCCATTTCCCTTGAAAATGAGCCAAACTTCAAAGTACTATAACTTTGTTGGATCTCATTTCCGACGGAAATGGAGGTCATATTTGAACAAATCACATCAAATACTACTAGAAAAATGTATTTTGGTGTGTAAAATGACTGAGTGGGATAAAATACATAATAACCATTGCAAACATATAATAAATAGAGAACCATTATTTACATAGGATAAAATTTGAATGCCCCGTTAGGTCAAATGTACGCCCTTGACGATTGGTTAGGTTTAGTCGTGATATTTTCGTTAGTTTTAACGAAAATATCACGACTAAACCTAACCAATCGTCAAGGGCGTACAGTTGACCTAACTGGGCATTCAATGAACCCAACCGGGTATTCAGTTGACCTAACCGGGCATTCAATGAACCTAACTGGGCATATATATATATATATATATATATATATATATATATATATATATATATATATAACTTGCATGAATTTTAAATGTTTAAATGTAATTTTTAATTTTACAAAATAAATGTTTTCATTAATTTTAAAAATAAATGTTTTCATTTCAAAATGTTTTCATTAATAACTTGCATGAACTCTAAATGTTTAAATTTAATTTTTAATTTTACAAAATAAATGTTTTCATTAATTTTTCATTTTTTTTTCTGGTCCTATGTATGAGTTGTCCGGGTATAAGTTGTCCTGGTATGAACTGTCCTAGAACCGTTCTGTTCATGTCGGTTTGTAGAGATCCTATATCTTCTGGGTTTCTTATTTTTCTACTGATCTTCGTGTCATCGGCAAAAGATGTTACTGTGCTGTCTCTGGTAACGTCCTCATCTATGTCAGTTAGCATGATTATGAAGAGTAGTGGAGCTAATACTGTTCCTTGGCAGTGAGCGGAGGACCTCTAATTCTGATGAAGATGCTCCTTGTACTGTAACGACTTGCCGCCGCTCACTAAGGAAATTATATATCCATTTCCCTACTTTTCCTGTTATTCCCATATGCTTCAGTTTATGTATTATGATTCCATGGTCGCACTTGTCGAACGCTTTAGCAAAGTCTGTGTATATTACATCATAGTTTTCATTACTTTGCATTGCATCAATAATAATGTTGTAGTGTTCCATTAGTTGTGATAGGCATGATCTGCCTGATCGAAACCCATGTTGGTTATCATTTAATTTTTTCTGAGTTTCCAAAAAGCCATAGATATTCTGTCTAACTTTTTAGGGAGATGATATGTAAGCGACACTGGCCTATAGTTTTTGGCCTCGGATCGATCTCTTCTTTTATATACTGGGACTATGTTTGCGCTCTTCAGGATGCCCGGTATTTCTCCCGTGTCTAGTGATCGTCTCTATATCCAATATAGGGGCTCAGCGATTGCATTCTGGCAGTTTTTGATCAGTGTGGCATTCCATTTGTCCGGTCCTGCCGCTGAGTGTGCTTTTAGCTTCCCGATAGCTTGTGTAATATCATCTGTCGTAAAGTCGAAGTCCATTATGCTTTCCCCTTGTAGTTCTTCTTCAAAGAACGCGTTTCTATCGCATATCAGTTTGTCAGTTTTGGGGATACTGAAAGATGATTCGTACTGAGCTCTTAATATTTCGGATACTTCTGTTAGATCATCAGATAAAGCACTGTCTTCGTTTTTCAAAGGTTCGATAGTCGCATGGTTTATCGAGTATACACACACACACACACACACACACACACACACACACACACACACACACACACACACACAGTATATTGGATCATCAAAAAAAGACGCTCTAATTTGAATTGCTTATATTTTATTAATGTATTTCAATTACAACCCTGGTTCTGGTGTCACAAAGTCGTACGAGGATAGGCTTAAGGAGTTAAAATTGACTACACTCGAGACTAGAAGGCTAAGGGGTGATTTAATCCAGGTTTTTAAAATTATGAATGGGTTCGATAACGTAAGTAGAGATAGCTTTTTCGAAATATCACAATATAATATGACTAGAAATAACGGGTGTAAGTTGACAAGTAGGAGGTTCGAGACAGCAGTTGCCAAACACTTTTACGCATAGAAGAGTAAATAGGTGGAATAGTTTGCCGGTAGAAGTAATTAGTAGCACGTCTATAAACATGTTTAAAAATCGATTAGACGCATATGTTGATAGACTGGGTATAGTTTAAGGTAGTAAAATTAAGGTTTTTGTGGTTCGGAACCCACGTAAAATTGTAGGTCCCCTCCGCCACCACGGAGGACATGCGCAATACACAACTACAACTACAGTTAGGTAGACCAACCATGAGTGGATCCTAGGGTCTTTGTTGGTCTGAAACATTATAACATTATATATACAGTAGCTATATATTTGCAAACACGCTTGTACACTATTCTCACACCTGTCTCATATTCCATTCTTTCAACATGTCCAAACCACCTAACACAATTTCTGCAACTTTCACTTCCACTGACTTCTGCATACCACATCTTTCCAGAACCACACAATTTCTTACAGTATCAATCCGGTGCACTTCTCTAGTTATCCATTTTAACTGCTCTTACCCTTGACTCCTCCCTTTCATGCCATGTCAATGTTTCACATCCATACAAAAGTGTCGGTATTAACACACCTTTATGTAAACATCTCTTCGCATCTCTACCCATTCTCCGCTTCTTCACAACCGCTTTCAGCGCACCTGCCACCTTTCTATCTTGATTTACTCTCCTATCAATTCCATCGTACCTCTTTTGCTCAAAACGCATCCCAGATACTTAAAAGACTGTACCACCTCTAGTGTTTCAGCATTCACCATCACATGACAGGCCGAATTTCTCTACAATCAATAACTTGCTTTTACCCATATTCACTTTCGAGTCTTTCACACACACAGCCACAAAACTCTTAACAGCTTCTTGCATATCACTCATTCTGAGCAAATAGCACAGCATCATCCGCATACAACAGATTCAACAAGCCCCATTTATTCTCATCACATACCAGATTCAATCCACTTTCAAGCATTCTCACTTTCACCTCTCTCATTACTCTATTCATGAACAGATTGAACAGCCATGGAGGCATCACACATCCTTGACGCACACCAACACTTACATCAAACCATTCACTCAGTGTTTTATTTACTCTCACACATGCACTACCATTATAGAGACTTTTCATCGCATTCATGAGTCTACCACCAACCCCATATATACGCAAGACCTGCCACAAGGCTTCTCTATTTACTCTATTATACGCTTTCTCTAGATCCATAAAAGCCATGTACACCTTGCAGTCCCTTTCGCACGGTTTTTCAATCACTTGTCTCACTGCAAACACTTGATCCACACAGCCTTTTCCACCTCGAAATCCTCCTTGCTCATCACTCACCAAACATTCTGCAATAGCACAAATTCGTTCTATAACTATCTTACTATTCTATAAATCCTACCTTCCTTACTACAATCAATAGACTTATACTCCTGTAGCTCTTACATTCGCTCCTTTCACTTTTCATTTTGTACAGTGGAACAATTATTGCTTTCTTTCAGTCTTCAGGTACACTCCTATTTGTCCATGCACTCTGACATATGCACCATAACCACTCTATCCCTTTCAAACCACCCATACTTAATCATTTCCCGATATATCCCATCCACACCCGCCGCTTTTCCATTTTTCAGCTTGCGAACCGCCACTTTCACTTCATCCATGGCTATCTTCTCAGCCATTCTGTCACACATCCCCCTCACACCACCAAATCCCATCCTATTTATACTCGCATTCTTTCCATCTCTTCCACCCATCAAACCCTCGAAATATTTCTCTCTCCACAGTTCTCTCGCTCTCTTCATACACCCTCTTACTTCTTCGATTTTCTTCTCTATCACAATTATCCTGAGCAAACAACAACCACTTCTTCCTTTTATCCTAAAACGCTGACGCAACCTCGGCATCCCATAATATGTAGTCAGGGCCGGATTAAGGCCAACTGATGCCCTAAGCACAGCCCAACAATGGTTCCCCCTCGACCCTTCCATTGTCTAACTGACAAGACATTAAGACTCAATAAGTGCTGAATGTGAAATAATAGATTAAAAATTCAGTTTTCTTCCAGGCCATCCCCCAGGCCAGACCCCACAACTATATTAAATATAACCTGTTTTTTAATTTTATTTTATTAAAACTCTGTGGTGCCCCCTTCCCTTGGTGCCCTAAGCACGTGCTTATTTTGCTTAATGGTTAATCCAGGCCTGTATGTAGTTACGAATATAATAAATTATAATACGTCCTTTAAGGTTTCTGACTGCCCTGAAAAAGACAGTCGAGATACTTCGATAAAGATTGGAACTTTCCAAGATTCTCTTGGAATCGATGTTGAATACCTCTGCGACTGCGACTGTGAAAAAGAAAACGATAAGGTAAGTTTTCTTAACGTTATCCAAACCTCTGAAGATATCATACACCCAACCAAATAACGCGCACCCGTTGCATGAAGTTGTTATTTAGGCAGTTAGGTTAGGTTAGGTTAAGAAAATGATTTAAAATGTTTAAAGTGAAGAGCGAGAGAATTAATTAGTTGTACGACAACCTCACACAAGTTGCGACACGTCTAAAAATTGTTAACGTTTGTGAATTCTTTGAAGGGTTATCACGAGGATTCGCTGAGTTGTTCTGGAAATGGAACGAAACAGTGCGAGGTTTGCTACTGTAACCAAGGATTTTACGGACAACACTGTCAGTGCAGCAAAGATCATACTGATTCAAAAACAAAATCGTAAGTTCCACACGTAAGTTTAAGTACGGGAACCTTTTTGAAATATGTTTGAAAACATAATCATCATCTTTGAACTTTGTATAGCTGTAATATATATATATATATATATATATATATATATAATAGAGTATATATATATTTTTGGGACACCCTATATATTAAGGATGAGTAGTATGCCCGCAAAAATGTAGAGTGCAGATGAATTGCTATGCAAGATGGTCAATGATGCAAGGGGGTGTGGATAATGGGGGAGGGGAGTATGCTAAAAGGGGGAGGGGGTTTAGCCCCAAGTTGCATGAAGGGGGAGAGGGAAAATGACCTCCTCCCCAAAGGGGTAACCTAAGCTAACCTAAGAAGGTAATCTAAGATGTTCACGCAGGCATGTCTTGGAGCATAATGAATTTCTTTACAGCCTTAGTTGGCTTAGTATATATATATATTAATGCAAATATATATTTATTTTAATGGTAGTTGCCAGACTGCGCTATTTATTTTGGTCCGACTGTATATTAAAGGAGTGAGAGATGTTCGCACTGCCATGGCTCATAACACAATGAAGAGTCACCCCAGCTACCCTGGTCGGCTTTAGCATCACAGCCAGTTGACTTAGAAGGCTTAATGTAAATGAAAAAGAAAAAACTATAGTATTTGTCATTTATCATTACTTATTCGAACTATAGTGGCTGTAATTTCCCAGAAGAGTTCCTTGTTCCATGCACGGTCTGTGTTTAACATATAAGATTCTCAGGGGACCATTCTGAGTTTGTGTATACACACACACACATATATATATATATATATATATATATATATATATATTATATATATATATATATATACAATATAGCAATGCAAGAATGTAGACAGCCATCTACCAGCCAGTTGGTAGCGCCATATTAAAGGAGAAATGTTCTCACTGCCAAGTCTCATAACAATGAATTTCTTTACAGCATCAGTTGGCTTAGAAGGCGTAATCTTGGCGTAGTATATACACATATATTAATGTACAATAAAGTAGAGTCAGCCAGTTGGCAAATACATATATTTATGTATCCCAAAAATAATGTTGCTTATATATATATATATATATAATGTTGCTTATATATATATATACCCATCAACGCACAGTAGGGTGCATCAAATTTCCCATGATTTTTCAAAAAGTTTTATTTCAATCTGTCCCTATGATTACTGTGTTCCAATGCCTGAAATAGCACATATGGCCAAATTTCAAAGATTTATGTGGTCATCTAGGGGGTCCACATCATTGATGCAATATTTAGTATTGGAGTTAAATTGACCAAAAAATTAAACATTTTATATCCCGGTTTCCGTGTTTGCAAAAGTATCAGAACCAGTAAAAATGTATTAAATAATCAAAACAGGGATTAGAACTTAGCTTCACCCCACGCTCAGCACAATCATTTACGACGTTAACTGCCGAGATGTGTTCTCTGGATGTTTGAAAGGAAGCTAATTCTGGCCAATTTTCGATATTATGAGTCAGGAAAGAACTGTCAAGTTCCAGAACAGAGAAAATGTACCATGAATCTTTGTTGATTAAGTCGCCAAGCTTTGTCGTGCTGGAAATGGAGTTTGGAATTTGGGTTTCCCAAATCCCGTACCAAATCGATGTTGTGGTAAAGATGCCTGATCTTGTGCTGGCTTTACTGCTATAAGTCTCTCAGCCAGATAGCGGCGTTCAGCTTCAGGGACTGCATCATTAAAGAGCGCAAGAGGTACCATCTCAGCAGTCAGGTACCATAGGTGATGCTTGAGAGCTTTTATCGCACTAGATGATATGCTGGGGCTGAGTTTTTCATATCTGAGGATGTCTTGGTAAAGACAGGTCATTCCATGGAGCCTCGACCGCGCTTGAACAGGTGATCCACCACCAGCTGTACAGCAAGCAAACAAAGTTGACAAACTCGCGCAGTTTGGGTTGTTGTGCTTCCGTGGTAATGGTTCCAGAGGGAAGAGAGCTGGTCTGCTCCTCCAGCAGCACCATCTTAATGGAGTAGAGAAACTTGGCCATCCACCTAGCCTTGTGTACAGCACCAGGACGTCGAAATGAAAACTCTCTTCTTGTCCCATCCAAGTAGAGCAAACAAAGATCAGAAAATTCTTTGTAGTCATCACATTGATGCTTCACAACAGACTGCGCGCATGAAATCACTCTGGCCCTATAGTCATGGATTATGGTTTGTACATCATCTGAATAAGAGGTACCATCCAAAAAATTAAGTGCCTGATTATTGTTGTGTTGAACTGTGTCTAAATGCTTTCGGAACTGACAGAATATGGTAACTTCTAGTGACATTGGTGGTTCTATTTTCAGATCATTGAAGACTTGTGTAAGGATTACCTCGCCAACGTGATGCCGGCAAGCTGACCACAGTAAAGCTCGACCTATGTCCTGGTGCAGGCTAACACATGCAGCACTCACATGACCAGTGTTACTAGCTGTTGTGTCAAAAGTCATGTTCACTACTGAGTCAACACAATTCCATGATCGGAGAAGCTCCATGGTGAGATTAGCAATGCTTTGACCAGCTGGCTGATCTGTATTTGGCTTGTAGGAAGGCACACCAAGAAGTTTGATGTCATAGGAATTGCCAACTGCTACGGTGAGCCTCTCTTCAGCTTTAGTTTGGTATGACAGAGTTGACATCAGTTTAGAATCCCAGTGAAGAGACAGGAACTGTGGTGGAACCCAGGACTCTTTGACCGATGATGCAAGCTCTTCACCAACCTTACGTCTTGCTCTGTCGGCGATAGAATATGAGTGTGAAACATTTTTTGTGTCGCCTCCTAATTCCTTAATGATGGCTTTGGTAAATGCTACCTGTTGGGCCAGTGTGATCTTCGTGCGTGTAGACAGGGAAACCATCCTATGGGATTTGAGTATGTCATGACTTATAAAAGCAGTTGTTCCTGAACGAGTTGCTTGGCGAGATTTTGTGTTTTTGGTTTGTAATCCTCTATATCACCCTCTTCATCCTCAACATCACTGTTGCTTTCCTCACTGTTCTCAATCTGAACTTTGCTTGTAGATGCTTGGGCTTTATGAGCTTTAAGCTGTTGTTCTGCTTGCATCATTTCCTTTCCTGCTTTCTTTGGTCTTTTGATGCGAGCTTCTTGTCATGGCTTCCAAACGATGCGACTCTGCCTGATTTCATTGACCGCAAGAACTCCAGATCTTCAGGATCTTTTATGAGTTGCTCAGCATTCCTTGGCCAAAACTGTAATGTTTCTTGTAACTCCTTTTCGATCCCCTTAAGCTTCGCAACTGCACCAGGCGAAGAACGCCAATCCACTGGAAGTTCCCTAAGTTTTGCATTTTTTGCAGATAGTGCTATAATTTTTTCAACAGCTTTCCTCTCGGTAATCATGGCAATGTTGCCTTTCTGATAAAATGGAATAACTTTTTGCAAGACAAATTTAGCATTGTTCCATTTTGTACGGTTAAACGGTAGACCTTCTTGCTGATGAAACATGTAGCATCGCAACACTTGCTCACATGTTGGCAGCCTAGATCCTGTTATCTCTGCATCTGCATCGCTGATTCCAGCACCAAGACCATAAATGGCAGCAGTTGACGAGTTTTAACAGCATATTTATCATTTGTGCTACCTGAACTGGCCATAATGCACGACAGGTGTAAAGAGAACACAAAATTTATTAACGTAAACACTTGCACATAAACATTTAACATAAACACACAAAAATCACATTTATCATAAACACTTGCATATCAGATTATACATTGCAGTTCCTTTTAGAATATTCTATAACTTTCCACCACTTCCTAGCACTTTCTAGAGGTTTCTATCACTTTCTAGAGGTACTATCACTTTATAGAAGTTTCTATCACTTTTTAGAAGTGTATATATGACCTTTAGAAATATCACTTACATGTTCTTGGGCTGATTTTTGTAGTGAACAAAATCTTTAAACTTCTACTATTTGGATCTCAAATCACAGAATGACTGTGGGGTTGGTGTGCATATAGGAAGTCTGTGTGGACCCCATAAATGGCATTCAAATCCAAAAATAATTCACATAGTAGGTTTTCTTAACCATTGGAACATTTCTAACTTAGGGACAAAGTGAAACTTTATCATTGGTGATTTTGATGCACCCTAACGCACAGTTGAATCAAATAATATAAACCAAAAGAATTAAATAAAACGCAACTACATCATTCTGTTTATTTAGTCACAAAACGAATCCATAATCCATAGTAACAATTATTTAATTTATTCGGAAATATATATATATACTATAAAAAATAATAATAATAATAGTATAAGAAATCTATCATACAATAAAAAATAATAGTACAGTAGAAATCTATATACACATTTAATGTATGTACACGCATCAAAAAATACACATATAAACTTCAAAATAATAGTGCAGAAGAATTCATTATATATATATATATATATATGCGCTTTTTAAGTTCGACAACGCTTAAATAAAATACTAAACTCATACGTAATCGAATCCACAGTTACATCCTCATTGCTCTGTACTACACAATAAATACGTTTTGACATTATTTCACCACTCAAAGTATGAGGAAGTCTGTATTTTATATAAAGGGCTTTCAGATCGTTTAGCACTATTTTTGTACTATTTTTTGGCAAGTTATCACTCTTTAAAATCGGATAGAATACACTCAAAAGCACGCACAAAGAGGTCATCGTTTTCAGCAATAACATTATTAAATTCAAGTTTATAAACACTCCTTTCCAAACGCGGGTTTATTCTTTTCAGTCCGAGCTTTTCAACAGTGAACTCTTCTTCACAACGCATAACGGCAATTGAAGTAATCTTCTAAATTGTGCCGGCAACTGACCATTATATAAAGAAATAGTTCTTCAGGGTGAACAGTGTAGTTGAGTTCAGCCCTGTACCGTTCAAGTGCTTTGTACCAAAGTTCGTGATATTTCGCGGAGTCTATGCCTTTTAAATAGGCATCGAACTCCAGGCCATTCTCACCTTGTTCCTCCCGTCGAGCAGAGCGTTGTACGTGTATTCGAGAACCGTGTCAAAATAAAGCATATAGGTAACGCGCGCATCTAATATAGGTTTTAGTTTGCGGAAACCGACGACTTCAAACATTCTATCGAGAATGAAATGGTGTCGGGTGGGGATAAGGACGTTATTGTCAACTACATTCTTCCACATCAATTGTGTATCAATGCATGGCTGATTTTGATTTATACACAACGTACAAATAACGGCGTATGAGGGTGCATCACTAATTTGCTCTCTTTTATGCTTACACCTGCAGGTATTTTATAACAATCCTCCCCCCACTTCTCAACCACCATGAAGATTCTGTTCATCTCCTCAACACTTAAATAAATAACATTCCGTTTACCAGAGTTTGATTGTCTACACGTTGTTTCGAGTACATAATAGCGCCGGTTTTACGCCTGAACACACGCACTGACTTCGTCACGGACACCTCATATACGGCATTAAGGATACTGCTCAACCGGAGCTCCATCGGTTTCTAGTGTGAGGAGAGCACATCCAGTCGGGTCAATCTCTGAGGTGACTATGAACCACTGGTGGGCAGCTCGGCTCGACGGGAGGTGTGGGAGAATGATTCACACAGCCGCGTCATATTGTAGTGATTCATATAAAAACCCATTCTTTCCTTCTACTCTTCGCTTCCTTTTCATTAATTTCCTTTTCTTACTATTATCACTCGTTTTTTTCTGTCTTTATACGGACGTGGGTTCACTCGCTTGAGCCGATGGCACCATAAACTTTCAACAATGCGAAGAGACCGGGGATAAATTAAACACTTTTAATTACCGTTTACTGACTTTTTATTTATACCGAAACAATTTAGACAAACGGGATAATGCGAGGGTGGAATTAACGTTGACATTTAACCGCGGAGAGAGACGCGATTAATTATTTGAAATAAACAACAACATCCTAAACACGACAAACACCTTATTGGGCCAACACCCGTCCGACAACTGAAGGACATTCTCTCAGCCTACGCTTGGACATATTTCAGTGTTGCCAATTCGTATTTTTATACAAAACATCAACGCCCGTCCGACAACTGAAGGGCATTCTCTCAGCCTCCGCTTGGGCACATTTTAGTGTTGCCAATTCGTATTTTTATACAAAACATTTTTAATTTCTTATTAAACAAACCATTATTAAATTCTTATAAACAAAACATTTAATTCTTAATACACTACAATACCATAAGTTAGTGATTCGTGCACGGAGTTGTTCCAACGTGAAAGAACCGAATATTTTTAACCCATTATACCGGAAAATCAGAACTTTTCCGATACATGAAGTAATATTGGCTTTAATGTTTTATCGAAATCATACATATTCATTCATTTTTTCCACACATTAACACTCCGGCGCTCTATTTGAGAGAAACATGTCCATATTTATTCTTTTTGCTTAACAAGCGATGCTCATCCCAAAACTCTATTAAAAACTCGTACAAGCCTTTAGCCACAACCTCACTGCGATCCTCATGATATATATGAACGTAATGATAAAAATATTTCAGGTTGTCCATAAGCACAAGATTTATATTCTCATCCGCAGGATATGCGTCATCGGGATGGTGTAACATGGCATAATACCGCTTGTCACACCAATCACCAACAAGGTTTACTACCCACACCCGCTGCTGCTTTTCTGCACGTGTTGTTTCTTTCACTTCGCGGTATATGTGCGCCTTTATACAGTTTGGTCCTACGACGTAGTCCATTATATCGTTTGTGCCACGGAAGCCCGCAACGCTCTCGCCAGAATATCCATAGAGTATTTGAACCTCTTGCTCCTCACGCTTCGCACGGTTCAATGTAGCCTTAAAGGCCTCAAAGGAGGGAGGACTAGGATTCTTTCAGTATCCACCACATCTGTAGACTTTATCGAATACCACTTCATGAATGTCGAGCACACAATATCAAAGGTAGCCATCACTATTTTCCGTCTACGCGAGAATTCTTCAAAATACGCATCTGAGATCCGGAGCTTGCTGAGGTTAACTGAGGACGCAGGGGTAGAGATGTGACCAGCTAGTAGCAGGAGTCACGTGACCCTTTGATTGATCATACAGCGGGCGAAGCTTATAATTTTTTTCACACACACACACACACACACACACACACACACACACACACAACACACACACACACACAAAGGAGAAGATGAAACGCTGATTGAAACATGATTTATTTTAAATAAATAAACATATCATCAACAAGTAAATAGTCTCTAATTCATGGCATATATTCAAATACACGTAATAAAATAAATAAACGTCAACAAAATATATATACGGTATATATATATATGTATATATATATATATATATATATAATATATATATATATATATATACAGGGTGTCCCATAAGTCCGGCATCATAGGAAAAATTAAAAAAAAAGGCAAAACAAAAGCTTTTATTTACAGAACGTGCTCAATATGTATTGTTCCGTAGCCCATTCACAAAATTCCATCCGCCGGTCTGGATCATCTTCGCTTAATTTCTGTAGGATCTGAAGTTTATATGGATGCCATTTGTGAGCCTGAAGAATGCGATGGATGCTACTTTTCGACACTCCTGTCTCGGCGGACAATCGCCGAAGAGACTTATTGGGACTTCTGTTAAAATGAGCCAGGATAGCAGTCGCTGTATCATCGTCAGTGGACCTCCTTGAAGGTCCACTGCGTGGTTTATCTTCTATGGATCCTGTTTCCTTAAACTTTGCAACAAGTTTGCTAACACAACTCTGTGTTATTGGCTCGCGGTCTGGATGCAGTCTGTTAAATTCAGCAGCGGCCTCTCTTTGACTCCGATTTCCTATGAGTAGAATTATCTGGATTCGCTCTTCCTTGCTCACAGACATTATGGCCTGTAGAAAGAGAAAAATATGAATTATGGTTTGTAGAAATAGAAAAATATAAATTTCTCCTATGATGCCGGACTTATGGGACATCCTGTATATATATATATTATATATATATATATCAAACATTCAAGGACCATGGTACCCAAAGGGTACAGTGTCGTAGGTGCCAGACACCTGGTATCGCTTCCTGTAGGTGTTACGACAAACTTTCGTGCCCCTAAGTGATGAAAGTGAGGTGAAGTCAAAAGCTGCCCAATTATTCACTTCCTCTCTTGAAAACCTTTGGTTCAAATGATCACACAGTAGGGATATAAAACTTAGAATTGATTCACCATTGAATTGTTCGTCTCTAATAAAGATTGAAGCAATTAGACTTTTTACACTGTTACTCCAATTTACTGTTTTTCCTAGATATTGTCCTCTCATCTTGTGAATCTTAACTCGTGCTAAATGTACAGCTTCAATTGTTGTGAACTCCTCTGGAAGCATTTGTTCAGTTCTGCTAATTCATACAAAACATCATTTAACAGTTATAGTGATACGGTAATTAGAGTCAAAGAGTTTCTTCAAGCAGTATTTTGATACTGGATCATTGTTTTCTGAGATTTCTTGTTCAAAGTATTTAAGCAAGGTTTCATAATTGCGTAATAAAGCACTTACAGCAAAATATCTTCATAGCCACCTTACCTCATTTAGTGGTTTAAAAGATAGTCTTGTTTTCTGTGACATTTGCTATTTTCTCACTGTCCTTTCCGAACTGTAGATCTACCGAAGATTGTATAAATGGTCCTCAATAGCGTCTCTATTTCCTTCATTATTGGTACTTTCTTCCCGGTATCAGTTAATGCCAAGTCTTCTCGATGGGCTACACACTGTTGTTCCGTTAAATGTGGAATGCATTTCTTAAGCTGAGTGGCAACACCATTGTTTTTCCCTAACATAACAGGGGCACCGTCTGAAGTGAACATCACCATTTTCGTCAGGTCCAGTTCATTCTGAGAATAGAAATCCTTGATCGCAGCTGTAATAGCTTGTACATTGCAAGTACATGTATGTAATTTCATAATTCCACCAAAACCTGTTTTATTCACAGCAGATGCAGTGACTCTAAACTTAAAATAAATTATAAGCATCTTGTTAACAGAAATATCCGTGCTTTCATCAATAATGTGTGATAGGATGACAAGCGAATCTTTGACATGATTTTTTTATGGAGAACACTGTTAATAGATTCCAAAAACTCAAAAGCATAATTTTTTCTTCTCCAGTTCTCTGGCAGTTTGAGATACTTTGCCATGTGATTGTGTATATGTTGTACAGAGTTCATAGACCAGTTCGTCTGTACAGCAAGTAAAACATTATCTATGAGAATTTTCACCTCATTTGGCGTTGATCTTTGTTTTTCGATCCATCCCAGTCTCTTCTGCCGATCATCCGTGGTTTCTAATAGAATGTTTCGCAAACCAAATCCTTGTACGGAAGACTTTCTGGTCCTAAATACATGTTATGTCAACAACATATGACGCATATTGTATATGCAATAATTTGAAACAATTAACTAGCATTTCAATTTTTTTTATTTTTATAATTTTTAAGAATGAGGTGTTAATATACAGTACCTTTGCAGTTGCACATAAAATATCGAAGTATAATGATAATTTCTTATATGGGGAGGTTGCTAATACTGTAGTACTAGTCCCAGTTTGACGAATTATTACCATGTGACTTAGAATTAATATGTCATTGATATTAAGCAAATATGCGATTTGTTTATCCTTTCTGAACATATGCAATTACAATTGACTGCTGAAAACACCCCATGAACCCGAATAAAATAAAAATGCATTGTGTCCTATATTTCTTAATTTTTGAGCTAGTCAATCTAAATGAACCTGTCTCTCTCTTCAGGCAGCAGAACCGCTGCAAGAGTTTCGTGGTTTTTCCAGCACAAATGTGACAGTGAGACTTTTGCAACATTAGAAATACAACATTAGCTGCCTGTTAATTTATAAATGCGTCTTGCAAAGATATATATATGTTAGTTTTACCTACTCGTAAGACATTTTATTTAATTTTGTTGGTGGTGCTGCACTGCCACTAAACAAATTTCTAATGAGATTGTCGCATCAATTGCCGATTTAAAAATTTCGTCAACATCGCATAACTAAGGGTTTGCAGGACAGGAATATTCAAATGCGCTGCACCTGAAAAGTTACTGCGCGGCCTCGCAGGTGCGCAGCTTACAGGGAACACTGGTCTCAACACCTCGTGAGTTTCCTAATGCTTCTACTTTATCCTTCAAAAATTATTTATATATGGTGTCAAAAGGTTGGGGAGCTTCTGAAACCTCAACACCTCATATATCTTTAGTGTTCTGTACCCGTGACGGAGGGCTAGGGACAGTTCAGGACTTGTATATACGCCTCTGATCTTCCTCTGGTTGATCATGTGATTACAGTCCCCATTATTCTCCTCTGCGCACTTCACACACAAAGGGAACATGAGTTTGTGGTTTACAACAACAGGCAAGATCGGCATCCATAAATCGCGAGGGAGGAGCACATCTACGAAAGAAAGCCCAAAGTAGCTCTCACTCAAGATAGCTAAGAACTCCTCGATGGTAGGCATGGCTGGGCCCACAAGTTTTTCAGGCGCACCTACGGGGTACGAATTGTTCTTCATCACGTTAAGGTATAATGAGCAGAAATCGTAGTAGTGAAGCTTCACCCCGTCCGTAGGCGGAAAGTAAAGTTTGAAGGGGTTTGTACGTCCTCCAAACACGCTGTCACCGCATGTGAGGGGCTCCACCACCACCATTGTACATTTGATGGCCTTTATCTCTTCACGATACTGCTCATCGGTTTCCATCCACTCATCATATTCATGCTCCCACAAAACCTTGTGAGCGAACTGTGAACATATAAGCTGGTCGCGGGTACGGGTCCATGCGAGGCTGTCGGCGTGGGATCTTCCATGGAGATCACCTGTGACGGCGCACTCAGGACGTGGACATCCATGCCAGTAGCAACCATTAAAGGAGTACACCGTCTTCTCACTAGTGGTTGGGGCCTCACTTAAGCCGTCCACCCAAAAAACACGGCTATTAATCTTAATGGCAACTTCCCCCGTTTTGCGAGCCCGTTTTATATATACACACCTGTCTGTTGCTGTATGTGTGTGAGCCAGTAAATAGCTTTATACCCATAACTGCGCGGGGCGTTTCGAGGAATGACGGCCAACGTACCTTTAGGCATGAAGTTATTCTTGAATACAGTAAAACATAATGAGGCGATCGTGATTGCGGCTTGTAGCGAATCACAGTTGAAACGGGTTATGTACATACTTCTAAAGGCTTGAAAGCATACTCTAAGTACACGTACGTCATTCACACAATAACGTTCACACTCATACGCTATATTGTAAGGGTTATCTTCATTAAAGCTGCTGTGGTAGCGGTCAAAATCTTCACGTTCACCTGTACTCATACATTCATAGTTAAAATAGTGTTTGGGGGTGGTGGACCGACATAATTTAAAGTGTCTTGAGTGAGGAATGTGTAAGGGAAGTACCCTTTTGATACTTCTGCGCCTATACCCATCACCTTGGGTAGCTTGGCTAATTTACAAGGTGTGAACAGCAGGGTGTCTTTAAACTGCACAGTTCCCCTTATCTGCATCTGTAGAAGCTTGTTTCTTCTTTTCAATGGGTCACCTGTGAATATCTCTGATGATTCGTGCTCAAGCAGCTCCTTATAAAGGAACTGTGTGTCAGTGTCAAATTTTGCGGCGTTGTGGGCAAGAATATACATTCATTTTTTGAACTGATCCGCCAGTTTGACAATATAGTTCA
Source organism: Bathynomus jamesi (assembly GCA_023014485.1). Classification (NCBI taxonomy): domain Eukaryota; kingdom Metazoa; phylum Arthropoda; class Malacostraca; order Isopoda; family Cirolanidae; genus Bathynomus; species Bathynomus jamesi. The sequence continues at coordinate 129,540 of JAJOZX010001959.1, read as the reverse complement.
CAAAGAGTTTCACGGGGGAATCTCCTGCAGATACCTTAAAAATGTTTGTCCGCTTACCACATTTGGGGCATTCTTCACATTCAATGTTCACGCACTCGTCACAGATAGTCTGACTTACGAGTAAATGTGGAATATCCTCTTTTGTTTCAGGGTTTGTGTAAGTTTCTAGGTCATAATACACGGTTATACAGGGTTTATTTTTAGGCTCAGCATCTTTCATATAACACACATGCTTTACACCGTCCGCCTTATATTTTTCATGATATGTAGAACAGTGAATTTCATCGCATTTGTGCTCAAACTTCCCCCAACTGTCTATTGTATGAAACATTCCACACTCACAAATTCTCATTTTCCTGCACGTGCCATTCGGTTTATGGTGAGCAAAACAGATGTTGTTGAAAAACAGTCGCTTACATACATTACAGTCGCGCTCTCAGTTTAACTACCACTTTCACCACCTGGGGCTCTTACTGTCGCAAACCATGTGACACTCCTTACAATGCTTCAACAGATCATTCGTAAACTCGAGACAACCCTTACACAAATCGTGATGCCTTCCATATTTTCGACTTTTATCATAACTAGCGTATTACGGATGGGTAAATATGTTGTCCCAGATAAGTCTAAAATAAATAGGGGCTTTGTACGTTCTCTCACACCGCTTTTAAAAACATACAGTCCCACGGTTATCATCCAATCCAGACACAACTATACATACTCCCATTACCTGCTCAGCCCTTCGCAGCTCTTCGGGCCCCATATTACAGCACGCTCCACCACCGCAGTCATCCAGATTTTTTGGGCAACTGTATTTAATACAGTAAACATATGAGCCAAGACTAATGCTATGAAACCGCAACCACGATCGAAAGCTGTCTTTTGTATATCTTGTAACTGTTAAAGTTAAGGGTATAAGGCATTGCGTTGTGACCTTCAGGTCGGTAGACATGGTCTATATCAATCGTAAAATTCTCCAAATTAAGCTCAGTGCCACTTTGTGCGGCTTGCATTATACGCTCCAAGATATATTCTATATCTACATCAGCTAGATGCCTGTAGGGTATTACTGCCCAAAAATCGTCTCTATCGGTATCAGCTGACCCGAGCGTCAGACGCGTCCTGACTTCACGCCCTCCTCTGCCCTGAAGGACAAACTCCACAATACGCTCAATCATGCGCCGCAGCCCCGTGTTCATAGCCGTCACTATACATGACTCGGTGGTCGATCCTGACTATGTACCGGTTTATAGTCAGGGCTGGGGTGGTGGTAACGTTGCGTAGTAGTTCGATTGATATACCAGTGCCTGTCGTTGATGAGGTGGAGGGCTCGGACGAATGGGTGTAAGTGGGTACAACTTTATTATTTTTAGATGGTGCTACTGAAGGAGTGTCGTAAGACGTGGAGGGTTGCGGTTCTATTACTGTTACTGCGACTGATGACTTTACGCGTTTTGTCGGGGAAGATGTTTCATGCACCCGCTTTCTTTTTCTTGAGTTGACGAGGTGGGATGGTGCGTTTGTTACATCTGTGGGATCGCTGGCGGGGTCTGTAACCACACTATCGTCGCCAGCAATATCGATGGTAGGGGCATGCTTCTGTACCTCGTCATTCACGGTTCTGGGGAAGAAGAAAAACCTTGTATATAAAGATAAGGAGCAACATTTTAAATTTGGTTATATTTTATAAAGGCTACACTTAGGAGTGTGTCGTGTTGGAGATGGATTCTATAGAAAAATTCAGGTTCACAAGTCCTTCTACATGCATTATATCCGATTCTACAGGCTGTGGCAAAACCGTGTTTATGCTTAAAATCATTAAAGATAGGGACGAACTGTTCTCAAATTTTGTGCACAAAGTCATATGGTGTTATATGATGAGGAAGTAGAGAAAAAAGATGTTGAGAGGTTTTTGCGTGAACAGGATGCTTATACACTACATAAACCCGTGAGAAGAAGGTTTAAGACTTTAGCAGCCACGGTTGATTCTATTTGGCAGGCGGATTTAACAGACATGCAGAGGTATTCAGTGTATAGTGAAGGGTATAGATATATTTTGTTTATAATAGACGTGTTCGCTAGATACTTGTGGCTAGTCCCGCTTAAGAATAAATCGCCTGAATCAGTGGCGAAAGCAACCAAAGCGCTGATGTTGAAAGAAAACAGGATTCCTGGCTATTTTTGTACAGATTTGGAAAAAGATTTTATAGGTCGAACTTTCCAGAACATGTTGGTTGAGTTTAACATCAGTTATTACACGTCCAATACTATACACAAGGCATCTCTAGCCGAAAGAGTTCAGCGCGCCATAAAGGAACGTATGCATCGTTATTTCACACATAAAACTACATACAGATATAAAGGGTGATCCAGAGAAATGGGACCCAAAAGAAACCCCTGTAACTCTTAAAGTATAAGTCCTTTTATAAAATCATACGCATCATTCGAAAGAGGATAGTTACAAGTTTGTACAGGATTGTATAGGTTTTGACAATACAATACAATACAAGACAAGATAAGATACAAAACAAAATAAAAGTGTTAGTTAAAACTAACCCTTCAAGATGACTGCATGGACTGTGGAACAGCTGCGTTTCATAACTGAGCAATATTATGAGCATGGAAGAAGTGTAGTTTCAGCTCAAAGATCTTTCAAGACAAATTTTCAGATGTCAAAATCACCTTCTAAGAAAGTAATCCGTCGGTGTGTCAGAAATTTTTCCCTAACTGGCAGCATTGGAAAAAGAAAACCAACTGGAAGAGTGCGCACAGCAAGGATAGACGAGATCATTAACAGAACTCATGAAATTGTACAGGATAATCCTAACATAAGCATCAGACGTGCTTCTCAGCTGTTAGGAGTTGGATATGGAACAACACACCGTATATTCAAGCAAAATTTAATGCTCTTTCCATATAAAATTCAAACAGTGCAACAACTAAACGATGGAGATTTCGCACGAAGACGACAATTCTGTCAATGGATCCAACAGAAGGTAAATGACCACCAATTTTCTAGCAACTTTGATTATGTCAGACGAAGCCCATTTTCACTTGAATGGAACTGTAAACAAACAAAATTGTCGTTTCTGGGCAACAGAAAATCCATTGAAATTACCGAAGTCCCGTTGCATAGTCAGCGTGTAACTGTTTGGTGTGGTCTTACTGCATCTCAGATCATAGGGCCGTACTTTTTCGAGGATTCCACCGGAAACACGGTCACTGTAAATGGTGATCGCTACGAAAAAATGTTACCGATTTCCTTATTCCTAAATTAAGAGAGCTTTGTCTAGAAAACCACTGGTTCCAACAAGACGGAGCTACCTGCCATACCACGAGGAACTGCATGGCAGTTTTGCGTCAAACGTTTCCAGGCGAGTTAATCTCAAGATTTGGAGACGTTGAATGGCTCGCAAGGTTCTCCGGATTTTTCTCCCTTAGATTATTATCTCTGGGGATATTTAAAGAGTAGGGTCTACAGAAATAACCCAACGACCTTGCAAGAATTGAAGGCCGCCATCACAAATGAGATACAGGCCATACCACCGCACACTCTTGCAAAAGTGATGCAGAACTTACAAGCGAGAACACTGGAATGCTTGGCAACTAATGGAGCACATTTGAAAGGAGTCATTTTTTAAAATTAAATATTTCATAATAAACTTGTAACTCTACTCTTTCGAATGATATATAGTTTTTATGAAAGGAATTAAATATTAAGAATATTTGGCTTTTTTTTATGGGTCCCATTTATCTGGATCACCCAGTATATAGACATTCTGGAGCCTCTGGCTTTATCCTACAATCAGTCATGGCATCGCATGATTGGCACATCTAATGAGATTTTAAAGAGACCACCATATATATAGAGTCTGATAACTGTAGAGCACCGCCACACCCTGGTCGTTTCAAAATCAATGATTATGTAAGGCTGTTACGAGCGGGAAATAAGTTCGCGAAAGGTTTTGATGAAGGATGGACTCAGGAGATTTTTAAAGTTAGATCTATGAAACCTAAAAACGATGTGATACTGTATTACGTTGAAGATTTGAATGGCGAAGTTGAGGGCGGCTTTATGGCAAGGAGATGCAGAAAGTGGTATTTAATTTAGGTAAAAAAGCGTTTAAAATTTAGAAAATTATAGGCAGTAAAGGTACAGGGAAGAGAAAGATGTATATGGTGAAGTGGCTAGGGTACCCTGAAAGCTTCAGCTCCTATATAAAATCTCAAGCAATAATGAAACTTGAGTAGTATACAAGATGACGCCTAACCACTTCTACGTCACGTTACCCTCTTCTGCCTCTTTGGACGTGCATCCTGACAACAACTTGTCCAGCTTTATAACAGAATTGTATGGACCTATCGAATTGGGGAATGGATCATACGAGGTCGGCCTGTGCGAATTTCTACTGACCACCAAGTTTTTAAGTTTTAGAAGAACCGATGAGTGTGAAAAATTAGGCATAACTTTAGATGATACTATAGTACAAAAGTAGCACTAGGCCCTGGTCATTATGACACAGCCTCGGATATTGTGAGGGCTTTAAATAAGAGTCTTGAAAGGTCATACCTCACCGCCGATTTACTTTTTGAAGTCGTAAACATAGTCACGCCGGCCCATACTTTGATACTAAAATCAACGATTAGTAGAAATATTAAGGACAATGAACTGTTTCAAATTATACCTGCGGGCGGGGCCTTCCAAAGAGACACTTCGTGAGTTACAGCACGAATCATCCAGCTTATTGTACCATCTAAATTTGTTGAAATTAACCTCTGGACCCCCTGCCCTGAGCATGTGTTATATTTACAGTGATATCGTGGACCACCAATTTCTTGGGGATACCCAGGCGCGTTTGTTACTCATTGTACACATCCATGATCAGAGAAGCAAGAGCTTAAGCATCACATATGATAAGCCTCATTATGTCAAAGTTGCACTTAACTTGCTAACCGGCATCTCAATATATATAAGAACGATTGAAGGGAAAAAGCTTCCATTCGGCTACGGGAGCCTATCCGTGAAGCTACACTTCCGGAGTGTTGCGGCACAAAGACACAGAAGCCATTTACCGTCTACCGTGGGGTGAGGTACCAATGTGGAAGTGGGATCGGATCAATTTTTTCGGCTATAGGCTACTAGCCACAGCTGTGCCCTTACTGAAAAGTGGTGCCAAATATCTTGGAAAGAAGGCCCTACAATCAGGACTTAACACATTTGAAGATATAATGTTAGGCAGCAAACCTAAAGAATCTCTCAGAAAACACTTACGACGTACAAGAGATGAAATCGTCGAAGATGCGAAGAGAAAAATACGCGGCGGAGGAAGAAAGAAAAAACAAAAGGTATCTAAAAGAGGAAGAAAACGCGCTGTACGACGAGGAAGAAAAGGAAAGCTAAGCAGACAATTCGTAGTGTAAAGCGGAGAATGGACTTCAAAGAAATGTATTAAGCGTATGAAACCGGTCGTGGACTTATTTTTTAAAAACTAATATAAGGTAAATCTGTTACAGAGGCCTCTTATAACTGTTTGTACAACTGAAGTGGAAGGGTGCATTAACGGGTACCATGACTCATTTTATTCACCCTCACAGTTCGGAATGCTGCAAATCCGAGTTAAATCTCTTTGATGTGCCTCCGACGCAGACGAGTATTGTGGAGACCGAATTCCTCACAATTCATCCTCTCAACGCTATTGGATCAACGACGGCACCTATAGAGTTCGTGATTTCTTCGTTGAGTAGCAATTTTTTCGACCCTTCCAACGTATTTCTTTACACTAAACTAAGAATTACGCATTCGGACGGTACAAATTGTGAAGAGGGTTACGCGGTATATCCTGAAAACAACTTCCTACACACGCCGATAAGTCAGTGTGATGTGTACCTGAATCAAACTAACGTATCACCTGGAGCTAGCCATCATCATTATACAGCCTATTTAGAAACTCTTAAACTTTACGAGAGATGCAAAAGAGACACATTTGGCTCCTCAGGGGTATTATACCTCCCAATTGATGGCCAGCGTAAAAAACAATTTAAAAATTCTAAAAAAGAAAATATACGATTGCTTCGCGAGACTGCATTCGGATTTTTTTCGCAAGATAAGCTGCTTTTGAATGGTGTTGAAATGCGGATTAAAACTACACGTACAGCCCCCGAGATATGTTTAAATCTGGATGAGGGTAGCGAACAATCTGCCAAACCTGTTGTTGTACACATTTTAGATACGTCTCCCATTAATATTTAGATATGTAGCTTTTTTATTCACACAAATGAATTTCCCTACCTATATTTTATATGAAATAAGAACATAATAAAATCATAAACATAATGATATTTACATATGATAAATAAAAATATATTAAATGAAAAGCACGTATCTTTTCTTCACTCTTTCGGATGATGCGTATGGTAGACTCATTCACGTGATACTCGTGGCCAAGTGATGTTATGCTCATACCACCACGCAACTTATCTAGAATCTTTATTTTTTCGACTGTCATAATCTTATGACTTTTCTTCTCTCCACTATCACTTGCAGATGCTTTACGTTTTGGTACCATACTGCTCTCTAAGGGTAATAGCAAAACAACGGAAAAATACGACAAAAACAATCCAACACAACTTCACTGAACTTAACGCGTTAGTGGGACTGAAACAAAGGGTGATGCGAGGGGTGACGCGAGAGGGAAGGAGATGCGGGAGTGTTGGAGAGTGTAGGAGAAAACACTAGAGTACGCATTAGCACGCGTACAGTACTACTGTATTAAAGTGTGTTTGGCGGACCGCGTATAATCAAATTTTCCGCTTTCAGCAAATAATTGTTCGCATTTATTTTTCCGTCTATAAGCAAATTCGCGCTGGACAAACACATGTTGGACGAGGGTTTACTCGACATGAAAATGTGATGTATACACTAAATGAAATTCATAGACCACTCAAATTGCATCAGATATAACGATACAGAAAAATCTTAGCCTCATTAAATGTTATTCAGTACACAAGAATAAAAACTCGCATTGTCTCAACTATAATTTCACATTCGGGCTGATCGTCCCTAAAAAGAGTAAAATAATATACAGTCGGAGCAATCCTAAAAATATTATTGGTAGATTATAGAGTGTTTATTATTAATGTTCTATTCATTTTTAAAAGAGGTTTTATGTAAGGGGAAAAGCCGGTTGAGCCGCGTCTTAAAAGGCTGAATTATTTACACGATGTAATCGACACCGCTTGAGCCGGGGTTACTCTCGTAGGACGGTTCTTGTAACGCCGCGTGCTCTAAGGTCTGGCTCGAGAATGTGCCTTCATCAGCTACTAATCTCATAAAATGGACACACGCGCTAGCACTGTAAAATAACGACACATACGTAGAGAATGGGTATTATATATATATAATATGTATATATATATATATTATATATATATATATAGATAGAATGATAGATAGATAGATAAAAAATAGCTACTCACACTGTATCACCACATAGAAACATCTCAGGTGTCGTAAATTCGCCTAGACATGCGTGAATGAAAGAGTCCGACCTTTCAGATAAAAATAATAATAGATTAAAATTGTGTACTCACAAAAAACACACTTCTACACAAAATTGCGACACAGTAGATTTCATATACTTTACTGAGAGCGAATAAGTTTATTCGCATAAGGCACTTACATGACGATATTTGGGAATTTGTCCGACGACATTTTCTTGGTGTATAAATTTGTATGCACCGTTTGATAACTTCACTAAACTGAATTGTATATGGCTCTGTTACGCGTTTTTATAGGCGCGGGAAGAGCATGCCCCCCTAGAATGGGGCATGGTAAAAGTCTTCTTCCCTCCCCACACTTTCAGAAAGCAGAACACTCATTGGTTGATTGTATTTTAGTGGGAGGTTACTGAGCGGGAGTTATGGGTGGTCCTTAAGTTTTTGCCTGAGAGAGAGAGAGAGAGAGAGAGAGAGAGTTTATAAGTTATACCAAAACTATTTCCTGATATTTCTTTTTATATTCGGCTAGACTATAAATAAGCGCGAGATAGATATCTGATGCAGAAAATCCTTAAACTATTAAAAAAACACCTACAGTTCCTTCCATTTTCTGTTTCCATCGATTTCCTTTTTAAAAAATGATCCACAATGTTTGAAACCATAAAAGAAAGGCGGGGTGGGGGGTAATGGGGAGAGGGTGGGGTAATGTGGGTGGGTGGAGGTAATGGGGAGGGGGTATGCAACAAGGGGGTTGGGATTAACCCCCAAGTTGCATAAAGGGGTGAGGGGGTTTTGGGGTGAGAGGGAGAATGACTTCCCCCAAAGGGGTAACCCTAACGTGCCCTCACCGTAGGCGAGTTTGCGAAGCACAAGCCTCGCCCGTAGGGCAGGGAGCCGAAGGCTCTGCTTGTTAATATTTAAAAATTTAATGTCTATCCTAAAATGTAGTGCTAAAATGTGTCCTAAAAAAAAAGGACGCGGAGCTAATAAAATATATATACATAAGCAGCACTTCTATACCTTTAAAATGTCTATAACCGGTTTGATTGAACGAACATTTACACGCCTTTCAAATACCTATAATGAAAGATTACTTCTAACGCCTGTAAAAGTAAAAAAAATGGTTAGTTAAGCCTTAAATTCGATTTTTTTTTCTAAAACTATGTATAGAAAATGTTATTTACTTTGGGTAAACTCTACTAAAATGAAACAAGTATATAATAATATGAGAAGAGGAGGTTATTTCATGTCTTCTAATAAGAGTTAATACACTTCTATTGAATTTAATTAGCTCTGAATAGTTAAGTATTTCATTCAAAAAAGAAATATGTCTATCGCACGATACCTTAAGCAATTAGGATTCCTAACTGTGAGAAAAGTCTGTTAAAACGAAAGATAGGAAAATATAATGTTGTAGTGACCGGGTTTTTTATTTCTTTTCTTCATTATTTACTTACGCTTCTTCCTACTTTACTATATCTCTATTGCTCTTTATTTCATTTAACTGTACACTCTCGTTACTCATTTTCGCCGTGCAGTATAATAGTTTCCGGTAGCGACGCCGAGTTCTGACTCTAAAAGACCGTTACAAAACGAAGGGGGGGAAGGTATAATTAATACTCTTATTTAACACTTATTACGTTTTTATTTTTCGAAAGTGGTTTAGTTAATTAGGGGATATGCGAGTATGAAATCTTACTAAATATATTTCGGTCGGAGAGGGACACACACAACTTATTTATTCTACGTTACATTTTGCCCAACTACGCGTAACGCGTTCTGCCTCAAGACTGAAAAACCGTTATAGGTATAGTCCACTCTCGCCTATTCAGTATTACCAACCCTACCCATTTTAAACAATGTTTCATAATTATTAGTAAATGATTTACATTAAACATTATCTTATTTAATTAAACAAATTTTATAATCTTTAACTAAGCATTACTACACTCGCATCACCCCCTTGAAAATAAGTTTTTCCATTAGGAAAACTTATTAATATCGTTTAACAATGTCAATAAATTTATTCAACAAACTTATATATTTTGCAATTTTTTTTTTTTTTTTTTTTTTTTTTTTAACACTTATTCAAAGTTTAGAAATAGACAAGAAATAATAGAATGACAATTCCCATACATATATTGTATCATATTATAAAACCGAAAACTTTATAATTTTCACATTTGCATAAAATAACATTTCACTCTAATAATTAAATTACAACCTGTAACTAATCTATACATGCCAAAAAAAATAACAGAAAATTTTCTTACAGTGGCTACACAAATCCAAGTTCACAATCTATTCCCGCGATTTCTCATCAACGATCGCTTTACATTCGAAACAATTATTTGTATAGTTATACAGTTACTATCAGGGCAACATAGAAAAAAATAAGAAAAAGTTTACATAAAATACTGACCAAGAGCGCACATACTATTTCACGAAAAACACAACAATATGGGCAATAATCGGACCCTTTTCACTTATAATTTCATTAGATAATAATCAGTACATTTATTTGCTGGACGTTGTTTAGATGACTCCGCACGCTGACAACGGATTTCAATTTTCAATCGCAGCTCTCCTGCTCACTTCGCTAGAATGCAAGGGATTGCATCAATCAATATGCAACAGGGCAGCACGCTATAATGGTTCCGCTCTCTCTCCAATGGCGAAAAAAAAAACAAGAGACGTCCAATCTAAAAGGATCAGGGGGGGAGATATCTGAAAGCGGGACCACGCGCTGGAATTGGACGGAATTTGCAATTCTAGAAGTCGATGAAGAAACTCGCCTTGTCTCATCTCCACTTTTGTCGGTGAACGCTGCTCTTCCTACGTCCAGCTGAAAGACTCTTCTGGCAACAATCAAACGATGACTCCGCCGTAGGCCGTTTCCCAACGAACCTACTGTATGTCTGTATGGACAGTACAGTCGTAGGCGCCCGTTCAAGCTCTCGTGGCTTGTCTACCGCGCGCTTTGTTGACACATATTTAGCGAAGCATTCGAGCAACGTGACCAGCTACTGCCCGAAAAATACCAGTAGACCATCTTCGATCGAAACTTTCGTGTGCCAAGACCCTGCACGTAAATTTCTCTTCTCTTCCGGAACTGTCCTGCGCCAAGTCCCTGCGCATTCGGTTCCTCTCTTCTCTCTTCTCTTCCGAAACCATCCTGCGCCAAGTCCATGCGCATTCTGGTTTCTCTTCCTCTCTCTCATTGGTGATCGATCACCTATCCGGTCGACTAAACTCACTTGATGGAACTCGGATTCAACTTGGTTGACCCCAAACTGAGTCTTGCAATTTTGAAAAAAAAAGTTTATTCTAAACGTGTTTCTGTACTGCTTATCATTTCATATTTAATTTATCAAATTCTTTCGACAATTCACTTCGAAATAAACTACACATTTGCTCTGGCCAAATTCACGGAAAAAAATAAAAAAATTCGCAAAAATTTAATCAAATCTAGTTACCAATAAGGTCACTTATGGCAGTCACAGCAGAGAAGATAAAAAAAGTCATAAAACGCTAAACAAAATTGTACAGTATAAATATAAAAGCGCCCATACATAGTAACTGTTTGTATAATTTAAGAATTATTATTGTTCAAACTATCGTCAGAAATCACCTCAATACCTCTAAATACAAAAGACAAAAATGAACCCCAGAAACTTCATGTCATCCATTCTCTGACAATCATGAACCCTCTTGCTTTGAGGAGGAGCACACAGACGCCACAAAAACGTTACTGGCTATCTATGAGGCTCCATTTCCGAGTGTACACTTGAGTCAATGTTTCAAATGCACTAGTTAACTCCGACTGAAGGTTTAAACAATAATAATTTTCTAAACAGTTATTAAAAAGTAAAAAAAATTTAAATATTACTACCAAAAATTATTTTAATACAGTAATTCCAACTTGAAACGTCAAATTTCATAAGAATTGAACTTGCAATTCGCAAACATCTGAGATACAACTCTCTCCTTCAACAGAAACCTCAGTATGGTTTTCAAATCACAGAAATCTCAGTAATTTATCGTTTCCAAGTGAAAATACAAATTTTTATCGTTATACTAAATAAGAATAGATCATATGTACTAAAAAAACACGCACCCTGTAAACAAAACTAAAACATTTCCTAATTGAGAGCGGTCGCTTTGTTTGTAAGCGAACCTCTATACAAATATCCCTAACCGAATGAAACTGCATTATATCCTAACATAATTTCGTAATATTTTCCATGCAAACGCTCAACTAAAAAAAAAGGACATTTTTCATTTCTAATTCCAAATTAAAATTTCAAATTAAAACATCCTTTTTAGAATACAATCTAAATTTGAACTAAAAATTTTACCATTGTCATTGAACTGGAAAGAAAAATAAAAATCGGCCTACTGTACAAATAAATTGATTATTGAATGAATTTATAAAACGTAAACAATATATGAAAATTTCTACACAAATTTCTGTAATTCAAAAAAATTATAATATCGAGATTTAGTAAAATGTGTACCGTAACTCACATTGGCCGCCAAAATAAAAATAAAATTTACTGCCGCTTTTAGGCCTATATTAATAAATTCAATGTTATGCGTGAAAAGCACAATTTAGAATTTATCAAACGTTTGTGCTTATTAAAGAAAAATCCTATGCTTATTTATGTTAAACCAATGAAAATTTTGTTAAATAACTAAAAATTTACTACTCAATAGACATACCGTAATAACGGTTAATCTCCGAACAATATTTTACGATAGGCCTACAAGAAATTCTTCTTACGTACGATACAATAGCCTTTTACCAAATATGTCGGAATTGTCGTGAAATAAACGAAAGAAACAGGAAAAAAAATAGATAACCAGCTTACCTACCAAATTGTATATAATTAATGAGTATAAAAAAATATCCAAAACAACTTTTATAGAAAATTTCACAACACAATTTCGCTAGTTCCATTAAACCAATGTAGCTTATTTTTGAAATTTAACACAATCCTATACGGCCCAATCTGACAATTTTTAATATCTTTAAGATTTATTTTTCGATTTGTCCCTTAACTGTAACGTAATCCTATTTTAGCGCGAAGCGAGCAAAGCAAAAAGCCCGTAAACCTATATTTACAAAATAATCCTATTATTATATACAGGCAATCGAAATATAATCAAAAATCTGCTAATGAAACCCAGAAAATTTCTCATATTCCTGAAATGTTGTACTATATATGTATATATACCCAGAAATGCGATACAAATTTTCGCTGAAACACTTTGAAAGGACCATATGAATTGTGTATCATACTGTATTCAAACTATACTTACGTACAAATCATTATTCTTATTATTATGATTATTACAATTTTCACTAATTCCATAAGTTTTAAACAAACAAGTAAACAACAGAGGTAAGCTGAAAGAAAGGGAGAGACGAAAAGAACAGAAAATTGAGTCTTCAGGCAGCACGATAATTTTCAAACTATACCCTCTCCAACCGAAATGAACAAAATTTAACGTAATAATGACTCGCAATACTGAGTCGGACAAACGAAAAGCAACGGAACTGGACGAAACAAATTGAATTCTTAGGCGCGAGTCAGGGACGCTATCAGGACGCGAAGGCAAGCGCCATTTTAAATTTTATTTACAACGAAATTTCAAGGCACGAAATCGAAATTTGCCTACAAACGGGGTAAAATTTTGCATTTAGATATTTTAATAATCGAAATAAAATATTCATTAACGCTATTTGTTATTATACCGGGTTTTAAGAATTTTAATGGAAATACTAACACGTGGGTAAGCCTCACAAAATATGATGTAAGAGGACCACCGCTAGCACCAGAATGTAGTGACCGGGTTTTTTTATTTCTTTTCTTCATTATTTACTTACGCTTCTTCCTACTTTACTATATCTCTATTGCTCTTTATTTCATTTAACTGTACACTCTCGTTACTCATTTTCGCCGTGCAGTATAATAGTTTCCGGTAGCGACGCCGAGTTCTGACTCTAAAAGACCGTTACAAAACGAAGGGGGGGAAAGGTATAATAATACTCTTATTTAACACTTATTACGTTTTATTAATTTCGAAAGTGGTTTAGTTAATTAGGGGATATGCGAGTATGAAATCTTACTAAATATATTTCGGTCGGAGAGGGACACACACAACTTATTTATTCTACGTTACATTTTGCCCAACTACGCGTAACGCGTTCTGCCTCAAGACTCCAAAACCGTTATAGGTATAGTCCACTCTCCGGGCCTATTCAGTATTACCAACCCTACCCATTTTAAACAATGTTTCATAATTATTAGTAAATGATTTACATTAAACATTATCTTATCTAATTAAACAGAATTTTATAATCTTAACTAAGCATTACTACAATGTTTTTGCCCATATAAGAGTTGATACACCTCTATTGAATTTAATTAGCTCTGAATAATATTACAAGAAAGGTCTGTTAAAACGAAAGATAGGAAAATATCGTGTTTTTGCTCATATAAGAGTTAATACACTTCTATTGAAGAGGAAGGATTGCGTTGTGTATTGTTGAAGAGAAGGGGATAGTCGAGTGGAAGATGGTGACAAGTAGACCGATGGAGGGACTTGAGTTTTTGAGCCATTAAGAGGCACAAGGTTTTCTCTGTACCACTCAGAGATGATAGAAAGATCAGAGGTCAGGTGTACCATAGCCGTCCTACGTGAAGCATGGTGTGACTGTTGAGAGGAACTCTTTACGAAGCGGGTGGAGAAGTGAAGAGTGGAATCATCGGCATAGGAGTGGATAGGACAGGAAGTGCGATTTAATACATCATTTATAAACAAAAGGAAAACAGTGGGTGACAGGGCAGAACCGAGGAATACCACTGTTGATAGTTTTATGAGAAAAACAGTGGTCATCTACAACCGCGGCTATAAATAAGTTAGAAAGGAAATTAGAGATGAAGGCACAGATAGAAGGATAGAAACCGAAGTAGGACAGTTTGGAAATTAAAGATTTGTGCCAGACTCTATTAAAAACTTTTCATAGGTCTAGTGCAATAGCAAAAGTTTTACCGAAATCCCTAAAAGAGGATGACTAAATGTCAGAGAAATATGTAAGAAGATTGCCAGTAGAGCGTCCCTTGCTGAACCCATACTGACGATCTGAAAGAAGATTGTGAGAAAAGAGATGTTTAAGAATCTTCCTATTAAGGATAGATTCCAAGAACTTTAAAAAGGCAAGCAATTGGACGATAGTTGGAGGGTTGAGAGTGGTTACTTCTCTTTGGCAGAGGCTGAATGAAAGCGAATTTCCAACAGGAAGGAAAAGTACCAGGTGAAAGGCAAAGACGAAAGAGTTTGCCTAGGCACGGTGTCAGCACAGAAATAGTTCTTGAGAACAACAGGAGGAACACCATCAGGACTGTACACTTTCCTAGAGTTGAGCCCAGATAGGACAGAAAGAACATCTTTGGAAGAGATTCTAATTTCACACATAATTAAGTCTGAGTGAGGAGGAGATGGAGGACAACACCGGAATCGTCTAGATTGAGTTGGAGGCGAAAGTTTGAGCGAAAGTTTAACTTTATATATATAACAAAGCTGGGCACTTGCGGTTTTTTTTGCGGTACTGCGGTACTACCGCACTACCAAACCGGTACCGCATAACGCAGTACCGCAAAGGATCGCTGAAAGTACAGGCTGTACTTTCAGCGATCCTTTGCGGTACTGCGTTATGCGGTACCGGTTTGGTAGTGCGGTAGTACCGCAGTACCGCAGTACCGCAAAAAAAACCGCAAGTGCCCAGCTTTGAATTATATAAGAGTTCAACTTTATATATATATATATATATATATATATATATATATAAATTATATATATATATATATATATATATTATACTCGGGGGTTACCCGGTGAGTTTTAATTCGCCCCCAAGTATAATAGAGGTACTCTTTAGCGGTCCTGACGGGACCTACAGAGTGCGCCGACCTTCAAGTCACTTGCCGGATCCGGGAGCTTCCTCAGCCCCTTTTTTCACTCGTCGAATTTTAGGCTTAATTATGATGGGTTAACTGAGAGTCAGCTTTAATTTTAGGCTTTTTAATGAAGTTAAAATAAGCGGATTACAGGCGAGGGTTTATAATAAATGGTTAACTTTTGAGTTCACAAGGTCTGTTTTAAGTAAGTTCACTGGGCTTTAATTATGTAAGTTATTCTTAAGTTTAGGCGTGATAATTAAGGTCACGTAGGAATAAACGAACAGTCTGCTGGCGTTTCCTTCAGTCAGATCAACGATATCGATTTTCCGATACGAAACTCGCTCCCTAAATTAGGTAGGTGAAATTTACCCTTCACCCTGAGGTAAGTTACGTTAAATCAAGTCAGACGGACCCCTTCTTGAAAACAACCCTTGTGCTTCGTTCTAGGTCCGCTGTAAAACAAGTTAATGACAAACGGGGCAACTCGCTCCTCGTCGCCCGCGATAAAATGAATAACGGTTTTTCCTCTCAAAGCAACTACCCTTGTGCCCTTTCTAAAACCCGCATAAAGCAAAACTAATGCATACGGGGCAAACTCGCACCTTCGTTACCCGCGGAGACCCAGGTGAGTTGAGCTCTACCCAAAGTCTTGCTTGGAGCTACTCAAAATCTAGAATCTGAATCTATCCTGAATCTGAATCTTCAATGGCTGAACTCCTCCTTATATAAGAAGAAATCCACTCACACATACGTCAGAGCGGTGCGTCACCGTGAGACCAAGCGAATTTGAAATTCCCACAGCCAAGGGTTTCGTAACGGATGCGAAATTTTAGCTCGGAAGGTTCACTGGGCAATTAACATAAGCAATTACAAGCGCCAGATGTCGCAAAAGTGCATCTGAACGTCTTTAATTGGGAAGACTAATTGTCTTAACATTATAATGATGTTTTTCGTCAATTATTAAGACATAGGCGAGCACCTGCTCTTGTATAATTAGTGTTTTTCCAAGTTCGGGCAATTACTTAAGGGCTTAGAAAAGATTACGTTGCTTCTTGCATCAATCATTAAAATATAGGTGAACACCTTCACTTGTAGAAGATTCAAGAAAAGGAGCGTACTGATTATTTCGATTTTAATTAATATTTCGTATGACGGTCGTCCCGTATAACATTTCGTCCGTTCTTTAAAAAAAAACAAAAAAAAAAAAACTTAGGGCTTCGCATCTCATCGGAAAATGGTATCGCAAAAGTCGTGAAAAACACGCGAATCCGTATTACAAACACTGAGGTCACATCAAATTATATAAAGTCCTATTTGGAAGATTAACAGTTAGGGAAGTAAGGTAGTTGGAAGATCTTCCTTAAGGGAAGTAATCCAATGTCAAAATGAATTGACTGACAATTTTATTGATTGCTTTTATTAAAGGGGACTAAATTGAAATGATCTCAGCTCACAGGATGTCGTTCAAGTGAAGTCATGAAGAAGATATCTTCATTTACGAATTACAACAGCAGACGACGAAATGGAAAACAAAAAAGCTCGCTACTATCGGGCCCTTAAGGAAAGGGAATAGTGAACTAACAGACGATCCAAAAGAACTATCTGAAACATTGAGAACCCAGAATGAATCGGTCTTCAGTACCCCAAAAAGTGACAAAGCGATACCTGACATAGATGCATTCTTCGAAGAGAAATTGCAAGGAGAATGTATAACAGACTTTGATTTTACCCCAGAAGATGTAGCAAGAGCTAGAGGACAAATGAACTCGCATTCAGTTGCAGGTCTGGACAAATGGAACGCACTATTAATTAAAAACTGTAAAAATTAAATAGCTACACGCTTATACTGGATATGGAGAAGATCCCTAAACACTGGGGAAATACCGAGCATCTTGAAAAGAGCAAACATTGTCCCATTATAGAGAGGCGGGGATAGATCTCAAGCAAAGAACTATAGACTAGTGTCATTGACGTCCCACCTCACGAAAATATTTGAAAGAATAGTCCGAGAGAAAATCTATGACTTCTTGGAGACACTGGAAAGCATATGGGAATACAAACAAAATATACAAATGGTCAGAAGACAACAATATGACATATACACCGAGAAATTTCAGCTCTTGAGATATGGTAGAAATAAGGAAATTAAACAGACTGCATATTATGCTCCAGATAGACAGGAAATTCAGAAAAGCACGAAAGCGGTCGACTTGGGGGTAATAATTTCCGATGATGCCAAATTCGAGACATAAAATCAGATAGCAATAAACAAAGCAAAAAGAGTCGCGGGACAGATACTAAGAACGTTCAAAAGGAGGGACAAGACAGTAATGATTCCCCTGCTAAGAACACTGATCATACCAAAACTTGAATACTACACAGTTTTGACGTCCCCATATAAAAAGGGAGAAATTAATAAACTGGAAGAAACGCAGAGACATTTCACAACCAAGATTGACGGCTGCAAAGAACTCAACTACTGGGAAAGACAACGTAAACTAAATCTGTACTCCCTAGAAAGAAGAAGAGAGAGGTATACCATAATCTACATATGGAAAATGATCGAAAAACTGGTATCAAACCTCAAACTAAACCCAATTGCCATCCAGACAACGCTAGAAAATAGGAAAGGTAGAATATGTAGTGTTCCTAAACTAAAGGCCCGATAAGGGACCTCCTCAACACTGAAGGAAAATAGCTTGGTTGTCAGGGAGCAAGACTTTTTAACCAGCTCCCTAAAGACCTCAGAAACGTTACAGAGGGAAGACTAGATGCCTGGCTCAAGACGGTACCAGATGAGCCTGGTGTACCTGGCTATGTGCGGTGGAGAGCACAAGCGAGCAACTCGCTCCTCCACCAAGCCAGGCCTAGAGGCCGGGCCACTAGCTTGACCTTCGTGTGAAGAGAAACTGACGCACGAAACCGCAACAAGGTAAACGAGGTGTGTGTGTGTGTGTATATATATATATATATCCTATACTTCTACCTCTATTCCCCACTACACATACATGCATCTTACACACTACACAACCTTTTCAAAATTTATATTAAAAAAGAAAAAAGAAAAATGGCATCGTTGATCCGTGAAGACCTTGTTTTTGGTTCTCTCCGTCTTCTGTGGAGGGGTCACTTTTGCGGGCGTTCGCCCTTGGCCCTCTTTCCTTCACAAAAAAAAAAAATTTAATTCTGGAATTTTTTTTTTTTGGTTCTGATTGCAATTACGGTATATGGGCAGAATTTTCTGTTGGGTTAAGTTATAAATGTGTCACATAGGCGTAGGAGGCGGGGGGATCAGGGGGGTCAATTGATCTCTCAAATTCAGCTCGACTGAATTTTTTCGAGCAATTGCACTCGAAAATTCGGTCAAAAGCCCATTACACATATTTTCAATCACTACGATTTCACCTGACATTTTATGTTTATTGTGATTCTTTCATTTAATGTTTTTCTTTTTTAACGAACCTAAACAGCGACCAGAGCAAGTGTCGGTCAAACACCAATAGTTCTCTCTGTAGCGGAAGAGGGCGCTGTGAATGTGAAACCTGCATTTGTTGGGATAAGGAGGTAAAAAAATGCCTTTATTTCAATTGAACTCAGTAAGAACGAAAAACTACTGTATTTACAGTTTTGTTATTTTTACGAAGACTCACATATGGTAGATGGATGTAAAGGTATTAAATGTAATCATTAAAGTTATTAAATGTGTTCAATATATTTCTACAATTCACAAACAATGGCCAAGCTCATAACAAAATGTTTACATTGTATCAGACCTTACAAATGAAACGAAATTTGAATCCGGTTACGGCTATTAAATCCATCTCTTTACTGGTCTTCTCACAACAGTTTAAACCTGGCTCAATACTATCTTTATCAGCTATGGCCCATATCCGTTTCTTCGAATCTGACAAAACAGATATGGGGATGTAAGTAATGTTTGCTGGCTAGTGTTAACTGTTCAGAAATGAATGCTTGAAGCAAGATCAGTAGCACTACTATATTTCATGAACGTCACTCATTTGATGTTGATTTTTGCCTTACTCATAATTTTAATATGTATGGCTTTATTTACCGGTTAACAATCGGCTCAAAAACTAACCATGGAACGAATTCGCAGAGATATTACGGAAGATTCTGCCAATGCGACAAGAACAGGTGTCGTACTCATATAAAATCGAACGTCGAATGTTCTGGTAATGGAAAGTGCGACTGCGATCATTGCACTTGCAACTCTGGCTGGGAAGGCAAGTTCTGCGACTGTCAAAGCGAGCAATCATGTCTTCCCAGAGGTAGGATATTTCATGCCACCTTACTCTCGTTTATTCACTTAAGAGGCGTTTGAAAAAGTGCAAAAAAAACTGAAGCACTTTTCTTGAAAGGGAAGATAAATTATTTCGATTATCATAATTGTTTTGATTGGGTAATCTACAAAACTGACAAAAATGTCACAGATGATTCATCATTCACAAATGAGAAACAGGATAAAATTCAAGAAACTTTTAAATAGGCTAATATAGTTTATTTAATCAAGAGAATTTATTACCTTTTTTTGTAAACTACTAACCTAATGTTTCTCCTGATAATTAACTTTTAATTTCTTAGATAAATTATTGCCTGTTTTAAAGTGTCATATTTTAATTATTAAGTAAATTTATTTGTTTGATCTATGCCCTTTACTTCTAAATCAGATAGCAGCGAGCTTTGTTCTGGAAATGGAGAATGCGTTTGTGGAAAATGCGAATGCAAAGTTTCATACACGGGAAAATATTGCGAAGAATGTCCAGTAAGACTTTATTAACATTTCTATCACTTATTATTATTAATAATAATATTTTGGTTTTTCAAATGTGGAAACCTAAATAAATTTCATTTCATTACATTACTATTATTATTATTATTATTAGTTCTTACGAGTTGTTTCTCGACTTTCCTGAATAATATTCTATGATCATCGTTTAATCTTAGTATTATTTTTGATTACTGCCCACTCAATGGCATTCCCATTCGCATTCGTGGTTCACAAGTGAGAATGTACAAAAGTGAAAAAAATCCGTTTCTTGATTTGAGAAACAATGTTACTACATCTCACTCGCGGCAAACGGCGCTAAGTGGGAATGTTCCCCTAACCTAATTTATTGTAACCAATCAGAACCTAACCTAACATTAGCCTAATGAATCAGCAGTGTTGGGAGTAACGCCGTTACTTATTTTGTAAGGTAACGCCGTTACTTTTCATTCCATTTTCAGTCATTATTCGTTACTCGTTACTTTATTATATGCTCAACTTGGAAACGTATATGAATAAAAATGGCTTCACATTAACCGTGTGCAAACATGTTTGAACACAACACTCGTGACACTGAGTGATTTAACATGTGGACAGACTGTCCTTAAAAAGGACATTTTTGAAAAATTAGTTTTTCTGAAATGTAACAATGTCTTCCTGAAAGACATTCAGCAATAGTTTTAAGCTTTCTATTTTTTCTTATATAAATAATCCATTAATCCTTTAGGCATTTTGTAATTTTTTATTCACTATTTACTTTAGTGTATTCTCTTCAATAATTTTCGTTTTTGTAATAACAAAAAAAACAAAACATCTTTATTGCGGATCGTTCACAATCCATAGCCACTTAACCTAACATACGGGGCTCCAAAAAACCTTAGCCCCCCCCCCCCCATGGCCTAAACCATTAGAGGTACAGTAAAACTAAACATACCTTACAAAAGAGAATTTAATCCTGCATTTAATGAGAAACAATTAAAACTTGGTGTTCCCGCCATTGGCTTCCAAGACAGCCTGAATTCGCTTTGGGTAGCTTGCCAAAAGTGACGTGAATAGATCTTGATCGTTACGCAAATTTGCTAAAACAGTTTCAGTGTGTTGCGTTATTGTATCCTTCGAAAATCGATTTGCTGCAGGTTCTTGAAACAAGAGACATTCAACCTTGTCCTTTATAACTGATCCAATGTGTTCACAGACGCTCAGGTCAGGAGAACTTCATGGCCATTCTTCATTTCCAAAGAAATCGATCTCATGTTTCCGCAACAACTGTTGAGTGGCTAATGCCTTAAAGCAGGGGGCCTTATCGTGCAGAAGTGTGACCTGATCGACATCCATAACATTCTTTGGGTTTCTTAGAAAAGGAATGACATGCTGGGATAGAATAATGTCACGAAAATACTGTCATCCTAACTCTGACCATTTGGCTTCAGCACCCACATGAGCTTTTTTGCGGTGAACAAAACAAACACACCAACACAGTCTGGACTTTTTAATAATTCGCGATAATGTTCATTGTCATCGATTTCATCTGGTGTTGTGGCCCACACTCGATCATTTTGGTAGTTAGGCCGACGTGTTACGTAAACAAAAAATTCATCGGGGACAGCTAAATGCATGAAATCATCCACATCCCAATCTTCAAGATAATGGGCAAACCACATTCTGTCATCGATGTTGAGTTTTTCTTGGCTTTGGAAGTTCATGCCAAGGCTTTAAACCTTGCCTATGACGGTACAGTCGAATGATCTCACCACTAACGATCTTTCCTCTCAACACTTCGATCTCTCTAGAAAGTTTAGCACAGCTGTTTTTCCGCTTACGCGTACCGCTTTCAATGATGTCCTTTGTTTCCTGAGAGAGTGGCAAATTTGGGCGGCCAGATTTGGTTGTATCCATTCATTTCACATTCATCCAAAGTTTTATTCCAATTTCTTTTGACGAAGTCCTCACTTCTTCGCAACTTTTTGGCAACCCATGAACGTGCTATAAAGGTGGCTCCAGCATCACGAGCTTCCCGAAATGTTATTGCTCGTATGCGATCTATCACACGTTGCCTCTCCGAATCACCAATTAATTGAGAAGCCATTATATTATCACTTTATCAGCTAGAGTAATTTTAATAGCTGCAATAAATAAAGAATTTTATATGTTTTTATAATCACTAAAAACTATTTCGATATAAGTAAACATGTAAGCTGCAAATTGGGGGGGGCTAAGGTTTTTTGGAACCCCTTACAAGTACAATCTTACGTATTATATACTGTACTTAATAAAAAAAATAAGGCCAACATAGCCACTTAATCTAGCATACTGGCATACTGTTTGATTAATTATCTGACAATTTTATGTATATTGTTATTACACGAGACATCATTAACTGAAAAAGGTCATTTGTATACGTAGGAGAAAATAATTGTAGCTTAGTGAAAAAATAAGAGAAAGTAACGGTAACTGTAACGCATTACTTTTCCATAGAAGTAACTGTAGCGGTAATGACGTTACTTTCTATTGCGAGTAACGGTAACGCTGTTACTTTAAAAAAGTAATGCGCCCAACACTGCCAATCATAACCTAACTTATCGTATCCTAACCAATCCTAACCCTTTCCCACTTTGGTCCGGGTTAAGTTACGACTGGTTAGTATTAGCACAGTGTAGGTATATATAGGTGCATATATCGACTATGACAGTGCTGGATTAGCTTATGAGCATAAGTAGCAAATGCTATGGGCCCCGCTAAAAAAAAATTCACAAAATTCATTCGGGGAAAAGAATATGAAACATGGCCGGGTTAATGTAGGTTAATGGGTATGAACAGACAGTATGTCAGTCGGTTTTGGCATTGGTGGACCGCAGATATTTTATCTGTTTCAGTTTGACTATGATAATCTCCATAAAATGTATGTTCATTAATTGTATTTCCTCTGTGTTATTTAATCAATTGCTTTATTAATATTTTTAGATTTTATCCCCCCCCCCCTCTTTCCGGGCCCCGGGAATTTAACCCGGTTTCCCCGCCCTCTCGGCGGGCCTGATCACCAGACAATAATTGTAAGATGGGGTGGGTTAATTCAGAGCCGTTCTCTCTGACCAACGGTGTCAGGCAGGGAGGGATATTATCACCCTACTTATTCAAATGTTTATATGGATAATCTATCTGTTGTGCTGAACACCTGTAAAGTAGGCTGCTATATTGGTAGAATGATTCTTCTACAGATCTACAGAAGCTAAGGCTAACAAAGACCCTAAGATCCACTCTAAGGTTAGCCCGAGAGAAAGGAAAGAGTAGGGGGTTAAGAGAAGAGAAGAGAATAAGGGGTTAAGTAAGGAGGAACACCTATCACTCGTGGGTTAACATTCATTCAGAAAAAGAGAAAAAAGACTCGCCATCATCATCCGCCGGCCACTGCCGACAAGTCAGAAAAATAGTCGGAGAGAATAGGAGAGGGGTGAAAGATGAAAAGAAGTAAAATAAGAACGCTTACAAACCATGCAAACACAGTCTTAACTCACTGTCATACCATGCAAACTACAAACATGCAAGAAAAGAGGGTTACAGACATGCAAAGTAAGGAGAGGATAAGAAAAAAAAGTAGGTAAAGTTAAACAAAAAGTGGGTTAGTTTACTCTACGAGCTACATCTACGTTCGTGTTAGTCTAATTTTTATTTTTTTTTATAATTTTATTGCTGGCATCACACGCTGGCATGTCACAAGCTGGCATTAATCGTCAACAGACTCATCCTCGACCACCACCCCGAGGGCTCATGTTGCTAAGTGTTTTTTTTTATTTTAAACAACGTTAATATTTTTAAAATGTCTGTCAAGACGGTTCTTAAACACATTAACGCTGATAGAGTTCACGACGGGCGCGGGAAGAATATTCCATTTATCAATTACTTTAAACGTAAAGAAGTTTTTAGCGATATTAGTAATGAAACGTCTGCCACGCAACTTAAATCCGTTATTACGAGTATTACTATTATCGAAAGTGAACAATTTTTCAAAATTTACGTTATCGATGTTATTAACGATTTTGAAAACTTCAATAAGCTCCCCCCCTTAATCTCCTAGTTTCGAGTGAATACAGGTCTAACTCTTTAATCCTATCTTCATAAGGCTTGTTGCGCAATGACGGAATTAATTTCGTGGCACGACGCTGAACCCTTTCTAACCTATCAGTATCCTCACGCAAGTACGGGCACCAAAACTGAACGGCATATTCTAAATGAGGCCTGACTCGGGACTTGTAAAGGGGCAATATAATATCCTTCGATTTAAATTCGAAATTACGCGCTATGAAGCCTAACATCCTATTAGCTTTTGCGCAAGACTCCAGGCACTGGTTCCTTAGATACGCTTACGCCTAAATCTACTTCCTCGTCAACGCTCGCCAACTCCTTATCATCCATCGTGTACGTGTAATTATTGTTACGAGAACCTATATGCAAAACTTTACATTTGTCTACGTTAAATTGCATCTGCCAATTATCCGTCCACCCCATAATCCTATTTACATCGTCTTGGAGCCTATTTCTATCGTCCTCGTTAACAACCTTACCGCCTATTTTAGTATCGTCCGCGAATTTTGACACGTTACTGGTCAATCCTACATCTATGTCGTTAATGTAAATTACGAATAGCAATGGGCCTAACACTGAACCCTGTGGGACACCGCTACCTACATCAACCACCCCGATTCACTACCATTAACAACGACCCTCTGTCTCCTAGCACGAAGCCATTCCTCTAACCACTTAGCTACCTGACCGCGTATACCGTACGCTTTAACTTTCGCAATTAATCTTCTATGCGGAACTGTATCGAACGCCTGATGTATGCAGATGATCTAGTTCTTATTTCTCCATCTGTAAAAGGGCTCACCATACTTTTGAAGGTGTATGAAAGGTATGAGAAGGATAACGTCATGAAATATAATCCTACTAAAAGTCATGTTATGATGATGAGGACCAAATCCTACAAATATATAAAATTTCCTGAATTTCAATTGAATGGTACTCTATGGTGCTGTCAGAAGTAACCCAGCCTAAGTATCTTGGCCACATACTAAATGACAGCCTTTCAGATGACTGTGATACTCTAAGACTAACCATGGCTTCTATTATCTTATTGAATGACTCACCAAGCCAAGTGATAAATCTAAATACAAAATTGCGAATGACACTCACAGTTAGGCACCTTATTGACTACAAACAGCATACTGACACTAGAAGGAGTACCATTTATAAATCTTGGAGTCCTTAATAAACTCTTAAAAATATTATTATATGCACTTAGAGTCTAAGTCAATGTAGACAATTATATGCTCAAGGAAATACTTTGGTTAGAAAATTTCATATGTGTACATTAGATGTTGAATTGATTTTGTTCAAAACTTTTTGTACTCCAATGTATACAGCTCATTTGTAGTGGAACTACAGGGATGTATAATTTGAGAAAATTATATGGTGCATATAATAATATTTTTAAGAGTTTATTAAGGACTCCAAGATTTATAAATGGTACTCCTTCTAGTGTCAGTATGCTGTTTGTAGTCAATAAGGTGCCTAACTGTGCCAGTGTCATTCGCAATTTTGTATTTAGATTTATCACTTGGCTTGGTGAGTCATTCAATAAGATAATAGAAGCCATGGTTAGTGGACTGGTCTCCGATATATTTTATAAATCTTAAATCTGGAAGCATTGGCGTAGGCAATTGTATGTTCTTAATGCAGAGTGAATCACTGGCCTACTTAGTCATTGCTCCAGACAACTATCTCTTAATCTTCTATGGACCTCTTGTATAATGTTTGTACCTGTTGAGTCTGAAATAAAGTGTTTGTTTGTTTGTTTGTTTGTTTGTGTTAGCTAGTGTCTTTTGTACTCGTAGGTGTGGTTTGTTCGCTGACTATATTTTATATTATAGAATTTTTGTTAAACTGAATTGAAGTGAAAAGCCTTTATTGATAAAATAAATACAATTTTACAGTGTTTGCTGCTCCAAGAATTGCTCGGTTTTGGATTAAAAGATGCCGTTTAAAACGTTGTTAACGAAATTTCCCCAAAGAATGGTGCAGTACGTTATATAAAGAACAACAGAGTTAATACAGAGTTAATAAAACCTGTTTAAGGACTATATATCTAAGTTTAAAGTTTCATATTGCGTTTGTACGTAAATGTTAGATACTTTTGTTCTTATAAAGTTTACTGGTTTTAATGTCGTTGAAACTTCTTGTTAATTAAATTTGGTACAATTCTATTAATTTCAGCAACCAGTAATTTTCATGTGAATTATGTTGCGTATGTTCAGTAAATTAAAGTTTTAATAGCTTGTAATTTAGAGGTAAGTATGAATCATGTTTAATGTAAGAACCTTTGTCTCTTCATTTTGTATTAATTCTTATTTTAATAAGTTGTTGTTCGGAAGTTATCAGTTCGATATCTTGAAAGGAAACTGTTTGGTTGATTTAAAAAGTGAACAGTGATAAAGAAGACCGAAAATCTGGTCGTATCTAAAGGTTCTTTTAAGACTCAATGCTTATAAGTGTTGGTATTTGTGACTTTCAGTCCTGCGAAAAAGGAAAGTGTTTGGAATTTCGTCCTTGTGTCCAGTGCGAGGTTTGGGGGAGCGGAACGCTTAGGGGAGAAGCTTGCAAAAACTGCAACTATGGAAAAATTCAAACGTTGCCCTCTCTTAGTGGTAAGAAATATATCATTTATCAACACAGTTACATAAACACATTAACTGCCATATTTCACGGAATAACACTTACGTGTGCATTATGCACAAAACATTCGTCACGGCCCACTCTGTCTACAATATATATAAGCACATAAATAAATTCAAGTTTTCTTCAGTTGAATTCCTGCGTATGACAGATTAGTACTGTATGAAAGTGGTTGTTCATCGACCATCGTTCATCTTTGCAGCTCTGTTGAAAGAATATGCCACTCTATGCACCTTTGAGGATGAACTCACCGGATGCTTTTTCAATTTCACCTACAAATATACTGACGAGAAGTACGAAATCTTTGCTCAGAACACGCAAAAGTGTCCAGAAAAAATTGATATTTTAGGTATGTTACTGTAATTGAGTAATTCCAGTAGTCTGTACAAGAGTACAAATTTACATTCTCATATATTTTATATGTAATAATAATTAAAGTATTTAAAACACTTAAAATTATACTCTGTAGGAATGAGTGCATCATATTTACAAACTTCTCTCACCAAAGTTTTGTTAAGATTCAAAATCGTTTACTTCATTTAAATCTTTTACTTTTCATCTAATTTCAACCTCAAAGTTATAAAACTTTTACAGTAAATTTGACTTTATTTAAATGATTTCTGATGTGTTCTTTAACTTGCTGTCATTAATTATTTTCAGGTAAATTCAAATTGTTTATATACTCACATTCATTACACAAGCAAATATCAAATCCGACCTCTGTCTCGACCAGCATTTCTTAACCTGAGGGAAATTTCCCCAGGGGAAATTTCAGGAATCCAGGGGGGATTTACGGCAGAATTTGTTTGGTGATCGTATAATTAGTGTGCATTATAAGTCTGCTAATGTTATTAAATTTTGCCTTCGAGGCTACTTTTTTCTGTATCCTAATGGAGGGGGAAATCGGGTAGGGCGAACTGGTCGAAGGGGGAAATGACACGAAAAAGGTTAAGAACCGCTGGTCTAGACTCTAATCACTCCACGCACCTCTGTCAGATTCATTACACAAGCAAATTCTACCTCTGTCTAGTCACTCCACGCACGCATTATACAGTAACATGCTAATTATTTCATACAAAAGATTTCCCACAGAAATTTTAAACCAGTGGGAACTTAATTTTTACTTTAAACTCACCAATCACAGTTTAAATCCAGCTTCACGGATTTTGACCCCTTGACTTCGGATGTTAAGCTAAGTTATTTTTTATGATTATGGTATTTTGTAAATTTGGTGCAGACCCACTGTCTTTTCTAGAATTCACCAAAGTGTATGAAATCTTGAAGCGTGGAGGAACCAGGTTAATATGTAGACTTCAAAAAACGTTCGCATTAAAAATATTCAACTACTGTACTATAAGTATATTGTTCAGTAGATTATTAATAATTAAAAATTAGTTATTAATTCACTTGGTGTTTTTATCTGTTAATCAGCAAATAGCTATAATTTTAAAAATTCTGAGTTTCTGTTATTGCACTTCAAGCTGTCAATGTACTTCTCTGAGTTCATAAAATTTTCTGTAAGTTTGGTAATCACTAAAGAATGAAGATTCAGAATGTATGTTCCATTACTGACTGAAACTTGAATTTGGAGACAAATACCACTTTCTCTTGCTTCTTGTAGACTAGACCTCCAAACCGTGTTTGACATATTGCTGCTGACTAATTACTTGATTCAAGGCATAATACTATATTATATTAAAGGAGAGTTAGACATATATCTTTAATAATTATTATTATTATTATTATTATTATTATTAATCTTCATACAACATTACAGTGAAGTAAATATTCATGCAGTTGGTAAATTTCTCGTGAAAGATGTGTAAAGCTCCCCACCTGATTCTTTCTGTCACCTCCCACCATATTAAGTAATCCTATCGCTCCAATTCGGACTTTGGATCTCCCAAGAGGAAACGCCTTTGACACTTTGACGCCGCTGATTGGGGACTCTTAAGCAGTACTACTCTGATTTCCCATGGAATGATTACTGCTTCCGTGGCCGGGGCCCTTCCAACTGTGCTGAGCGTATCACGAAGGTGATTCTCTTGAGCATGGAGGCGTATATTCCATATTCTATTCCTGCTACTAATGCAACAAAACCTTGGTTTAACTTTACTTGTTCTAATGCTCTCCGGAACAGAGAAGAGTCTTTCAGAAGGTACCGTCGCCATCCAACTCCTGAATCTTACTTAGAGTACATTTAGGGCCGGAATCGTGCAAAATCTGTTCTTCGACTCGCCAAAAATTCTTTCATCTGACAAAAATGTGAAAACCTATCCAATCTAATTCTTCTCGTTCTTTCTGGAATCTAGTTAAGAACTTCTCCAACAACTTTACTTCTTTCCCTCCTCTTTTTCCATTCCGACGGCTCAGATGCCGACTCTTCACTCTCTTCTCCTGATAAAATTGGACTCTTCGCTCAACCTTCGCCTCCAAGTCAACTCTAGACGATTCCGGTGTTGTTCTTCCATCTCCTCCTCACTCAGACTTAATTATGTGTGAAATTAGAATCTCTTTCAAAGATGTTCTTTCTGTCCTATCTGGGCTCAACTCTAGGAAAGCGTACAGTCCTGATGGTGTTCCTCCTGTTGCTCTCAAGAACTATTTCTGTGCTGACACCGTGCCTAGGCAAACTCTTTCGTCTTTGCCTTTCATCTGGTACTTTTCCTTCCTGTTGGAAATTCGCTTTCATTCAGCCTCTGCCAAAGAGAAGTAACCACTCTCAACCCTCCAACTATCGTCCAATTGCCTTAATTTCTTGCCTTTCAAAAGTTTTTGTAATCTATCCTTAATAGGAAGATTCTTAAACACCTCTTTTCTCACAATCTTCTTTCAGATCGTCAGTATGGGTTCGGTAAGGGACGCTCTGCTGGCGATCTTCTTGCATATCTCTCTGACTCTTGGTCATTCTCCTTTCGGGATACCAGTAAAACTTTTGTGATAGACGTATCAAACGCTATTAATGGAATCTGGCACAAATCTTTAATTTCCAAATTGCCCTACTTCGGTTTCTATCCTTCTATCTGTGCCTTCATCTCTAATTTCCTTTCTGGCTGATCTATATTTGCGGTTGTAGATGACCACTGTTATTCTCCTGAAGCTATTAACAATGGTGTTCCTCAGGGTTCTGTCCTGTCACCCACTTTTTTCTTTTTATTTATCAATGATGTATTAAGTCGCACTTCCTGTCCTATCCACTCCTATAGACTTCATTGCACAGGCTAAGAAAAAATTAGGAGTTGTTAATTGAATACAATGAGGCCATCCTAAGCTATGTAAAGGAGGGCTACGCTGAAAGGGTGCAAAGTGAGCTGGTGAGCCAGGAGGCACATTATCTACCAAACCATGCAGTGGTACGGCGAGACAAAACTACTACCAAACTGAGGATAGTTTTTGATGGCTCATCCAAGGACAAAGATGGTGTGTCCTTGAATGACTGTTTGGATGCTGGGCCAAATTTAAATGCAGATTTATTTTCCTTGTTACTGAGATTCAGGTTTGGTAGAGTAGCATTGACTGCAGATGTGAAGCAAGCCTTTTTGCGGATAAAGTTAAAAACAGAGGACAGAGATGCAGTAAGGTATCTGTGGGTGGATACGAAAGGCTTGTTGGAAAATGAACCTTAGGTTCAAGCATACAGAATGAAGTCAGTGTTGTTTGGCCTCAACTCTAGTCCATTTCTGTTGGCAGCTACTATGCAGTACCATTTTAAGAAATATTCTGAAGTCTATCCTAACACTATTGAACACATAAGGAAAATTTTTTATGTTGATGATTTGCCGTGTTCCGTGGATAATACAGAAATGGCTAAACATATATTCAGGGAGGCTAGAGCTATAATGAGGGAGGCTGGCATGGAGCTTAGAAAATGGCAGACCAATCATTTTCAGTTACAACAGTTTATGAGTCAGTCCTGTGTAGTACCTGATGCAGCAGAAAGTATTGAGGATTCTGATATTAAGGAGTTGTGGGCAATAGACACAAAGGTGCTAGGCATTGTTTGGCAGCAAGGAGAGGATTTGTTTACCTTCAATGGGAAATCTTTAGTAGAGCTGGCCGAGTATGAGACAAGGTGGACAAAACGTACAGCTCTTAGTTTGGCTTCGAAGGTCTTTGATCCTCTTGGATTCCTGGCTCCATTTGTGATAAAGTAAAAAATTTGGTTTCAGAGCCTCTGGGAAATTGGACTTGGTTGGGACCAAGAGTTATCTGATCATATGGTGGTAAGGTGGAAATATTGGTTCAAAGAATTGGCACATCTTGGAGACATTGAAATCCCAAGATGGTACTTTGGAGAGTTGAACGATAGTCCAGACAACTTGGAGCTGCACATCTTTTGTGATGCAAGTGAGGAAGCCTATGCAACTTGTATTTATATAAGAGGCACATTCAAAGAGGAAGTAAGTTGCAGGTTGGTTGCTGTAAAGAGCAGAGTAGCACCTTTGAAAAGGCTTTCTATTCCAAGGTTGGAATTGATGGGTGCAGTTATTGCTAGTCGGCTTGCAGTTACAATGTAAAAGTCTTTGGCCCTTTATGAAATTCCAAGCTATTATTGGACAGACAGACAGACTCCACTATAGTTTGCAGGGTTGGCGAAAACCCGGGTTTTTCACAAAAAAAAACAACCCGACTGGGTTTTCGCTGGGTTTTGGGGTTTTGATGGGTTGAAATTTTTTTTAGAAAGGTTCGATAATTATGTAGTGCCTAATATATCTATTATTTTATTAATTTATTTATCTAATCTACAATATATATTAAAAAGACATCTTTATTTCACAGAAAGTTCAGATATGAGAGATAATAATGACATACTAGAATTTTCTCCATTTTAATTTTAGATCTTTCCTTTATTTCTTAACGGCAGATTTCAGCTTTATTTAGACCTAACTCAAATTTAAATTTTTAAGATGCCAAACTCAAAGAGTTATAGAGGTGGAAGATCTAAAGCTAGCGAATGGGACGAGGTGACTTTATTAAGTGATCAGCCTACTAGAGTACAGGGTGTACATAAAGTCAGGATCTATTTTTGTGAAGCACTTGGAAATTATATGGAATTCAATCATAAAATGATAAAGTAGTAACATTTATTAAATAATTAAGAGTAGGATTCGACGTGACGCCCATCAGTATCCCTGCACAGCTTAAATCGTTCCGCAGCATTTCTAAACACATTCTGGAGCATTTGCGGGGTTGTTATCTGCAGCAGTTCGTATACGTGTACGTAAGTTTTCAAGACTTGTAATCTTCGTCTGAGAGACGTGCGATTTGATAAAGCCCCATGCAAAGAAATCTAAAGGGGTTAAATCTGGTGATCTCGCTGGCCAAGGTCTGTTGCTTCCGCGTCCGATCCAGCGATTTGGAAAACGTCCATTTAGATAATCCTGAACAATTTTGGCATAGTGACAAGGAGCACCATCATGTTGATAGACGACGGTACTAACAATCCTATCCCCAATCAGCTGAGGTTCAAGGAATTGCTGCAACATGTCCAGATAAATAAGCCCCGTAACTGTAGCTTCAGCAAAGAAAAAAGGACCATAAACCTTAGATTTTGTTAAACCCATCCAGACATTAACTTTAGGTGAGTCTCTTTCCCAATTTTGGACGAAATCATTCGGTCTTTCATCTGCCAAAATTCGACAGTTATGGCGATTTACTTTTCCACACGTATGGAAAGTGGCTTCATCACTAAAGAGAATGTTGTCCATTAAATTATCACTCCAGATTTGTTCTACGAGATCAGCACACACAGCACTTCGTCGAGGGAAATCTTCCTCATGTAAATCATGTAAAACCTGCAAATGATAGCTTTTCTTCTACAAATTAACTCAGAATTTTGTGCACAGATGACGTCGGGAGGCCGAGTCTGTGTGATGCAGCACGAACGGACGTACGTGGCTCCTCAGTGATAATTCCGCGTACTGCATTCACGGTAAGATCTGACATACACGGTCGTCCTGACCTTGCTTCATCATTTACAGATCCCGTTCGTTTAAATTTGTTCACCAATTTTCGTATTGTCTTGTCTATTGGCCCCGGCTTATGAAATCTCCTTCTAAACTTCTCTCTGATGTCATTGTATTTTTTCCCTCGATTCGCCAAATTACTATTGCCACACGCTCTTCTGTATTCATTCTAAGGGCTTCTGAAAAGAAAAATAGAAAAAAATAATTATTTCACAAAAATAGATCCTGACTTTATGTACACCCTGTACTATGAAATTATTGCAAAGAAAGTATCACTCAAAAAATTGAGAGTGAAACATCATCTAGAGAAATGCAGTAAAAGAAAAGTGGAATGAAAATGAGGCAAGAGGTATGCCGAGACTCGAATTTGGAGCATCATTTGAAACTGATTCACTTCCTCCAACTTCTGATGTTTGTTTGTTTGTATACCTACATATTCCTGTTTTTGAACCAAATTCAAATTCAATTTTTTCAAAAACTGTGGGTGATGGAAACATTTCATATCCATATTCTATTCTGCGTGCAAAACTCTACCAGAATTACCCTATTTTCCTTGAGGAACAGGAAAAAAGTTCTAATTTGTTGTCCAATGTTATCAATGAAATGAAATTTTATGATAAGACTTACTAGTAGGCTTTGGTTTAATATTTTTTCTTTGCAAATTTATCATGTAAACATAATTACGAACGCAGTTAGGTAGACCAGTCTACACAATTACGAACACAGTTAGGTACACCAGCCACATGGGCGCCCGCAGGTAGGGGCAAGGGGGGGCGCTTGCCCCCACCTGGAAATGCCAAGAAAATATATTAAATATTTTCTAAGAAAATATTTATATCCTAAACTTGCTGAAAAGTATCCAACTGCCTCCTAAAGGGTGAAAATTTTTATTTGTGTGCATGATAAAAGGTTGCTACCTTTTTATTTGTTCAGAAGTCCCCCCTTAAAATTATCCCGCCAAGTTGGCAGCGCCAACTCAAGCACCTGGCTGCATGCAGTGCGTGGCAGCCATTGTTTTTGATCAGTTTTTTTCCGACACTCAGAGAGTGAGGACGCCAGTGTAGGTGATGCTCGAAACACCGTTTTCAAATTAGGTACAACATTTACTTCAGTGTGCTTTTTTCTTCATTCTATCATGTTTCTGTTATAAATAAAATAAATGATTGTTATCATGTGCATTGTATGTATATACAATATATTTGCATTTTCCATTACAGAAAATGCAACACTAAACTTGCTTAGAATTAACTTGCTGGTTCCTAAGGGGTCAAAAGTATTTTGCTTGCTCCGGTCCCTACCTATTAATACATTAAATTTTGCCCCCCCTTGGAAAAGATCCTGCGGGCGCCCATGACCAGCCATGAGTGGATCCTAGGGTCTTTGTTGGTCTGAAACATTATAACATTATAACAATATGATAGCTTTCTATTGTGAAAATAATAAACGATTAGTATTATTATTATTTGTTTGCTCAGCTTTTAAATTTTTTACTCCACTCTTTTTTCCTTTATTTTGCTCAGTTTTCTGTCCGACTCAACCTAATACTTGCGCATCGCTTTTCAGCTCTGACCTTTGGCGTTATTTGTGGAATCGTTGCCATTGGTGTGTTGACTCTCATCATCTGGAAAATACTCACGACGATCCACGACAGAAGAGAATTTCTTAAGTTCGAAAAGGAAAGGCAAAACGCTGCGTGGCATAGGGTAAGAGTTTCTTAAACTAAATTAACATGTAAACGGCTCCAATCGGTTTTAAGTGGGACACGATTCAGCAGTTAAAAATGGCAACAAACAACCGTGTGATATGGTCTTAAAAAACTAAAAAGAATGTTATTCAAATAAACTTAAATTAACTGCTAACTTTTCTATTTCAGGAAGAAAATCCTCTGTACGAAGACCCAAAGACGACCGTGTCAAATCCTGCGTTTACTGCTCAATAACTTTAAAAAGGTTTTATAAATGAAACAGATTTTACTATCAACATACTGAAAAATTCACTCTTGCGACAAAAAGTATTAGTTTGCATAAAATAATTTATAAGGAATATTTCGAAATCAGACAATATATTTCAGGAATAAGAATCTTATTTTGTTGCGAGACATCCTTTTCAAGTCTCTGGCTCAAAAATAAATTCAAAACCAAACAAGTGACTCCACTTTAAAACTTAATTGAAAGCAATTAAGAGACCTTATATAAATTCAACTGTTTGGCAATCTGACCAGATTTAGCATTTTCTTGCTAGATTTAGCATTATTTTGGTGATTTTCATTGATTTAGCATTAAATCTGTCATTTCGAAAAGTTTAGCTCTTTTTAGCATTATCGTAGGATATTTGGCATTTTTCTAGCATATTACTAATTCAAGCTTTAGAATGACTAAAAAGCCAGACTACAAAGTATGGCGGATTTTGACAAGATCTTGTTGGCGCACTTCTTCCAATTTGCGTGCATTTTGCGTACAATTTACCAAAATGGCACCCATAGTTATGTAAACTTAGCAAAGACCACTCAGTGTATATGTAATATATCCTTGGTTTTGGCGTAGGTGCTCAAATTTTATGCATATCTGGCCTTTTTGGTGCACATTTGGCGTGCACCGTAAGTTTAGCATTTTTTCTTCAAATCTAGCATTTTTTTTTATCGTAAGTTTAACATTTTACCATCTGAAGAATTTGGTCACCCTGCTGTTTGGTCAATTACAGTAACTCATGATTCATAAATTGGGAAGACTAACTCTCTTTAATTTATCACAAAGACGCTTAATTAATTAACATTTTAGGCTTAACAATGAAATCGAGTGAGAAGAATTACAGGGCGGGAAATCTACTCGCCTATCTTCATTCTCATTGGTGCGTATAATCTTTTAAAGTGATAATAAATGACATTTGCTACCGAATTTATATAGATAGTGACTATTAAAAAAATGATTTAGCTTCGAATTTAGAAAACAGAATGTAGTGCATTAAATCTTAAAATATTACTCGTTATTTTCACCTTTTTTGTGTATCTTTTGTCAAATAGCAAAGACGTTGCCACAGAGCTCAGCTTTTCATACATTCAGATCTTCATGTTGATGTTAATTAAGGTACTAATGGTACGAAAGGTTACTATAATAGAGTGTGAACCAGTGGTGGCATTCAACCGGTTCGCACCGGTTCGTGCGAACCGGTTCCTAAAATTTCCCGAGTTCGCCGAACCGGTCCTTAAACCTTTCAGTCCATGCATGATTTTTATTTATACCATACGCATTTCGATAAAAACATTTTTTTAGTTTTCATTTCTGACATGGAAGGGGGAGGAGAAGAGGAGGGGAGGGCGAACCGGTTCTTAAAATTTTTGAATCCCACCACTGGTGTGAACACTGTTTGTCGTTTGACGAGGGTTAACCAGACGGTGTCCCCAAGTTAGTTGAAACGTTACTCATTTTAAACACATATCCTGTTCCCACTTATTTCATTGATTAAGTTTTAATAACAGGAATAAATAAAGTATTAGTCTATCTTTCAGAAAAGAGTTAACTCACAGATGAATTATTAGTAATTAGAATAATATGTGAAAAACGGATTATAATTTAAGTGCAACGGATTATAATTTAAGTGCTAAAAACTTGATTACAATTCAAATTACTTTTTTCGTATTAACGACCCAGACAACACACTTGATGTTTAATGGATTGATTTGAAGCTGACATTGTTGATGCTAAGGCTGATGGTATCAACTTTTAAAAGAACATTTGATAAAATGTGTATCTGTACATGAAAAATACAGACTCTTGTATCTGAATATGCAATAAAAGTCGAAGTACGGCAGGGTGCAATGTTGTCTCTTTCATTCTATTTTCATCACTCCACTGCCATCCCTATACTATACCTGCTATGATATTATTTATATCAACGATATTAGTCATATAATTACCACTCACATTACAAAGCAACAGATTGAGAAAATAAACCAATTCTAAAATCTATGGGAAATAAGAAAATATATACCAATCTGCTAGAGAATTGATACTCCATTTACAAATGACAATCGGCTCCAACCATACGCTACGTAAGTAAAAATACTGTGCCTGAAACTTTACATAAATAGGTATACTGTCCCAGTAAAGGAAACAGTCAGGGGCGTAGCGTTGGAGGAAGCACGAGGGGGCACGTGCCCCTCAGTCCCTCAAGCCTATCGATAATAACGACGAGCTATTTCCCCAAAGATGATGAATTTTCAAAATTATTTGATAGTTTTCCTCTTCACAACTGAATTCGCAAAACGTAATTATACGTCATCATGACATGAGCCAATAAAAATCGCCCAAAGGCCAGGTAAATGTTCTGAAATCTTAAATGAAAGACCAAGCAAATAAATAAATAAATACTAGGGGCACTCAATATATTTTGCCCCACCCTTTTTTCTTAGCTAAATAATAGGCCATGGGGCTGAAATGTCTTTTGTGCCCAAGTTTGAACTTTCTGCGCTTCACATAACCAGATTTTTCCAGTGTGAACCTCCCCTCTGTATAAAACCGCTTTTAAACGCCCTTGTATAAAACCGATGGTTAACCCATTTTCGAAAATGGCGTCTGACAGTGATGTGCGTCGTAAACAGAGAGCTATTATCGAGTTCTTAACTGCAGAGAAGGAAACAGTTGGAAATATTCACAAACGTCTACAAAACGTTTACGGGAGTGCTGTTGTTGATCGAAGCACCGTTGAACGTTAGTCTACACGTGTGAGATCATCGGAGAGAGGGAGAACCAGCCTCGATGATGAGCCACGCAGCGGTCGCCCGGCATCTGGTGTGACATCTCACACTGTGCAACGTGCTAACAGTATTATTCAATCAAATCGGCGCGTCACATACAAGGAGCTATCACTGGAGTTAGGAATTAGTGAAGGAAGTGTGAATACGATAATTCAGCAACTGGGATACTCAAAAGTGTGTTCACGGTTTGCTCCTCGCGAACTGACTGAAGATCACAAAGCCCAAAGAAAAGAAATTGCTTCCGAGTCGCTGGTTCGATACAAGACAGAAGGGGATGACTTTCTTTCACGAATTGTGACTGGGGATCAGACTTGGGTACACCACTTTGAACCTGAAACAAAACGCCAATTCATGGAGTGGCATCACGCAGACTCCCCACGCAAGAAAAAGTTCAAAATGGCTCCTTCTGCAAGAAAGGTTATGACCACCATCTTCTGGGACATGAAAGGGGTGATTCTGGTGGGCAATATGAAAAAAGTACAAACAATCAACTCAGAGGTATATATTGCTACCCTACAGAGACTCTAGAGACGTATAAAGCGAGTTCGACCGGAGAGAAAACTGGAAGACGTCCTTCTTTTGCACGATGACGCAAGACCACACAACAGTGCAAACAAGAGAAGCCATCACAAAAATGCGCTTGACTGTATTACCCCACCCTCCATACAGCCCGGAACTGGCACCTTCAGACTTCCATTTGTTTGAACCACTGAAGGATGTTATTCGTAGAAGAAAGTTTCAGAGTGACGATAAGGTCGTTGAGGAGGTTAAGAGGTGGCTCCAGCGGAACCCAGCTGACTCTTACCAGAAAGGAATAAAGGCCCTTGTTTCGAGGTGCAGGAACGCCGTAGAAAAGGATGGAGACTATGTGAAAAAATAAAAACTTGTGAAAAAGGTATGTAACTACTTGTGTACAAAATTTCGGGAACTTACAAGGAAACTTGGAAAGAAAAAAAATGTGGGGCAAAATATATTGAGTGGCCCTCGTAGTTTTTATTACTTTAGATATATTTACAAACTTACGCGCTGTGGAAATGTTAAAAAGTATTAGTTAATTAACTTAACTTTTACTATTAACTTAATATATCAATGTGAAAGTTAAACATTTTAATTACAGATAAAAGTTGCTGTGACGTTGAATAAGGCCAACATGGAAAACTTGCACAGCCGCGTCAAAATCACCACAGGTTAGGATTTCGGAACTAAACAATGGCGGAAGGATCTTCAGATGGGCCAAGTGCTGTTATCAACAACATTTTGTGTCTCATTAATGTGAGAGTGACTTATAACCCACTGACT
This sequence comes from Bathynomus jamesi, assembly GCA_023014485.1. NCBI lineage: Eukaryota > Metazoa > Arthropoda > Malacostraca > Isopoda > Cirolanidae > Bathynomus > Bathynomus jamesi. The sequence continues at coordinate 90,546 of JAJOZX010001959.1, read as the reverse complement.
CGATAATTACATTATGTGAAAAACATTATAGTGGTGAAGACAGGCACGTATTTACATATGGGCCAAATGGGCCATTTCCCAGGGCAGCAAAATTTTGAGGCGCAGTAAAATTCTGGAGGAAAAGTCTTAACAAGAAGGGTAACAAGAAAACACTTTTTAGGTAGGGAAAAAATCCAAAATTTCTGGTATGTTTTTAGTTAAAAAAATAGAGAAAAGTTAGTACCACTTAAAAAAAAAAAATCTCATTACGTTTGAACGAAGTCGATTTCAAAGTTGTTCCTTGCCCTTAATATATTTTATTAATTTTAATAACATCTTTATTTTAAAGCTAATTATTTTTATTTTATTTCAGATTTATTGTTTACACTTTATAGAGTATCAAACCAAAAATTGGCCAATTATTTTGTTTAAGGTTTTCTCTGTAAAATTGAATTTCTATTTTTTCTATTTTGCAACTTTGAACTTTGAAACTGGACAACATTTAAAATTTAAAGACAAGATTGTGTTTATCTCAGTTTAGTACAGTAATGGCATTTATACAAGGTAAGAAGGCGGCAGTTTTTAAGACAATTTTTAATTTTTTATGTTAACTTAACTGCCTATATGTAGTTAGCTGTTAGAGACCTACTCAGCCTGGCTGAGCTATTTTTTTAAAAAATATAATTATAATATATTTTATTAATTTTAATAATATATTTATATTTTAAAGTATATTATTTATATTTTTAATTAATTTCAGATGTATTTGTTTTTTCAGATGAGTGATGGGAGAAAAAGACTAAGCGGCTCGGAGTATAAGAAGAGAGCTCTGGAGAAAGCTGAAAAACAAGAGATAGCATTGACAAAACTGCGAAAATTGATACTTTCTTCAAGAAATCTGATATAAAGAGCAAAATTGTTGAAACAAATCCGGGTGTTCTTTTAAAAGAATTAGAATGTACCGAGATTAGGAGTTTCCAAGAAGATCAAAATGTCAGTGAAGGTCCTAGTAATTTTAGATTATCTGGTAGAGAAGTTCAAGAATCCTGCCTACCCTATACTAAGTCTTGTGATGTAGGTAGCATCACAACTACCTCCAGCAATACTTCCATTGGACAAGACCCAGCATTATGGGAAGTTAATGATGCTACACGTAGGGGCGTACCCAGAAATTTGCCAAGGGGGGGGTGTAATATTATTTTGCAGGTTTATGATGACTTTATTAGAATGTTATATCTAAGTAAAATCATTTGCGTTTATATTCAATTCGATTAAATTGGTGAATCTGATGATGTCTGAATTAAACTGATGAGATGTAAGATACTTTACTATATGAAGGTAATGATATTTTCTTTGATGTAATTAATCCTAATCTGTAGTATAAACAATTCATATAAATGCCCTATGTTTACTATAGCTATATTATTATTATAACTTGCGTCATTGAGTATATATATTTTCTGTACCATAACTATATTATTGTTATTTATATTAACAGGAATGTTGTTCAATTAAGTTGATTAAAGCCTAAGAAAAGGAGAGCGTTTCATTTCAGGGGGGCGAACTTGGAACTAATCGTAGAAGTATAATTGAAATAGAGATAAATAACACTGCCCAACACCAATTTTGCTGATTTAATTCTAACACCTGTTTTTAGGTAACTTTGGTGTGCTGATTTAAAAAATCACCTTAGTTTTTGCCTATCACGTCAGGTTTTCGAGCAATCAAATACGGATATTTTGGAGATATCGCATTTCGGCAGGGTTATGCCCAATTTTTTTTCTTTTCAAAAAATAAGTTTTTACATACTCAGAATCAGCATAGAAAAGTAAACAATTGTGCAGGGAGTGAACTTTAATATACAATGGTAATATTGACAAAGTGATTAAAAGTGTTTAAATAAGCAAAAAATGAATCCATGTTAAAGCAAGCACGGGACCACTTTTCTTAACATTGTCTTTTTCTTGTTTTCTTACTTTTCAGTGCTGATAAAGTTTCTCTTATAGGACTTCCTAGAATGAGAGATGTCAAGACAATCTCTTTGCAGGCTCCAGCAGCAGTCAGCCATCATATGGGTATCTCATCTTCCTTGGTATCGTTCTTCCATCACTTTGATATCTTGGTGGAACCTTTCACCTTGCTCTTCACTAACATCACCAAGATTTTCTGGAAATTTATCCAGATGACTGTTGAGATAGTGAACTTTAATGCTCATGTTGCAACCCAACTGCTGAAAGTTTACAAGTAAATCCTTTACAAGATCTTTATAATTTTCAGACTTTTTGTTTCCTAGGAAGTTCTTAACTACTGCCACAAAAGCATTCCAAGCTCTTGCCTCCGTTTCGGTCATTGAGTTACTGAACTGCGGATCTTTCATCAGTTTTCTTATCTGGGGACCATCGAATATACCAGCTTTAAGCTTCTCATCACTAAGACCTGGAAAGGCTGCACATATGTAATTAAAGCAATCACCTTCTTTATTCATGACGTCACGCTCACACCTGGGGAAATCACAGATACCCAAGATTTTAATATGTTGTACATGACCTTTAGATTTAATGCACAGATTTGCGTATTCCACAGATAAAATTTTAACAGCAAAACAGCTGTTAACAGGTCTCAAAAATCATCAATTTTGATAAGTGCCCTTCATGGATCACCCAAAATAGGCATATTGCATTGCACGAAAACCTGATGTGATGGACAAAATCTAAGGTGATTTTTTAAATCAGCACATCAATATTATCCAGAAACAGGTCTTAGAATTAAATCAGCAGCAAAAACATTTTTTTTGTTGGGCAGTGTAATTTTTATTAGCTACTGCTAAGACACATTATGAATAAAAATATAAAAATTATGTAAACAATATAAAAATTATGATAAAAATCTGATTAGTAACATAATATTCAATGCAAACCGCAATTAGGATGCTCAGATTTGTATTAACATAAGAATAAAAAAGTGCTAATTTCGAGATCAAGCATTTCCTCGGACTGTTTGTTACCTTTATAAAAGAAAATTATTCTCAGGGCCGGATTAAGAGTTTTTGGGACCTTAAGCCATTTTAGATTTTTAGTAGTAGGGGAGGCAAGAGCTAGCGCCAAAGGCGCCAAAAATTTTTCACTTTCATTCTCATCCTGTTGTAACCTAGCAATTTTACTGGGATTAACAGTACTTTAATCATCATGCTCTGTAGAATCACTGTCAGTTTGAACATTTTTTCTTTTGAAAAATTTATAAAGGTCCATTATCTTTAGTCCTGTGACACCTGCAGATAGTACTCTACAAGGTTACAAATAGAAATAGGCATTATTACTAACCATAATATTAAAGTCCATTATAATGAAATAAAAAATCCAAACAAAATCCACACAAAATTTGGGTGTGCAATACAATGTGAAAAATTGTAAATTAAATGAGAACTTTGAAACTAAATTTTAAAATGTGTAAAACTGAATACCAAATTTTAAAAATAACATACTTAATGTTTCATTTCATTTATTAGTTACATGTATGAGACCAAGCGGCCTTCACACATGATCACACACACCCATTCATACACACAAAGTTCTAATCAATACTTAAAATTATCAAAATTTAGAAAGTTCACAAACTAAATATTTAAATGAATGTAAACAAAAATCGATAAACTGCGTTTGACAGGTGCCATGAAAAATGACGCAATACTCATGAAACACAAAATCACTAGAAAGCTAGCCAACATTTTTCGATTGGCACATGAAATTAAATATGTCAGGGGCGGATCCAGCCTTCTGGGCTGACCGTCTTCCAAAATTTGAAAAGTAAAAAATGCGTACGGAACTATTGTAAATCGTAAAATTTTCGCTAGCACCTTTTTGGCAGAAGTACATTTTTAAGTTGCTATAATATATTTTTAAATGAAATGAAAGATATAAAAATAAAACAATGGGAAATTACATCATATTTATCAAAATATTATACAATTAAATATTACATATATTATATATTATTAAAATATCATATAATAAAAAAATTCACTGAAAATTCTAAATCCGCCCCTGTATGTAAATTAAATACGTAAAAATAATCAAAATAATAATTAACAATAAAAATAATAATGAAATTAAATATGTAAAATATTTAATTGAATATGTAAATTAAATACATAAAAATAATCAAAATAATAATTTATTAGCTCAAGGGGGGCGATCGCCCCTGTCGCCCTCCTCATTAGTACGCCTCTGCTTCCTTTACACCTTAGAAGACCTTCCTCATCTCTGAACAAGTTTAGATCCACAACTACTGATGATACAGGCTCTTTTGTTTGTTTCCCATTAGTCAAGAATTCTAACTCTTTATTGTACTCTTTTTGTTGTGCATGCCCTATCCAGTACTTGGTTGCAACTTCTGTATAATTGTGAATGTTCTTATTTAACTATTTGTTAATTGTAGTTAAACAGTTGTGAGCAAACCTCAAACAGTAGGCTGTGACCCTGACAAGCTTGCTGAAGTTAGAATAATCTTCATAATTAGTGATTGGTTCAACCTTTTCATTTGAAAAGGTTAAATTTAATGTCATGTTAACTTATTTTTTATTTTATTGGGTTCAGAATCCCAGCTGAGCCCTGAACGGCCAATTTAACCTACAGCCCAAGTTAAGTTAGACTAAAAACTTACGGACTTGGAGGTCCTATTAGGTCCTGCCTCAGGGTTGCTGACTCGATGTAGGCCTACCTTAGGCCTCAGTTGTATAAAATTAAGATAAAAAAACAAAAGAGGCATTATTTATGGTCTTCTTTCTAAACCTTGCAACAACAACACAACCTGCACCATTGCACGATGCAACAATCTTGTATCTAAACAACCAAACTGAATTGCAAGAGAGCTCTCTATATGACCACGCCCTGTCAGTGCCGCATTCAACAAACGAGTAGGCAGGACGCGCAGTGCCCCCAAAAAATTATGCTACAAGAGTGCCCAAACAATGATGCTACAAGAGTCCAAAAATGCTAACTCTAAATTAAGTGAATTTTTCACTAACCTTACAATTATGAGATGGATATATATACACCTTAACTTAATATATACAAGCAATGCTGCATCAATCAGCTTAGTCATCATATCGCCTTGGAACAACAATGGCTTTTCCTCTTCTAGATTTTCTAACACTTGTTCCACAGGCCATTGGTCTGTATTACAGAGTCAGTTAGGTCCCATGAACCAAGTTTTGTTTGATTTCAATTTGTAGGATAAACCTCTGGTCAGAAAGTCTGCTGGATTTTGTTTAGTTGGAACATAGTGAAAGTTGACTTGTAGGCTTTCATTAGCTTCAGCTATTTCCATGGGCGCCCGCAGGATTTTTTCCAAGGGGGTGCAAAATTTAATGTATTAAAAGGTAGGGACCGGAGCAAGCAAAAAACTTTTGACCCCTTAGGAACCAGCAGGTTAATTCTAAGCAAGTTTAGTGTTGCATTTTCTGTAATGGAAAATGCAAATATATATTGTATATACATACAATGCACATGATAACAATAAAAAAACTGATCAAAAACAATGGCTGCCAGCCTGCCACGCACTGCATGCAGCCAGGTGCTTGAGTTGGCGCTGCCAACTTGGCGGGATAATTTTAACGGGGGACTTCTGAACAAATAAAAAGGTAGCAACCTTTTATCATGCACACAAATAAAAATTTTCACCCTTTAGGAGGCAGTTGGATACTTTTCAGCAAGTTTAGGATATAAATATTTTCTTAGAAAATATTTAATATATTTTCTTGGCATTTCCAGGGGGGGGGCAAGCGCCCCCCCTTGCCCCTACCTGCGGGCGCCCATGGCTATTTCTTTGAGCCTGTTTCTTACAAAGATGTTCTTACTATTAACGCTATCATTCCGTATCCAAGCAAGACAAATCTGACTGTCGAGCCAGCTGTGGATATCAGTTATGTTCAGTGGTGGATTATCACAGGCTATTGAGGCTGAAGCCTCAGGCTCCCATGCTTGAGGGGCCCCCCAATTAACTGAGTTTCGATGGTATAATTCGAGATTTCGCAAATTTCTTTGATTAAATATGAGAGAGTACACAAACTGACAAATTCCCTGTTTTATTTTAAGTTATGGAAAAACCACAACATGGTATCGTATGTGATACCTTTATTTCAGAATTAAATATAAATTATTAATTAATTGAATTAATTATCTATACAAAATTGGCTCGGGATTGTTGACATAGCCTTATGGAAAACCGATGAGTGGGTAGTTGGGAGGTAACGAAAATGGTTCACTGAGTAGGTAGGTAGTTAATCTAACAATTATTAAATTCCTTTTATGTCAATAACTGGGTGGAAGAAACCAATTGGTTGCTCACCAGAGTTATTCTCCACACTAGTATTTATATACTGTGTGGGAGGAGCGTGCTCGGTAATGGAGATACATTACCGCTCAACCAACCGGGAATAAACCAAGACAACGCTGGTACAAGAAGCCCCGCGAAGAGGAGAACAAAGGGAGAACGAAAACGAAGAACGGGGCGAGAGGACGTACCAGCAAAGTACGCTCTCGACAATGAGAACCGGAGAAGGGAGAGACTCCAATAACTAAAAGTAAGTGACTAATTGAGTTTTTACACCAGACAGTTAATTACATTAAATTAAGCTGGGTCAGACAAGTTAGGCCTACATTGTGGCCTAAGACCCAGCATCAACTCATAGCTTAACAAAGGTGAAGGTAGATTGCCCTAACCTAATCTTGTGAGGAATCCTACTGTGGACCTCAATTTATCTGCCCGCTCTGGACCATTTCCGGAATCTCTAGGCTGACCCCTCTAGGCTAGACTTGATCTACTCTATAGTTAGACTGGAGAAATAAGGGGTGGGTTAATTGTGGACCAATTCAAACAGAGCATTTTTCGCATTGGTGGTCCGTGTGTGGGGAATTTACAAACCTTAACCTTACTTAACAAAAATTGCAGAATTAGGCTAAATGGTCTAGCCTAAGCCTAACCTGAGCAAGCCTAATTAGGTCTACAACCTAGGGCCTAACTAGGAAACATTTACATTTAAGGAGTCTCATTCTCTTATAAGCTTAGACCTGAGTGACACACAAGTACTTGGGGGGGGATTAAACCAAATTTAAACTTGACTGTTTTGTCTGTTCTCTCTCTTCTCTGGTAATTTCTTCTTGTCCTCTATTTCATTACGATCCCCAGTTAAACAATTTTGACTTAGACATGGACAGTGAGGAATTGAAAAAGTTAAAAAAGAAAAGGGGGGCAAAGTTGGGAGCTGTTACAAAGGCTGTGAACACTTTTAACAATATTACACAACCAGGTAAGGAAAATATAGAGAGAGTAATTATTAAATTAGAAATTAAAAAGAAGGAAATAATAGCCATTAATGAGAGTATTTCAGAGTTAGTTGAATCCGAAATGGCTGAAGAACAATTGATAGACCTTTACGCTGATGATGATGATCAGGTAAGCTCAATTGAACAGCAAATAAGGGGACTACGGTCTCGGTTGACTGACTTAACACCAAAAAAACCTAATTCTGATTTTAATCAAAGTAGGGCTAACCTTCAACAAAATTTAAGTGGCATGCAAAATCCTGAGTCACAAGAATTGAGGGCTCAGTTACCCATTTTGCTAGTACCAACATTTGAAGGGGACACGGTACAATTCCCATCTTTCATTGACAAATTTGAGAATTTAATAGGTAATAAACCTTATATTTCAACTGTTGAAAAGTTTAGTTACTTAACTAGTTCCCTTAAAGGCCCAGCCTATAACCTAATAGCCTATTTACCAGCCGTAGGGGATTCATATGAAGTAGCTATTGATCTTTTAAAACGTAATTACATTAATAAAGATATGATTGTATATGAATTATCTCAACAAATTTTTGAATTTGCACCCATAAAAGATAACCATAGTGATATGGAAATTTTTTATACAAAATTAGAAGCTATTATAGGACAACTGGTTAGCAATGAGATAGATATTAAAACTTCATCTTGGCTTATACAAAGCATAGTACTTAGGTGCCTTCCTTCGAGGGTTAAAGATAATTTAATTCTAAAGACGGGAGAAAATTATCCTAATTTAGAACAAATAAGAAAACACTTCCCCAATATCCTAATTAATTACAACTTGAGAGATTTTCCAACACATAAGACCCAGACCATGGATAAACCAAAGACTGTTCCCAGAGACCAACTAGCTACAGCCAAACAGACAAAACTTGATACTGGAGAATCAAATGTGACCAACTATAATACACGAACACCTACATTACAGAACTTTAATGTAACTGCTGCCTCAACTTACACACCACATTGCAAATTTTGTGCAAGTAATGAACACAGTAGTACTGGGTGTGACAAATATTCAGACTTTAACCAAAGGGCTAAAAGATGTGAACAGTTGAACCTGTGTAAAAAGTGTACTGGCCAGGGACATTATAAGAAAGACTGTAAATCTAGGTTAAGATTCAAGTGTAAGTTTTGTAAAAGTTTACGACATGTCTCATCAATGTGTGATTCACCAAAGTGTCTAAACAATAGTACTCAAACTCAAAAGATACCTCCCCCAAACAAAGGTAATCAAGAAAATGCCACTTTCATGGGACATTCTGCTTGTTCAAACAATGTAACAAGAAACACTGAGATTCTTTTACCAACTATTACTTTGGACTTAGTGAATAGTGAGGGTAGTACCACTCCAGTGAGATGTCTTATAGACTGTTGTTCTCAACAAACATTTGTTTCAAAAAATGTAGTTAATAAATTGGGTTTGACACCAAACCCGAATGAACAAAACCTCAATATTGCGTCCTTTGTTAAGGATAACTCGGACAAAAATAGCTATAAGACAATTGACCTGGAACTACATTTAGAAAGTAAATTCAAGAAAATTGAAGCAGTTATTATTTCTAAAGTAGGACAAAACAAACTGGTTATACCCAAACTAGAACAAACCATAAATCATTTGGGAAAACACTACAAAATAGCTGATAGACATATCACTAACAACACAGTAGCTAACATTGAAATGCTAATTGGGGCAGATTATATTAATCTTATTCATAAGGGCATAGTAGAGATAGGTAATGGTATAGCTATTCAGACTCCATCAGGGATAGCCCCTTTGGGTGACCTATCAGAATACAACCTAGACCTAAACCAAAACAGTGCATGACCAACAAATACTATGTGCCTCAACTCAGTCCTACATAACACCTGTAAGAATAGCAACACTTTGAATAATATATCTCAACTGAGAACATTAATTCATCATTATCAAATGAAACTTTGGATGAGGCAATTCAAACTTTATGGTTGCTAGAATCTGTGGGTATACATGACACAAATCAAACTTCAGAAGATCAGTTAATGGTAGAAAGATTGAAGACACCATTCAGTGCAAAGACAATAGTTATTTTATTGAGTTACCTTGGAAAATAAATTGTCCAACTTTAAGAGACAATCTCAAAGTAGCTAAAGGACATTTATATAAAGTAATGAAAAAACTCAAACAAGATAATAATATTAAAAAGTACAGTGATGTCTTCAAAGAACAGCTACAGAAAGGCTTCATTGAAGAAGTAACAAATAACCCTTTTAAAAAAGATGGTTGTCATTATTTAACCCATAGGGGGGTTTATCGACAAGATGCCCCAACAACAAAACTCAGAGTAGTATATAACTGTAGCCTCAAAGACAGTGATAAACACAGTTTGAATGATTGCTTGATTGAGGGTCCTAATCTCATTTCTGACCTTGTGAAGATCTTACTGAGGTTCAGGTTAGACAAATATGCTGTACAAAGTGACATTTCAAAGGCATTTTTGAGAATAAATCTTAAAAATGAATATGATAAGAACCAACTTAGGTTCTTATGGTTCAAGGATCCATTTGATTTGAATAAAGGGTTCATAACCTATAGATTTAATGTTGTGTTGTTTGGAGCCAATTGCTCACCTAGCCTATTAGCATTGACAATTAGACATCATTTAAACCAGTTTAATAACTCTCTAACATTGAACTTCCTTAAGGAACATTTTTACGTAGACAATCTAATAGGCTCAACGACAACAAAATCTGAATTATCTGAAGTCTATGAACACTCAAAACATTATGCAACAAGGTAACTTTGAACTTAGAGAGTGGATTTCAAATGATGAGGATTTAAACAAAAAGATTTTAAAGGATAATAATGGTCTTACTGAGCCATCAGACAGAGTTAAAACTTTAGGTATGAACTGGTATTTGGATGCAACTTCTAACAGTCATGATTCAATCTGTACTAAAGGTTTTAAACTTGATGAGGAAGCAAATACTAAAAGACAAATATTATCAGAGGCTTCCAAAATTTTTGATCCTATGGGTCTATTCCTGCCTTCAACAATAAAATCAAAGATTCTCCTCCAAGAAATTTGGAGGACAAATGTTGGGTGGGATGATCCAATAACAAATGAAAATCAAAAATCTTGGAAGAAGTTAGCTACTGATTTAACAAAAGTGCAGAACATTAAAATTCAAAGGTGCTGTGGGTTTAGGGATAAGCCCCAGAGGCTTCATGTGTTTGCTGATGCAAGCACACAAGCTTATGGGTGCTGTGCGTATCTTGTAAGCCCTACAGAAAGTCATCTAATTTATGCAAAAGGAAAGTTGCACCTCTCAAACCTACCCGAACCATACCTCAATTGGAACTATTGGCTGCTACATTAGCCATTAAAACCATTTCATTGCTTAAGGATGCTTACTATGATGGTTCATAACTAATATCCACGTCTGGCTTGACAGTCAGATTTGTCTTGCCTGGATACGGAATGATAGCATTAATAGTGAGAATATCTTTGTAAGAAATAGGCTAAAAGAAATAGCTGACGCTAATGAAAGCCTACAAGTAAACTTTCACTATGTTCCAACTAAACAGAATCCAGCAGACTTTCTGACCAGAGGTTTATCCTACAAGTTGTTGAAGTCAAACAAAACTTGGTTTATGGGACCTAAGTGGCTCTGTAATACAGACCAATGGCCTGTGGAACAAGTTAACTTGACATTAAATTTAATCTTTTCAAATGAAAAGGTTGAACCAATCACTAATTATGAAAAGTATTCTGATTTCAACAAACTTGTCAGGGTGACAGCCTACTGTTTGAGGTTTGCTCACAACTGTTTAGCTACAATTAACAAACAGCTAAATAAAAATAATCATAATTATACAGAAGTTGCAACCCAATACTGGATAGGCCAAGCCCAACAAAAAGAGTACATAAAGAGTTAGAATTCTTAACTAATGGGAAACAAACAAAAGAATCTGTACCATCAGTAGTTGTGGATCTAAACTTGTTCAGAGATGAGGAAGGCCTTCTAAGGTGTAAAGGGAGATTAGACAAATCAAAACTGTCATACAAAAGCAAAAATCCAATCCTTTTACCTAGATTTAGCTATTTGACAACATTAATAATCAGAAAAACACACAATGATGTATATCATATGGGGGTACCACAGACACTAACTACATTAAGAAAAACTTATTGGATACCCAAGGGAAGGATCACTGTTAAAACAGTCCTGAGTGAGTGTGTCACATGTAGGCGTATTCATGCTAGGCCCTATAGGAAACCAAATCCTCCTGCTTTGCCAGAGGAGAGAGTTACTCTCAACAGACCCTTTGAGACTGTAGGCATTGACTATACAGGAGCATTGACTGTAGGGGTGGGTGACACTGAACAAAAAATGTACATTGTACTGTTTACATGTGCTGCCTCACGAGCTGTTTATTTGGATGTTGTGGAGGACCTTACAGCAGAATCTTTTGTTGCTGTCTTTAAGAGATTCTGTGCACGACATTCAGTACCAAAGACAGTTTGGACTGACAATGCTACATATTTCAAAGCTGGTGAACAAGTCATCCACGACTTGTTAAGCAATGAAATCACACAATTATATATAAAAAATTCAAACATAAAGTGGAAGTATATTCCGGTTGCCTCTCCTTGGTATGGTTCTATCTGGGAGAGGAATATACAAACAGTAAAGAATTGCTTGAAGAAAGCAATTGGCAAAAAACAGATACACTTATTTGGGTTACTCACTCTCCTGGCTGAGATTGAGAACATCATTAACAATAGACCACTCACTTATGTGAGTGACAACATTAATGACCCAGAACCATTAACTCCAAATCATTTGATTCGGGGAGAACAAGTTAGTCTCCTGCCGGACTACAATATAGACTCTTCAGAAGACCCAAACTGGACTCAACGACATGATGAGCTCCAGACTAAGTTACAACATTTAACTAGAGTTAAAGCTCATTTCATTAAACAGTGGAAAACTGAGTACTTGATGGGTCTAAGGGAGAGACATAAACAAATGACTAAGAAGGATTGGTCTGACACAATTAAGGTAGGGGACCTTGTTCTCATACATGACAGTACTCCAAGACAATACTGGCCTCTGGCTAGAGTTTCAGAACTCAGACCAGGGGCAGACGGGGTAACAAGAGTGGTCAAATTAAGGACTTCAACGGGTGACACAACAAGAGACATTTCTCTTTTGTACCCTTTAGAGTCTGGACCCAAAACAATGGACTTTGGAGAACCTTCTCCACTGACAGTAACAACTGGAGACACTGAACTTCCAGTAACTATTCCTTTGACAGTAGGAGTGGTAACGCATCCTACTACAACATTGACAGACACAAGACCTCAGCGACAAACAGCATTAAAAGCGCGACTATTTTTACAACAAAAAATAGATGCTGGGGAATTGTAATTTTATCTTCTAACTTTCATTTTTTCTTTTCTTATGGTAAAGACCATAGACAGTTTCATCCTATGGATGTATATTTTCTCTTCTAATTAAATGCTACACCTTCTCCATGAGAAGGTGAGGATAGGCACTGTTAATCAGATTAACAGGCATTTACAGTTAAATAGTTAGCTAGTCTACACTCAGACAAAAATTGGTGACAATGACACCAAAATTTTTATCTCCCGGGGCCCACAGTATATGGAAAACCGATGAGTGGGTAGTTGGGAGGTAACGAAAATGGTTCACTGAGTAGGTAGGTAGTTAATCTAACAATTATTAAATTCCTTTTATGTCAATAACTGGGTGGAAGAAACCAATTGGTTGCTCACCAGAGTTATTCTCCACACTAGTATTTATATACTGTGTGGGAGGAGCGTGCTCGGTAATGGAGATACATTACCGCTCAACCAACCGGGAATAAACCAAGACAACGCTGGTACAAGAAGCCCCGCGAAGAGGAGAACAAAGGGAGAACGAAAACGAAGAACGGGGCGAGAGGACGTACCAGCAAAGTACGCTCTCGACAATGAGAACCGGAGAAGGGAGAGACTCCAATAACTAAAAGTAAGTGACTAATTGAGTTTTTACACCAGACAGTTAATTACATTAAATTAAGCTGGGTCAGACAAGTTAGGCCTACATTGTGGCCTAAGACCCAGCATCAACTCATAGCTTAACAAAGGTGAAGGTAGATTGCCCTAACCTAATCATGTGAGGAATCCTACTGTGGACCTCAATTTATCTGCCCGCTCTGGACCATTTCCGGAATCTCTAGGCTGACCCCTCTAGGCTAGACTTGATCTACTCTATAGTTAGACTGGAGAAATAAGGGGTGGGTTAATTGTGGACCAATTCAAACAGAGCATTTTTCGCAGCCTAATGGGAATGAAATGATTGCCATACATACATGGAAACCGTATGTAGGCGTCGGTCTGCATAACCACGTGAAACCTTCATTTATTTCACGTGAAACGAAATCTTCCATTCGCTAACCCATGCAAAAACAAGAGAGAAAGAGTCAACAACCTTTGCAAAATCAGCAATTTATACAGAAATATGAAGATATATTAAAGGAATAGTCTCAGGGCTGTTTATGTTACAGTAAACGCTTTAAACGGGAGGATGTCTAAAGTCCTCTCTAAAGTTCTGTGTGAATTCCTTATAATATAAAACCTAATGACTATAAAAGGGTAGGCCTATTCCTTCAGGGGTAAATTAGTGATTGCCTATATTAGTAACAAAGTGTTAATTCGTCGTGTAACTCCATCGTGGCGGCCCTACACCGAAAAAGATCGTAACGCCCAACATCGAAGCAAACTAAGATCCATCAAAATTAAGGTGAGGCAATTTCATTTTCATTTTCATTCTAGGGCGTCTAAAATCCCGACGCTAAAATTACCATAAACAATTAAATATAAAGAGGTCCTTTAAAGACCTACATATTCATAACTCTCTAGCGAAAATATATAGGGCTTTTGTCGTTCACTCTCCACTGAAATCTGCTGGACATTTCCAACGGATGAGGGTAACAGGCAATCAACCCAATGCCCTATATAGTTTTTCACATGGTGGCCCGTGTGGGGAGGGGTTATTTGCTGTGAAAACCTTAACCTTGAATAAAATAACAAAACAGAATTAAAACAAACAAATAATAATAAAATTACGCCTTATCAAACATTTTGACATCTGAACAGAATTTATTCCATGTTTGGCTTTTTCATTACATATAAATAATAATAAATTACGAAGCCTACCTCACAAAGTAGACCCTACTCTTTACACTCAAGGCCTATTCTAACTAAAAACACTAAATTTATAATTCAACCTGTGGTGTAGGTTATAAAATTTATTTCAGCAATTTAACTTATAAGACTCATTAACATCACAAAAATTAAGTGCATAACTGTAACATCACAAAAATTAAGTGCAGAACTGTAACATCACAAAAATTAAGTGCAGAACTGTAACATCACAAAAATTAAGTGCATAACTGTAACATCACAAAAATTAAGTGCATAACTGTAACATCACAAAAATTAAGTGCATAACTGTAACATCACAAAAATTAAGTGCATAACTGTAACATCACAAAAATTAAGTGCATAACTGTAACATCACAAAAATTAAGTGCATAACTGTAACATCACAAAAATTAAGTGCATAACTGTAACATCACAAAAATTAAGTGCAGAACTGTAACATCACAAAAATTAAGTGCAGAACTGTAACATTACAAAAATTAAGTGCAGAACTGTAACATTACAAAAATTAAGTGCAGAACTGTAACATCACAAAATTAAAATTATACATACAGTATATAAATATATACAAAACATTGTAATATTTCCTATGGAAAATAAATTAAATTGCAACACCCTTTCATTTTGGAAAGAGTGAGGACTTTATAAAATGCTACACCTTTTATATTAAAAAGTGAGGAAAAACAAAAATGAAATAACAAATAAAACGTAAATTAATTATAGGTAATCTAAGATGGGTTTTGTGGCCTTTCCTTGGCCACAGCTCAAACTATTACTATTACAAGGGTTTTGTGGCCTTCCGTTGGCCACAACCCAAACGATTACAAGGGTTTTGTGGCCTCCCCTTGGCCACAGCCCAAACTATTACAAGGGTTTTGTGGCCTCCCCTTGGCCACAGCCCAAACAATTACAAGGGTTTTGTGGCCTCCCCTTGGCCACAGCCCAAACAATTACAAGGGTTTTGTGGCCTACCTTGGCCACAACCCAAACAATTACAAGGGTTTTGTGGCCTACCTTGGCCACAGCCCAAACAATTACAAGGGTTTTGTGGCCTACCTTGGCCACAACCCAAACTATTACAAGGGTTTTTGGCCTACCATGGCCACAACCCAAATTATAACAAGGTTCTTGTGGCCTTCCATGGCCACAGACCAAACTATTACAAGGGTTTTGTGGCCTACCTTGGCCACAACCCAAACAATTACAAGGGTTTTGTGGCCTACCTTGGCCACAGCCCAAACAATTACAAGGGTTTTGTGGCCTACCTTGGCCACAACCCAAACTATTACAAGGGTTTTTGGCCTACCATGGACACAACCCAAATTATAACAAGGTTCTTGTGGCCTTCCATGGCCACAGACCAAACTATTACAAGGGTTTTGTGCCCTACCTTGGCCACAACCCAAACAATTACAAGGGTTTTGTGGCCTCCCCTTGGCCACAGCCCAAACAATTACAAGGGTTTTGTGGCCTACCTTGGCCACAACCCAAACAATTACAAGGGTTTTGTGGCCTACCTTGGCCACAACCCAAACTATTACAAGGGTTTTTGGCCTACCATGGCCACAACCCAAATTATAACAAGGTTCTCGTGGCCTTCCATGGCCACAGACCAAACTATTACAAGGGTTTTGTGGCCTACCTTGGCCACAACCCAAACAATTACAAGGGTTTTGTGGCCTACCTTGGCCACAACCCAAACTATAACAAGGTTTTTGTGGCCTTCCATGGCCACATACCAAACTATTACAAGGGTTTTGTGGCCTCCCCTTGGCCACAGCCCAAACAATTACAAGGGTTTTGTGGCCTACCTTGGCCACAACCCAAACTATTACAAGGGTTTTTGGCCTACCATGGCCACAACCCAAATTATAACAAGGTTCTTGTGGCCTTCCATGGCCACAGACCAAACTATTACAAGGGTTTTGTGGCCTACCTTGGCCACAACCCAAACAATTACAAGGGTTTTGTGGCCTACCTTGGCCACAACCCAAACTATAACAGGGTGTTTGTGGCCTTCCATGGCCACAGACCAAACTATTACAAGGGTTTTGTGGCCTCCCCTTGGCCACAACCCAAACTATTACAAGGGTTTTGTGGCCTACCTTGGCCACAACCCAAACAATTACAAGGGTTTTGTGGCCTCCCCTTGGCCACATCCCAAACAATTACAAGGGTTTTGTGGCCTCCCTTGGCCACAACCCAAACTATTACAAGGGTTTTTGGCCTACCATTGTTATTTTATTTATTTGTCGGGTTCGAAATCCCAGCTGAGCCGTGAACGGCCAAATTCTAAAGGGCAAGTTCTACCTAAAGCCCAAGTTAAGCTAAATTAAACTTTACGGATTTGAGATCCTATTAGGTCCTACCTCAGGGTTGCTGACTCGATGCGGGCCTACCTTAGACCTTAAATTACATGAACTTAAAAGGTAAACAAAAGGGTACTATTTGTGGTCTTCTTTATGAACCTTGCAACAACAACGCAACCTGGACTATTGCACGATGCAACAATCATGTATCTAAACAACCAAACTGAATTGCAAGAGCGCTCTCTATCAAACCACACCTTTACGTACGACCTTCCACAAACGAGTAGAAAGGACGCGCAGCATCCCAAAATGATGCCAACAATGTGACCAAACAACGATGCCACAAGAGCTCAAAAATGCTAGTTCTAAATTAATTTAATTTTTCACTAACCTTACAATTATGAGATGGATATATATACACCTTAACTTAATATATATACAAGCATGGGCGCCCGCAGGTAGGGGCAAGGGGGGGCGCTTGCCTCCCCCTGGAAATGCCAAGAAAATATATTAAATATTTTCTAAGAAAATATTTATATCCTAAACTTGCTGAAAAGTATCCAACTGCCTCCTAAAGGGTGAAAATTTTTATTTGTGTGCATGATAAAAGGTTGCTACCTTTTTATTTGTTCAGAAGTCCCCCCTTAAAATTATCCCGCCAAGTTGGCAGCGCCAACTCAAGCACCTGGCTGCGTGCAGTGCGTGGCAGCCATTGTTTTTGATCCTTACACATGCACAGTCGAAAGATCCTTCAGTACACTTCGGCGAGTTAAAACATGGCTGAGGTCTACTATGTCTGATGAGCGACTCTCTGGGTTATGTATGCTCAGTGTACACCGGGAGAAAATCAACTCCAACAAAACTGATTTTATGGAAAAGGTTGTTCATAATTTTGGTAGTGACCGCAGACGACTACAATTCCTATTCAAATGAGTAGTGTAGGTGATGCTCGAAACACCGTTTTCAAATTAGGTACAACATTTACTTCAGTGTGCTTTTTCTTCATTCTATCATGTTTCTGTTATAAATAAAATAAATGATTGTTATCATGTGCATTGTATGTATATACAATTTTATACAATGTATATTTGCATTTTCCATTACAGAAAATGCAACACTAAACTTGCTTAGAATTAACCTGCTGGTTCCTAAGGGGTCAAAAGTTTTTTGCTTGCTCCGGTCCCTACCTATTAATACATTAAATTTTGCCCCCCCTTGGAAAAAATCCTGCGGGCGCCCATGTATACAAGCAATGCTGCATCAATCAGCTTAGTCATCGTATCGCCTTGGGACAACAATGGTTCTTCCTCTTCCAGATTTTCTAACACTCCCCACCGAAGAGGCATTGTTGTCATTACCTTCTGCAAGGTTAGCCAAGCCTTCTTCATGAGGCTGTAACTCAAATGTTTCATCTTGACTATCTGTGTTTTTGCTGATTTCTAAAGCATAGAGTTTTTGTATAGGTCTCTTTAACTTTCCTCCTGAAGTCTTTACCAGTGCAGACCTAACTAAATTGTCTTTGCCAACAAACAACTCTTCAATTATGCCAAGCTTCCAGCATTGCCTTGGTCTTTCATCCCCAATCATTACCACTTCTCCCACCTTGATACAATTTGCATTGGAGCCCTTTACCTTGCCTGATGGGTAATAATTGAGTTCTGGCAAGTATTCCATCTGCCACCTCTTCCATAACTGATCTTGTAGCTCTTCAAGGTACCTGAACCGTCTGGTTAACTCTCCTTGAGTGCTCTGGATGGGCTGCAAGTCTTCTGGCACACTGGGGTTTGATGTTAATCGTTTACCACAAAGAAAATGATTTGGTGTCAATGGCTCTGCATCCTGCCTACTGTTGTAAACAAAAGTGATAGGCCTACTGTTCACCATTGCTTCTACTTCACATAAAACAGTAGAGAATTCTTCTTTGCTCAAATGAGCATTAGCTAAAAGTTTCTTTAATGGACACTTTACACTTCTCACTAGCCTTTCCCAAAATCCTCCCCACCATGGTGCTCTCTCAACAATAAACTCCCACTGTACCCCTTGGTGTGAAAAGTAGGATTGGAATCCTTCCTCTTTTAGCAAGGACCAAATTTCTTGGAGTTCCTTTGCAGCCTTTTTGAAGGTTTTTGCATTATCCGATATGATTTTATTTGGGAAACCCCTTCTGTTCACAAACCTTTTAAAGGCCAAAAGAAATACATCACTACTTAAGTTGCTTACCAACTCCAAATGGATTGCTCTGGTGGTAGCACAGGTGAAAAGACATATATAACCTTTGTTAGACTCCCCTCGCTCATACACATAGACTGGCCCTGCAAAGTCTACTCCCACTACATCAAATGGGGCAGTATAGACACACCGTTCTCTTGGAAGTGGAGCCACCTTTTCATAATAAGGCTTTGCACTCCAACGCTTGCAAACCACACATTTATGCAAGACCTTTTTCACTACTTGTCTAATTTTGAGAATCCAAAATTGCTGTCTAATCTCTATTATCACTTCTCTAACTCCAGCATGTAACAGCTTATGATGAGTATCCAGGATCAAAAGGTCCACAAAGTGCCCCCCAGAAGGTAGCAAAATTGGATGTCTTTTCTCCTCTGGAAGCCCAGAAAACTGTAGTCTACCTCCTACTCTCAATAAATCCTGATCCAAAAACACATCCAAACCCTTGAGCGCAGAATGTGTTGGTAGAACCTGTAATGGATGGCTGGTGAGCAATTCCCGCTCTTCACCAAATTTTTCCTTCTGCGCATATACCACCCAGTATTTCCTGGCTTGCCGAATCTCATTACTGTTCAGAATTCCTTCCCTTCTTGTTTCTCCCTTAATGTTGTTGGTAAATCTATATATCCATGCTGTCACTCTTAACAATCTTTCAGACTGCTAATGTCCTCAAGCCTCAATATGGGGTCCTGCTGCATAACTTGACAACTGTTCACAGCGCATTTTCTCACCTCACTCACCCATGCTTCTTCAGCCTGGCATTCTCCTACAATAGGCTGATTAGAAGGCCAGTTTTCACTTCCAAGTTTTAGCCACTCTGGCCCATTCCACCACAAACTTGATTGTGAAAGATCTTTCACCGAAATTTCTCGTGTTGGTAAATCAGCGGGGTTTTGGATGCCTGGACAATGCTTCCATTGCTTGGGATCTGTGTGCGCTTGAATTTCCTCCACCCTATTGGCAACAAATGGTTTCCATTTCCTTGCCTGACTGCTTAACCAGTGCCAAACTATAGTGGAGTCTGTCCAATAATAGCTTGGAATTTCATAGAGGGCCAAAGACTTTCGCACTGTAATTGCAAGCCGACTAGCAATAACGGCACCCATCAATTCCAACCTTGGAACAGAAAGCCTTTTCAAAGGTGCTATTCTACTCTTTGCAGCAACCAACCTGCAACTTACTTCTTCTTGCAATGCGCCTCTTATATAAATACAAGTTGCATAGGCTTCCTCACTTGCATCACAAAAGATGTGCAGCTCCAAATTGTCTGGACTATTGTTCAACTCTCCAAAGTACCATCTTGGGATTTCAATGTCTCCAAGATGTGCCAATTCTTTGAACCAATATTTCCACCTTACCACCATATGATCAGGTAACTCTTGGTCCCAACCAAGTCCAATTTCCCAGAGGCTCTGAAACCAAATTTTTTACTTTATCACAAATGGAGCCAGGAATCCAAGAGGATCAAAGACCTTCGAAGCCAAACTAAGAGCTGTACGTTTTGTCCACCTTGTCTCATTCTCGGCCAGCTCTACTAAAGATTTCCCATTGAAGGTAAACAAATCATCATCTTGCTGCCAAACGATGCCTAGCACCTTTGCGTCTATTGCCCACAACTCCTTAATACCAGAATCCTCAATACTTTCTGCTGCATCAGGTACTACAGAGGAATGACTCATAAACTCTTGTAATTGCGAATGATTGGTCTGCCATTTTCTGAGCTCCATGCCAGCCTCCCTCATTATAGCTCTAGCCTCCATGAATATCTGTTTAGCCATTTCTGTATTATCCACGGAACATAGCAAATCATCAACATAAAAATTTTTCCTTATGTGTTCAATAGTGTTAGGATAGACTTCAGAATATTTCTTAAAATGGTACTGCATAGTAGCTGCCAACAGAAATGGACTAGAGCTGAGGCCAAACAACACTGACTTCATTCTATATGCTTGAACCTTAGGTTCATTTTCCAACAAGTCTTTCGTATCCACCCACAGATACCTTACTGCATCTCTGTCCTCTGGTTTTAACTTTATCCGCAAAAAAGCTTGCTTCACATCTGCAGTCAATGCTACTCTACCAAACCTGAATCTCAGTAACAAGGAAAATAAATCTGCATTTAAATTTGGCCCAGCATCCAAACAGTCATTCAAGGACACACCACCTTTGTCCTTGGCTGAGCCATCAAAAACTACCCTCAGTTTGGTGGTAGTTTTGTCTCGCCGTACCACTGCATGGTGTGGCAGATAATGTGCCTCCTGGCTCACCAGCTCACCTTGCACCCTTTCAGCATAGCCCTCCCTTACATAACTTAGGATGGCCTCATCGTATTCAATTAACAACTCCTCATTTTTTCTTAGCCTGTACAATGAAGTCTCCAACCTCCGATTAGCTAGCTGAAGGTTTGAACCGGGTTTGCAAGAATCCTTCCATGGTAGGCCAACTTCATAGCAACCATCTCTAAACCCAATCCCTTTTTCAAAGTGCTCTAAAACATCATTGTTCACTGTACTTGCCTGGTTGTCCTTTATACCAATAGATTCAAGTTCCCAAAATGCTTTCAAATGCCTTTCCAGACCATGGCTGTTCTCCTCAATCTTAACAAAGAGAGCCTTAACTTCCATTTCATTGCAATAACTACCATGTAGCATCCAGCCTAGCTTACTTTCAATAGCTACTGGGCCTTGAGATGTACGGACAATATTACCAGTGATGAAGTCCCAATAATAGTCAGCTCCAATCAAAAGACTAATATCTTCTGTTCCCTCAAACTTATTATTGCCCAAATTAATTCCTTTAACTTGCAATTCTTGGACACATGCCATATCTAAACAAGTAGTGACTGGAGCACAAAGTTCCTCAATCTCTACAGCTTGGACCTTGATAGTGGGACTTTGCGGTAACAACCCTTTAACCAGAACTTCTACCTTCTTAAATTTGGTTCGGTTTTGAACGGAACCCCCAAACCCAGAAATTCTTAAATTTTCCCTCTTAAGTTCTTTAAACTTCAATTTTCTGGAAATTCTGGTCTTAATAAAACTACACTGGCTACCACTATCAAACAACACTCTTACAGTAGCTTCTCCCTCATTCCCAATTAATAAGGCTGCAGTTGTTTGCAATAATCCCCCTTTACTTTTACTCCCTTGCATAGCAGTGGCATGTGCCACTGATGTCTCTACTTCTGGGGTAGGCCTACTAAGAGTGTTTTCACACAATAATGGCTGATGCCTACCATGACATTTTTTGCACAAAATTTTAAACTTACAAAACCTTGCTCTATGACCTTTCAAAAAACATTTAAAACATGCTGTGGACTTAGTTACCCTGTCCTTTCTTTCCTCAAAGGGTAAGGCCTCAGCCACCTCACATTTATATGACTTGTGGTTGCCTTCGCAAAATATACATTCCTTGATTCCCTTTAATTTATTCTCAGAGGAGGCATGTAGAGCTGACACTGTACCTGGGCTATTCCTTTTTGTGGAAACTTTGGTGCTGTGCCTGCCTTTGTCCTCTTGTTTACCATCCCACTGTGCAAACTCAACTCCCTCTCGTCTTGCTAATTCTGTGCCTAAAAGACTTAACATCTGCTGAAGGGGGATGTACACATGTTCTGCAGAGTGTCCCCTACTTAATTCAAGCAAAATTGAGCTAGGCAATTTAGACTCCAGTGTAGGAACCAACATTATACCATACTTTTCCATTCCTACACCCAAGTTGTCCAGAGACCTAGTTCTAATTTCAAATTCATCATATAACTGCCGTAACTCCTTGACACTATTAGGATTATTAACAGGAGGTATAGTTAAAAGTGCACGGAGGTGGCTTTTAATTAAGATCTCTGGCTTACCAAACCGTTTCTTTAATATATCCCAAGCCACATTATAATTAGCCTCTGTTAATGCTAATCCTGCTATAGTCTTTGCTGCCTCACCTTCCAAGAGGGACCGCAAATAATTAAACTTCTCCACGGCACTTAACACTTGACTAGAATGAACTGCTGATTGAAAACTGTCTGCCCATCCTTGCCATTCCTGAATACTCCCAGAAAATGTTTGAGTACAAGCCTCGGTAATTGAACTACAGATCTGTTAACCTTAACTTCACAAGCATCATTTGTTGAGTGTTGTGTTTCATTATTAGACCTGGTCTCTAACTGTACTGAGCTGCTAAACTCTTTTGCTCGGAGGCCTACGTTAGTCATATCATCAATAATCTCTTCAAAGTAAATTATGTTATTTTCTATTTCATCCTCTTCTATAAGAGCCTCAATTTTAACATTTACCTCACTTAGAGCAACCTTTTTAGTTTCTAATATGGCAAGCTTCGCAGTCACTAAGCGTAAATCCTCTTGCTCTATGGCAGAATCTATAGTGGCAATGACCTTTGTAATTAGACCTTTGTAGGCACTTCTCCTTTTTATAAATTTGTTCAATTCAGATGCACTCATCTTCAATGTAAACAACCCTTGGGCTCAATACCAAATGAGCTGAATTGGCAGAAATACTTAACCAAACTGATCAAACGCAAATTTTACTTTCAAATAAACTGAATTGCTGAGTGGGGTACTTACCAAACACCAGTATGGAATACGAAATTTTCCACCCAGGACCTTAATTCAATAATGACCCAAAATTAACCAAACCAGAAAAAATATAGGCCAAAAAACGACCGACGACTGGCCAAGTTTCGCAATTGGGCGACCAAACTTTACCCTGGGACCTTAATTCAATAATAACCCAAATTAACCAAACCGGAAAAAAGGTAGGCCAAAAAACGACAGACGACTGGCCAAGTTTCGCAATTGGGCGACCAACTTTACCCTGGGACCTAATTAAAAATAACCCAAAATTAACCAAACCGGAAAAAAAGTAGGCCAAAAAACGACAGACGACTGGCCAAGTTTCGCAATTGGGCGACCAAACTTTTTACCCTGGGACCTTAACTCAATAATACTCAACCCGTCTAGGCCTAACTTGGGATACAATTTGCACAATCAGAACTTTGCCGAAAAATGGTCACTGACTCAGTCTTGGGGTAGAAATCCGGTTCTGAAGGACCATGTTATTTTATTTATTTGTCGGGTTCGAAATCCCAGCTGAGCCGTGAACGGCCAAATTCTAAAGGGCAAGTTCTACCTAAAGCCCAAGTTAAGCTAAATTAAACTTTACGGATTTGAGATCCTATTAGGTCCTACCTCAGGGTTGCTGACTCGATGCGGGCCTACCTTAGACCTTAAATTACATGAACTTAAAAGGTAAACAAAAGGGTACTATTTGTGGTCTTCTTTATGAACCTTGCAACAACAACGCAACCTGGACTATTGCACGATGCAACAATCATGTATCTAAACAACCAAACTGAATTGCAAGAGCGCTCTCTATCAAACCACACCTTTACGTACGACCTTCCACAAACGAGTAGAAAGGACGCGCAGCATCCCAAAATGATGCCAACAATGTGACCAAACAACGATGCCACAAGAGCTCAAAAATGCTAGTTCTAAATTAATTTAATTTTTCACTAACCTTACAATTATGAGATGGATATATATACACCTTAACTTAATATATATACAAGCAATGCTGCATCAATCAGCTTAGTCATCGTATCGCCTTGGGACAACAATGGTTCTTCCTCTTCTAGATTTTCTAACAACCATGGCCACAACCCAAACTATAACAAGGTTCTTGTGGCCTTCCATGGGCACAGACCAAACTATTAAGGGTTTTGTGGCCTCCCCTTGGCCACAACCCAAACTATTACAAGGGTTTTGTGGCCTCCCCTTGGCCACAACCCAAACTATTACAAGGGTTTTGTGGCCTCCCCTTGGCCACAGCCCAAACTATTACAAGGGTTTTATGGCCACTCATGGCCAGAGACCAAACAGCATAAAAACAGTACAGGATTCAAAGCCCCAAGCCCTCCAGATCTACCTGTGGAGGAGTAACATTTACTCCACTAAAACTACGGGTATTGACTAGTCTGAAGTGGTAGGAGGTTTGAATACAGTACAAACTCTTTCAACCAAAGAACATAACATGGAAGTACAGTACATTTCAATTAACTCACCAACGTAGAAGTCATTTTAATTAAAACATAAATCATTAACAAAACAAAACATGACGAAACTCCAAAACAACATTAGTAAACCAGCATTTAAAAATTGGTGACATAAAATTTACACAGATAAATAATGAGCAAAAGTTAATAACTTTACTTTAATAACATAAATTTCCTATACCTAAGGGGAGTCGAACTGATTGAAATAACTTTAACCAAACTTGAGAAGCTAACCTCTTGAACTTTTATATTTAAATAGGTCTTGAGTAACCTTTCTCTTCCTAAATTCCTATTTCATTCTTTTCAATCCATTTCACATGGTTTAAAACACACAGTTTATCAAAAAATTTGATCTATAACAAATTTTTCTCCGGCCCCCCCCAGTATATGGAAAAACCACAACATGGTATCGTATGTGATACCTTTATTTCATAATTAAATATAAATTATTAATTAATTGAATTAATTATCTATACAAAATTGGCTCGGGATTGTTGACATAGCCTAATGGGAATGAAATGATTGCCATACATACATGGAAACCGTATGTAGGCGTCGGTCTGCATAACCACGTGAAACCTTCATTTATTTCACGTGAAACGAAATCTTCCATTCGCTAACCCATGCAAAAACAAGGGAGAAAGAGTCAACAACCTTTGCAAAATCAGCAATTTATACAGAAATATGAAGATATATTAAAGGAATAGTCTCAGGGCTGTTTATGTTACAGTAAACGCTTTAAACGGGAGGATGTCTAAAGTCCTCCCTAAAGTTCTGTGTGAATTCCTTATAATATAAAACCTAATGACTATAAAAGGGTAGGCCTATTCCTTCAGGGGTAAATTAGTGATTGCCTATATTAGTAACAAAGTGTTAATTCGTCGTGTAACTCCATCGTGGCGGCCCTACACCGAAAAAGATCGTAACGCCCAACATCGAAGCAAACTAAGATCCATCAAAATTAAGGTGAGGCAATTTCATTTTCATTTTCATTCTAGGGCGTCTAAAATCCCGACGCTAAAATTACCATAAACAATTAAATATAAAGAGGTCCTTTAAAGACCTACATATTCATAACTCTCTAACGAAAATATATAGGGCTTTTGTCGTTCACTCTCCACTGAAATCTGCTGGACATTTCCAACGGATGAGGGTAACAGGCAATCAACCCAATGCCCTATATAGTTTTTCACATAAGTTTTATAGTACGCCCTAAAGTAAAGTTTGTTTAATACTGTTTGGTTTTGGCAAACGGCAAAATACACTGTGTTAAGGTTCTTTTAAGTTTGTTTCTCAACTAGCCTGAGCACCGTACATATAATTCGTGTAAATGTACTATGTACATGTATTGTTAATAAAAAGCTACAGAAAAGGGCCCCCATATTCTTCATTGCCCCGGGGCCCCGAGGTGTCTTAATCCGCCTCTGAAGACGGGCATTGATATTTACAATGAAGCAACAGATATGATACAGATGTTCAAAATGGTTTCAGGTTTGGACACTTTCGATGTACGTAACTTTTTTTCACTAGAGGCTGATGGAATAACTCGTGGGCACAATTAGAAAATTAGAAAACAGACTTGCAGATCTCATCTACAAAAATACTTTTTTCATTCATAGAGTAGTAGATTTTTGGAATGACTTGCCATATGATATGGTAAACAGTAGCTCGTTAGTTAATTCTGAGGAAAATTTAGACATTTTCATGAATGAAAGAGATAGTTTGTAGATTGTGGGCCGTCTTAGTGCCTTATTGAACGAAGGTTATTAAATAGATCAACCAACCAGTTAAAGTAGTTCAGTGACCCTTAGTTGGACGAAGGACGTAAAAACGGAATACCACCCCAACTCGTACTCTTAAAGCGAACGTCTTTGACTCTTAACGTTCAGGCCGGTGAACTGATTGATCTAACAGCAATTAAGCAAAATAAGCCTCTGAAGTAAATTCAAATATGGCTTCCTTACGGTTAAGTGTTTTGGTAAGATCATCGTTGTGGAGTGATTGTGAAAAATGAGATATCAGTAAACATTTTCGATAAACTTGGTCTAGGTATCCACCTTCGGTAAATCTTAAGGAAGCGTCCCGGGAAGTTTTTTGGGTATAAAACATGTTTTCCTGATGTATTGCTGTGATTTATTCGAATTTGACATCCGTTTCAGTCGCAAATCACTCGTTTATGACTTCCCCCACCCCCTCAACAAATATAACCTGACCTAACCAACCTAACCTAACGTGTATATAAATGTTACCTACCCATTAATATCCTGGATTATACAACTTCGCCGCCTGGAGAAAGAAGTTGTGGAAGCGGTCCTTACAGTTCGGGAAGGCCTTTAAGAAGTATGCCCGTGAGAGGTATCCCAGGAAGAAAATTTTCCGCTTCCGCCTTCCGTATTTAGGCCTAAGGTCAATACGTATCTAATTTGCACACAATGCTGTCCACTTTAAAAACGTTAATTAAAATTACTTATCCTTAATAAAAATGCAGGGGGTGCATTTTATTGAGAAAAATATAATCTTTCATAAGAACATAAGAAATTTTTATAGTGGGCACACTAGGGGCCACTTCGGCCCATCGAGGTGGCTCCACTATGTAAAAACTGCCTGTACATTGGCAATAACCAATTTTTACAAAACTAATTAAGTATCAATTTAAAACTAAAGATAGAATCTCTGGATCCAGAGGATCAAAGTCATAATAGGCTACTATCCACAAATATGTTACACACTACATCTATTTATAACTGACATGCAAATATATCAGATCCAAAGAATCCAGTCAATTTCATTATGGTACCCATCAATACCATTAAATCTCTGTACTATGTATTAAGAATCAGGACCTTTCCTTAAGATTATCCATAATTTTAATTAATGTTTTTAAAGTGGATGGCATTTCTTGCGCCTGGCAGCATTGTGTGCAAATTAGATAAGTGTTGACCTTAAGCCTAAGTACGGAAGGCAGAAAATTTTCTTCCTGGGATACCTCTCATGGGTGTACTTCTTAAAGGCCTTCCTGAACTGTGAGGACCGCTTTCACAACTTCCTTCTCCAGGTGGCAAAATTGTATAATCCAGGATATTAATGGGTAGGTAACATTTATATACATGTTAGGTTGGTTAGGTTATATTTGTTGAGGGGGTAGGGAAATTCATAAAAGAGTGATTTGTGACTGAAATGGATGTCAAATTTGAATAAATCACACAGAAATATATCGGGAAAATGCTTTATATCCAAAAAACTTCTTGGAATGCTACCTTAAGATTTACCAAAATTACTTATCTTTAATAAAAATGTGGGGGTATTTTTTATTGAGAAAAATATAATCTTTTGATAATTATTCGTTTTTTGACCCACTCTTTTTATAATAAGAGCAAACTTTTCTAGTCAATTTTGAGGTGTTCTGCATGAATTTGCCATCCGTTTCCTGTGCAAATGCGTAGTTTTCAAGATATCATCTCAAAAACTAAGCATTTGCACAGGAAATGGATGGCAGATTCATGCGAAACACCTCAAAATCAACCAGAAAAGTTTGTATTCGTGCTAAACATAACCTAAACTAACCTACCATAACTTAACTTAACCTAACTAGTCACTTTATTTACAAAAAGATTTCTAGTTAACAGTGGAGATACTGCCTAGTTTGATAACTTTCTTGGCATAATGTTGTGAAAAATATTTTCATAAATATGTATGAAGCGGAGGTTTTTTTTACCAAAAAGTTGCAATGTTCCAGCCACGTGCCCTTAAAGATAGAAACAGTAAATCCATACTCGTGCTTATTTTTTAGATTTTTTTTATGGCACCTAAACATCTTTGAGTCTTGTCTTAAAATATAGGTAGTATTATATTTAGGCAAATCACGGATGTCGGAATTATGCCGTGATTAGAAAAAATATCTAAACTTTTATCTTCATCGAGGCCAACAAGGTGGATTAGGTCTTCAAAATCAAGTTCACAAGATTGACACGTCATGGTTCTAGAACGAAAATCACTAAACTAATGAGTAACAGAAAGAAGTAGGTAAAATCAAGAAAAAGTAGCCAAAAATAAACAAAGTAACCTATAGTTGAATGAAAATCTCCAAAAAAGATAGGCAAAATAAACAAATTAACCAAAATTTATATACATACATATTAGAAAATAGAAAATATTTTTTTTTATGAAAGTATATTTTATACAAATTTGCACAAGATAATATATATACTTTCTTATTTAGTTTTGATTGGTTATTCAATATACAGTATATTGCTATTATAGCTGGGTGTGACTTGGTCAAAAAACGAATAATAACCAATCTTTCATATTATTAATGTTAAATCTCTGTACTACGTATTAAGAACCAGGACCTTTCCTTAAGATTATCCTCACCTTCATTACATTACTACATTTCATTTGGAAAACATGAAGCCACTGGGGCCTATCGAGGTTATCCAAGTCATGAGCTAATAATAGAATCTTGCAAAACATAAATTTCAAGTTGGCTAACTAATGTATAACTATTTAATACTATCAAAGTAGCTTATAAACTTAACTTAAAAATATACAGTATTTACGGTGATATCCTATTTTGGCATCTCAAATTATTCAACAATTGCAAAATAAACAAATAATGCCCCAAATACAAGCAATTGGCAAATGTGTAGGTAAAACTTTACAAGATACTGGGGATACCCTAGGCCTAGGGTTTAAGGATGAATTGATTTAGAATTTCAACTTATTCACGATGTTTAATTGTTAAATATTATTGTAATAAAATTTTTCTGGTAAATTTAGAGCGTTTGACCCCTACTCCATTATGAAGTTGAAAATGTGTTTTTCCAAATGGTTTTTTGTGTTTTGAATGATTTTGACCTTCATTTCTATCGGAAAACAATAGTTTTTAAGATATCCCCCTCCTTATCCAACGATAATGGGGGACCCCCAGTGGGAACCCGGGGTTTTGGGTGGGGGGGGGGGAAACGCAAAAAATATTGATTTCCAATAGAAATGAAGGTCCAAACCATTCAAAACACATCAAAAACCATTGGAAAAACATATTTTTGCCAAACCTAATCTAACCTAACTAACCTATTATAAGTACCTTATCATGGAATGTCTGGGTCTTCATCTGATGACTCATCATCCAGGTTGGGGATAGGTGCTAGAGTAGCCTGTGTAGAAGCAGCTTGGTTTGACTGTGGTGGATATAGAAGAGCCACTCGTTTAAGAAAGTTGTGGAGCTCCTGCCTGCACTCGGACTGTTTGAGGAACGGGTAATGGCCAAGGTACTGGCAAAGAAATTTGGCCTGAATACCAGGCTGCTTAACCCACCCCTTAATGTCCCTCCACAACCTTTCTATGTTCTGAGTGTGCACCTCCTTGTCAACTAAGTCCCTAAATTTCTCTGAATGATTAATCACCTTATGGGTGTACACTGTACCCTTCAGCCCTCAGAGTTTTGTATGCCCCCCCAACCATCACTTGCAATCACTGAACCAGGCAAAATATGTTTCTTAATGAGGGGCACAAGAGTTTCGGCGTCACGTTTTTTGCTCAATGGTTCAACTAATGGCATCACAAAACATTTTTTTGAGAGCCATTCAATCCCGCCAAATAGTCATGTTTGGCCCAGCACTTGTCCATGCTTGTATTTCCACCATACGACCAGAGTTTCGTCTACTTCCACCACGATATCTTGTCCACCAATAGAGGACTGATTATTAAACCAAAATTCAGTTACTTCACTGCAGAAGCTGCGCCAATCAATGCTAGTTTTCCTCGAGCTTCCTAAATTTTCTAGTGCTTCTGAGTCAGCCCAATGTTTGCACACCCACAGATTAATAAAACATAGCACTTGCCACAACTCCAACTGAGTATGCTCTGTGAAGGTCCCCTTGTAATCTGCAGTGGTAAAACAGCAGAAACGGCATCTCTCGGTCTTTAGGAGTACAAATGAATGCCTGCACCACCACTGCTTTGTGTCATGCTGATAATTACATGTTTTTTTACAGTGAGGACACACTATGGACCTAAGCAAAACTCCATGGTTCCTCAATATTTGAAGGGCTGCTTCATTATCCTGGTAGGCTACTTTAACTAAATCATACTCACGGAACGAATAGCCACTACACTCTGAAGCCATGACTAGACTGATTTCAAATCGTGCGGCATCACTGATGTGATATGGGGCTGTGATTGGTTAACATGAACAAAGAACTAATGTGCATGACTGTGACATCATGCGCATGCCTACTGGCGACAAGTAACCAACATACGAACACACAGGAGCACTCTGAGAAAGCTCGTAACATAAACATTCCAACTTAGAAAAAATCTAGGGCCTCCCTAGAAATTATTGCAACTTTCTCGGAAACTATTCATTTGCAACAAAAGTATTATAGAAGAAAAGTGTCTTAGAATTGTCTAAACTATCGGAAAAACATCTTAATTATCAAAATGAGTAGGGTCAAACGCTCTAATAATACCATTTTTCTAATTTTGTTTGTTGTAACTATTGAAGAAATAGTTTTAATTTGAAAAAAAAATTTGGTCTTGAAAAAAACTGCAAATTTTTTTTTGATAATATGAATATTGTCACATTCAGAATATCAAAAGCAAATATAATTATAAAATATTAAAGCATAATTTTCTCATCATTTTGATATAAGTCACTATGTTCGCAGATGTGTCCTTACCAAATTATGTAGATTTGAATATTATGACACTTTTGCAGTATTTTTTTTTTTTTTTAGGTTAGGTTAGGTTAATACCAAAATACATTTTTCTAGTAATATTTGATGTGTTTTGCTTAGATTTTGACCTCCATTTCCCTTGAAAATGAGCCAAACTTCAAAGTACTATAACTTTGTTAGATATCATTTCTGAGGGAAATGGAGGCCAGATTTGAACAAATCACATCAAATATATACTACTAGAAAAATGTATTTTGGTGTGTAAAATGACTGAATGTGTCTATATACATAATTACCATAATGAAACATATATCAATTGATAGAGCAGAAAAAATGGTCCAAGCAGCTATGTATCATTTTGAAAATATTAGAAAATAACAGTTATGACACTATCAAGATGTTACTAGGCCTATCATAGCTTACACCATTTGGATCTTTTCCATTTCATGTACTGTTTCCAATTTTGTTGAAAATAAGATATTTAATGTAGGTTAACTGAATGCCCAGTTAAGTCAACTGTATGCCCTTGATGATTGGTTAGGTTAAGTTGTGATATTTTCGTTAGTTTTAACTAGGGATGTGCCGATAGTATTGGTATTGGCAGTAGCAGCCTTTTTTTGGAGTTGGTATTGGCAAGGTGAAAATATGGCCAATACTCTGATACTTTTCTACTTTATTTATTATGTGATTCAAGACAAAGTTATGTTTAATGACAGTAATTGACAGTGGTGGGCACTGTTAACCAAAAAGTTAACTTCGTTAACCGCTAATCCGTTAACCAAAAAGTTAACTTCGTTAACCATTAATCCGTTAATTCGTTAAACATGTAATGGAAGTTACTGATAAACCGTTAACGTTAACTTTTATTATAAAAAAATGAAAAACAATATATATATAATTTAATTTTCCCTCTTCTCGTTCTCCATTTTGTCCATGAGATGCATGTTGCCCTTCATGAAAATTAGCATATCAAAGTTTTCATCAGACAGGGATGATCTCTTGGCCCTCAGGATGTCCTTGCCCATAGAGAACAAACGCTCCACTGCAGCACTGGAGGGGATGGCTGTGTTGAACTTGATGAACAAGTCCACCAACACTTGCTCACCCAAGAAGGCAGCATCTGTCAGCAAGTCCTTGGAGTTGGTCTCCAGCCAGGTCTTGACCAAGTTCTGGGCCTTGCCCTTGAGTGACCTGTGGCTTCTGCTGCTCTCTTTTGTCTGGATGACAGCACTGAAGAAGTCATCCTCCTCCTCCTCCTCCTCCTCGTTGTTGCTGCCTCCACTGTTGCTGCCCACTTCGTTGGACTGCTGCTTCATGGCCTCCTCGACTGTACCCTCCATGCTTTTCCTCACCCTGGCGACCTTGTTGTTGTCATACTTGTCCAACCAGATGAGGCGAAACCTGGGATGGAAGGCAGCAGCCAGCTGGCATTCGTCATCCTCCAGGAGGGGCCCAAACCTTTTGTCGATGCCTGCCAAAAGTGATCTTACATGATCAGTTTTATGGTTCTTGAAATGTATCAAGGAGACTACTAATAAGGTACTCACAGACATATTATAAATATACATGACTTACTTGACAACGATTATTTTTAAATATTCACTAGCACAAACATGTTGCGCAAGAGACAGACTGCAAATGAAATGAATGTAGTTATTTGTTGTAATTGTTACATATATATTATTGAAAGTGCCTTAAAATGCTCGTGATATTTCTTGAAAGAAGTTGAAACATTCAACTCAAATGGCAAATCTTTCCGCCTGATTTTACAGTTGACCATGTTTTGCTCAAACCAATGCCATAAATAACTACCATATTTGGTAAGACAAATTGTGGCGACGGAAATAAATATATCGCCTGATTTTGCACTGCGGAAATGGAAATTTGTTCATCACTATTAACAGTGGCGGATTAATTGCGCACCTGCTCAGCACTGAAAATAATAGAAACTTTTAAACGTTTATTTATGAATTTTTTGGGTTAACGGACTTGAGTTAACGGAAGTTAAATGTAACGGAAGTTAATTAGTCCGATAATGATTTTCAAAGTTAACTTAAAAGTTAAATCATTAACGAAAAAGTTAACTTCATTAATTAACGATTAACAGATTAATGGTTTGTGCCCAGCTTTGGTAATTGATTAACACAGATGATATTATTATTTATCATATTACTATTATAGTGCTCCTACATTAACAGTACTTCTACCCTTACACCGGCTTTCCTAATCCACACCATAATCCTGCAAATATCGCTCTTATTCACCTTCAACTGAAAAAGACATAAGAGTTCTATGTGGCACGCAAATTTGGACCTTATACCATAATAAATAAGGTTCATTTCTATGCTTTTACTTGGTGAGTGAGAAATTCCGAGTCATGGCCCAGGTATTTGGGAATATTTGGAAGCTTTGGCCACATGAGGGAAATTTGTGGGTTAGGGTGAGATAAAACAACACAAACCAAAAATGTTCCCTAAATCATTGATGACTTAAAAATGAGGGATGACTGTGTATTTATGATGATATTCATATAAATTTTTTTTTTTATAACTATTCATCCTAGGAATGAGTCCATAATGAAATTTTTGGAGGCTCAATAAGAGTGAGATCATTGCTTAACCCATTAACTGTGCGAGCACCTAGTTATGAGTTGAGCTAAAACACATGCTATGTAAAGAGAGCTCAGTTTAAAATTTAAACCCAGGTGTATTATACGGGGCTGCACAGAAATGGTCAGAAGCAAGAACTCATGATATTATGGGTTTGTGTAGCAAATAGGTTAAGTTGCAGAGAATGATTTTGAAGTAAATATGCCATGTGTGAGCCGAATAGGAGTGCCTCTTATTCTTGACAAAAAGAAGCTGAATCAGTTTATAAGTTTTATACTATTCTTTTGCAGGTAAGAGCATTCTCAACATCTGCTTCCACACCTCAGTTGGTGAAAGTAAGTGTGAATTTAATTTGGTTTATTGTGAAGGATAAGTCTAAGGTGGATTTGGAGGTGAATTTTTAAAGTGTTTCAGTAAAAGTTAAGGAAATTGTACCATAAGACACTGAATTTAGATGCTGTCACAATTTTTTATTCTATGTAGAACCCACAACTTAGCTACTGAAACAATGTGGAAGAAATTCAGTATCTTCAAGCCACTATTATAAAAGTGATGGGTTTTTAACAAATTTAAAAAATGTTTAGAGCACTACATTTTATGGAATTTGAAAGTGTATACACTAGCTAGCTACTGACAATTATCAGTTATGAGTAGGTGAAACAAAATTTGAGTCCTAAAATTTTTGGGCCTTTCTCGTGATACAAGTTTAAATTGAGTAATCTTTAAGGAAATTTTCACATTGCAGTGATATGTCAGCATGGAGATCAACAATGAATGTTTTTCTATTTTTTTTTTTATTATTATTATTATTATTATTATTATTATTATTATTATTATTACTCATATTAATTATGGTAACCTAAGCCAAATTTGTTTTGAACTGCACCAATAACTAATTCTAGTTTTACATGACATCAGAACTTTTAATAATAAAAAAATCAAAGGATAAAGGGCAAGAGGTCTGTTGTAAATTTTTCTTAATACAAAAGTTTGGCAAAATATCATTTAAAAAAACAAATTATATATTGTAAATTGAAGTAATTGCATTTCATGCAGAGTAATTGGGTACTTTCCATTTTAAACCCCTTCAATACAGTATTGAGCCTGTTTTTTTTTTTTTATGGGAGGAAGCTCCTCTCATCCAGTGTCTGGCCCTCTAGAGGGCTCATTGAATATTATATTAAAGTTTTCCTTTTTCTCCAGTGAGTCATTATTTCAGGGATTATTGAATGACTTACAGAAATGACAGGCATTATTATATAAGATCATATTATTCTAAGTTAGTCAAACCATAGTCAAAAGATCCAGGTAATACTTCCATCATCAAGAGAGTGTTACCCTTAGCACGATCAGGAAGCTTACTAACTGCCTGAAATCCTCAAGCATGAGCGGCTAAAACCCTTTAAAGGGGGGTGGGGTTCCTTCATCTGGACTCTGGCTAAGCCCTATCCCTTTTGCTCAGTGTTGGAGGTGGGGGGTCCCTTCATCTGGACCCTGGCTAAGCCCTATCCTTTTTGCTCAGTGTGTGCATGAGACCCCTTATCTGTGTGACTCCCAGAATGCACTTATTACCATGTTTGTCACCTGCAAGTATACTTAAAAATGTAAAATAATGGCTCTATCATTCTGCTGCAAACCCTGAATGTGTTGTAAAGACCCATATGTAGCATGCCAGTACAGTGGGCCCTCGTTGTTTGTGAGGCTCTATTCGTGATTTTGCAAATTTGTGATGACCCATTTTACTACCATGTTTCGGTAAATTCTCGACCGACTGCAAATTTGTGATTTTTTCACGTGGCATCCGCAATGCTGCCCACGCAGGTTGATGCAGGCTGAGTTGCGCTGTGCCTTTCACTAAGTGAGGTTGTCATTTCGTGCTCTTCAATGCCAGTGTACTATATTTAGTGTGTTATTTAGTTGTTTATAAAATATTATTGCTTTACATAATTGTTTGTAATAATAATTAGTGATGGGACAATTAATTGGAATCAGAAGAATCGAGCATCTTTCAGGAATCTGAATCGGAATCGAGAGAATTGTACCATGATTTCAGATTCTTAAAACGATTCTTTAACTTTTAATTGAACCAGTTTTGCAATGTAAACTTTAAAATTTAAATGAAAGAGGATAACAAATTTTATTTTTATTGTATTGTAGCTATACATTAAAACATGTATATCCATGATGTGTAATAAAGATGATTAAAATGAATTGTTACAACTTAGTTGATTTTTATTTTTAAACCAATCTATTATAATTTATAATTTATATTACCATACTCATAATGTAAATAGTTAATCTTACCAGAGTAAAATATGACAATTTCTAGAAAAACAAGTATAGAATTATATTTAAAAATATTGAGAATCGGAATCGAGACTTTTTAGTGGAATCGGAATCGTTAAAAATTTTGGTATCGTCCCATCACTAATAATAATATTTTATTTACGTAAGATATCATTCATTCTTTGTGTAATATTACAGTAACGTTATTGGTTTTTATTAGTGTTTGATGCGAATCATTGTTTAATAATGTGTTAATAAAACTTTTTTGGTGTTTTAAGGATATTTTACGCTGACATTCTTGAGCTTTTGGAACCAATTAGCCATTTTACCTTGAAAATGGATCTCATTGTTAATGATTTTGTAATTTGTGACATTTTTCTCAGTCCCAATTAATCATGAACAATGAGGGCCCACTGTACTTCAATAAATTCATGGCCATCAATCTATCTTATTTACCTTTATAAATGCGTGCTAAAGCTCAAAGACAAGAATACCAAGGGGAAGAGAAGGATGCACTGAAGAGAGTAAAAAAGGGGGGGGATTAAAGGAACGGAAAATTTAGAGAAAGGAAAGAGATGCAGCAACACTGTGGGTTAAGGCCCATTGTTGGATGGGTTGAAAAAGATGAAGTTGGTGAAATATGGAGCATAGTGCGTTAGTTGCTGGTGGTTCAGATGCGGAGGAATGGTGGGAAGTAGTGTAGTTGTTTAGGATAGTAGGTTAGGTTTCTAGTTTGATTGAAGGTTAAGTTTCCAGTTAAATAAATTCTGTGTTATTAATCACTTTTCATTTCTCAGAATGCTTTACTAATGTTCAAAATTAAATTAAGTAATAAATTGTTCATACATAATAACAAATTAGTCATTATTTTCAAGGGTCTTAGAATAATCGAGGGAGGGGTTCACTGAGTTGGGTAATCCAGGAGTAAGGGGTCAACTAGCTCCCCCATTTTGTTCAGTTGAGGTTTAATCTGAATACTCATAATTGATCATCGAGTTATTAAAAAAAGATCTAGCTATAATTAATAAAATTTCTTACCAATTTGAAGGATAACGAAAGTTCAATAGCTTAAAATTTATTTAACTTTGCGAGGTCTCTTAAGCGCAACTGTTGGTGTGGCTGGGAAGTCTCTAGTCAGAGCCCATCATTATTTTGGGACATTGTTGGAAGGAGTCTCCTTGCCAATACCAGCCAAAAGCTGATTGCTTGCAGTTGGGCCCTGGAAATAAAATTTTATATATTATTTGTGTTAGTGTTTGTCCCACTATGGTGCTAACTGGACATACGTGTGTAACTGTGTATGTCGCTGTATTGAAGGGGTTAAAGTGGCATCTAATTTAATATGTCAGAATGTGTTTAGTAAATGTAGTATTAACACTCTGGACTACTACTAACGCGTTTCATGTCAAAACTCTATCCTACCCGTGGGTCACTTACGTGAAACGCAGTTAATCTGGACAAGAGTAAATGCAAATTCTGCAAGTATTGTCATCTTGACACATGTAGTGTGTCAGCTGTGATGAGGCATAGATCAACTTGATGTGTTTTGCGTAAGAAGTGACCCAAGGGTAGGATAGAGTTTTGACACAAAACAAGTAGTAGTAGTCCAGTGTTCAAGCAAGCAAGCATCAGTGTGTTACAATTTAAATGTTTATTAAATGTGAAAGAATTAGGTTTTTGCTCTTTAAAAGGAATTGGTTTTCTAATGTAAACATTCTATATAATTTAAAAGATATACCTATATATTAATAATTTAGATGTCAGCCTAGTCAGTACAGTTTCAAAGTTTCTGGATGACATGAAGCTGGGTGGTAGGGCAATTAATGACGAAGATAGAGGTAAAATCCAGAATGATCTGAATAAAATTGTTGATTGGTCAGTCACATGGCAGCAAATGAGATTTAACGTCAATAAGTGCAAAATTTTACATATAGGTTCGCTTAATGGTAATTTTGCGTATAGTGTGTCAGGGAAAGAGTTGATAAGTGTAGAGCAGGAAAAAGATTTAAGAGTTCACTGGTGATTTAAAAGTAGCGAAACAAAGTACAGCAGTGGTCAATAAAGCGAACAAAGTGTTAGGTTTTATAGCTCGGAATTTTGAGTACAAATCGCACAATATTTTAGTTTCTCTCTATAAATCATTAGTTAGACTCCATTTGGAGTACGTGATCCAATTTTGGAATCTGCATATGCACAAAGATATAGACAAAATGGAAAGAGTTCAAAGACGAGCAACTAAGATGATTCCGTTGCTTAGGTCAAAGTCGTACGAGGATAGGCTTAGAGTTAAAATTGACTACACTCGAGACTAGGAGGCTAAGGAGTGATCTAATCCAGGTTTTCAAAATTATGAATGGGTTTGATAACATAGATAGAGAGAGCTTTTTCAAAATATCTCAATATAATAAGACTAGAAATAACGGGTGTAAGTTGACAAGTAGAAGGTTTGAGACAGCAGTTGGCAAAAACTTTTTTTACGCATAGAATACTGTAGTAAATAGGTGGAATAGTTTGCTGGTAGAAGTAATTTGTAGCATGTCTATAAACATGTTTAAAAATCGATTAGACGCATATGTTGATAGGTTGGGTAGTAAAATTAAGGGTTGGATAAGATAGATTTTGATTCTCTCTCCATTAAAGATCACAATAACCATACTAGAGGTAATAGTATGAAATTATTTAAGCCAAGATGTAGAACAAATTTAAGAAAACATAGTTTTACAAACAGAGTAATTAAGTTTTGGAACAGTCTGACAGAAGAAGTGGTCACTTCAGATACAATTGATTCTTTCAAAAGAAGGTTGGGTTGTTTGATGTCTGCAAGGGACATCTGGTGATAGTGTTTAAGCCCATTTTTATTGCATGAATGGTACTAGTTTTTCATATATATTATGTACATTTAGGTGATAGATCCCACAGCTCAACACAAGTGTTGTGGGATATACGGAGGCAGCATCTTAGATTAGGGGATACTCTCTGTCCTTACACACCCAATTTAGAGAGATTCCTCTGCCAAGTGGTGCCCCCCCCTAGTATAGTACTGTGAGGTATTGAAAAACTCATTATCTTCACTTGCCCCACAAACACCTTTAAATGGGAGACCCAAAATGGGTGCACACACATTACTACATTACTGTACAGTCTTTACAGCAACACCTACACTTTTCCTCCTAAGTATATATATTGTAATGTATATGGTTGTAAATCGTTACTTGGTCCGCAATTGATATGGATTGTGACTTATTTTTGGTTGGCAAGCGACTGGTATTGATGGATACTAGGGTGTGTCAATTTTGGGGGTGAAATGACTAAATTGAAAATCATGTTATTTGGTAGCAATTTAATGTAATCATTTGGCATACAGAATAATATCCTTGCTTCAAAAACAATAAAAAATAACTCCTACCTACATCAATTTTAATTAAAAAATTCCATTTTTCCGTAAATTCGTAACAAAATAACAAATGTGCGCAAACATCCTATCAACATTTAAAGTGGCAATAAGATATCATTCAGAGTCTTTATTTGAAAGTAACCAATGCAGTCATGTCCTTTTTGCTGCGGTTCCTTGACATCAGCATTTGGCTTGCTACTTGCGCTTTGATGTAGCCTTCTTGCCTCTCATGACTGTAAACTTGAGTAGCTGCTTTTCACACATCTCTCCACACTCTGAGTGTGAGAAGGCCACTTTGGCACTTGCATTGGGGCCTCTCTAAGTTGTGTTAAATCTTTGGTTGTTATACATGTCAGTGGTGGCTCCAAAACTTCTGAACTCGTTAACTAATTCTGACAATTTCGTGGCATTGATGTTTATTGGAGGTACCTTCCTTGTCTGAACAGAGCAGTCTCCCAGCTGGTCATCATCTAGTGATGTTCCTCTAAGCCAGAGCTTTCCAAACCTTTGACGTTGGCGACAAACTATTTAAGCATAACAATTTTCACGACACATTAATTAATTTTTATTATCAAATATCAGATAATTTTTCAGTAGGTGGTTTATCTTGTAGCTGATTTTGTTGATAGAAAAATCAAAATTTTCAAAATACAAAAAACACTAATGTGTCGTGACACACCAGTTTGGAAAGCTCTGCTCTAATCTTTAGAATGATTTCCACAGCCTCAGTTCGCTCTTTGGTACATTGGCTGCAGAGTATTGCTTGCAAAACTGCCTCTGGCCTAGCATACCAAGCGGACCTTCTCACCACAGGTAACACTATGTCCACCACTACTTTCCTTTGGGTTCTCAGTAGCTGTAATTGAAACGATGTGGTTGGGCCCCTCCATCCACATTGGATTAAGTTTTACATTGAACCAGTGAGGAAGATAAAACCCAATAAATTCAACAATCAACATCAAATTCTGTAACATTTTGCCCTTCAGTGCATGTTTGGAAACCCAAATCCTGCAGAAACGAATCGCTGTAGTTAACCAACGACTGTGACTTACGGGTCCAATCTCCAAGAGAGCCAGATTTTGAGGCAACTCTCCTGATCTGATTGCATGACCAATACGATAAGTGTAAGATTGATCCCTTGATGTCTTTGATAACTTCTTCAGACAACACTGGAAGGGGAGGTCCTACTTTGACCTTTGGAAATTTTGTATTTATTTCTAATTCCATTGCTTCATCTAGCATGTTGCCAAGGGGGCCTGACCACTTCTTGTTGCTCTTTGTAGGACCATCAAGTTCCTGGATGAGATGACTAAGAGGTAGTTCCCCTGTGTGCAAATCACAATCCAAACAAGCCTTCTTCCAAGTTTTTTCTCTAAATGCGTCATAACACTGCCCTGCCATCCAGTGTTCACCGCAGTTGAGTCTCCACTAACGGCCTGCAGTGAACTGTCAAGTCTTCTTTCTTGAAGCCAACATATTATTTGATCAGCAATTGCCTCTGCATTTCTTGCCTTCTACTTCTGCTTCAGGAACAAAGTGAAACAAATAGCAGCCACCAGGTTTGGAACACAGAGTAGTGTTCTTCTTTGATGAGACTGGGAAACTTTCTGTCCATTCCCTCTACCTCTAGGAGAACTTTTGTGTCATCTCTTCTTCCATCAAACAAAAGGCAAGAGAGACCTTCCTCCTTCAAATCTTTTTCATGCTGATCAGATATTTCCTTCATTATTTTTTCTTGTGCTCTTATCTTATTATGATCTATCACTATGGATTTATCCTCTCGGCTGATGAGGCCTGCATCTATCCAAGTGGCAGTGGCAATCTCTGCAGTCTCTCGTAGCCCTGTATGGTGGCAAATACTGGCAAGGGCAATGTTTGAGATGTCTTTAGTGTTGTATTTCAGTCTCTTCGGCGAAGGTTCAGATGGCATTTTGGAGCTATCATCTGATGTTGCTTCTTTCTGTTCATCTGAAGAGCTTTCAAAGAAGTGAGAAACCTCTTGATAGAGCTCTTCATCTCTTTGGGTGGCTTCTTCACTCTTCTTTTTCTTCCTTTCTTCCCTCTCTGATTTTCTCTTTTTTCTTAGCAATAACAATCTGTTTTTTTTGTTTCTGAATAATCTGCTGAACCAATCTGCATACTTCCTTGGCTTCCTGCCTTTGTTCTTTGCACCTTTATGAAAGCCAGCTCCAAAACAGGGATACTCTTCTCACGAGGACAGTGACAATCAATGTGAGGATGAGGTTCTCTTCTGCATGAGGGAGAACAATTGGCTTTAGAACACAACTCTATGGGACACTGGCAGTTAAAAATGTCAAGAAGAGTATCAAGTGTGTGCAGAAATTTATTTTTCTTTACTAGTTTTCCTTTACCAAGTAATGTCTCAACTGCTTTGTTGTGCCACAGCTTTGTTAATTTTAGCTCAATAGTTCTATACTGATTGAGTACAGGTTGTTTGAATAACACATTAGCTTTCTTCCACTGATGCAGAAGATGGGGAATCATGTCCCTTATGAGCTCTCTCTCTGTGTAGTTCCTTCTATCCTTTGTATTTTGTTCATGGAGGAGTAACCCTAGTCTCAGCATGTCTCGCACTGTTGGTAGTTCTGATACGGGAAGCTCTTTGCCTGTACTGACTAACAGGCTCAAGTGGCATGATGACTGACCTCTTGTCTTCAATTTTGGCATCTTAGGAATATCTGAAAAGAAAGAAAAAAACATTTAGGTATTTTATATCAATTACGATGTTTCAAAGTTTAGTCATTCGATGTTCTAAAATTCAATAAAAAAATATTTCATGGGATTAAAACATAACTAGACAGGAGAATATTATGATAATAAATAATTGTAATAATCAATAATCCATACTTAGTTAAACTGTAGTATTTGTCTAGTAGAATAACTATGAAGTAGGTACAAGAGCAATAACAGCAAACCACCATCTATGACATCTAAGAGACAACTGAGGACAGAGTGAGGGACAGTTCTATTCATGTTGTGACTTGTACTTTGTACAACAACTATATGACCTTGAAAACACTCCATATGTGATCAGTGGGATAATTCTGTGACAGATGAATAGTTAATCAATTTATGTCTTATTATTTAGTAGTCAATTTCTGAAACTTTAAGGTAAAATTGATGTAGGTAAGGGTTATTTTATTTAATTTTGGTTGGCCAATTTCAAGTTTTGACTTGAAAAGACACTATATTTTAACTACCAAAATTGATTTGAAAAAAGTTGACGAAACTGACACACCCTAATGGATACTGTAATGAAATTGACTGGATTCTTTGGATCTGATATATTTGCATGTTGGTTATAAATAGATATAGATAGTGATGCGAGTCATTTTTTATTGTCATTTTTTGTCATTTTTTTTGTTTAAAACGAAGATAGTCTGTTTTTTTGTTTTTTGTTTTAAAATTATTCCATATTTTTCTTCCTTTAATCTAATAATTATATTAGTATTACCTAGAATTTACTATACTACCATGCTTATACAGTTATACCTACCTAGTATACATAGTCATCTTTTAGAAAAACTGAATCACGCAAAAAGTATATAATAGAAAGGAAAAACAAACCCTCATTTTTTATATGTATATATATTTTTTAACTAGAACATAAAACATTCTTCCTTGTTTCAAACAATATACATAATTGTGATTGGCAAGAGTACCAGTATATATATTCCAGATAGAAAAAAAAATATTCACCTTTTTTTGAACCTTTTTGTTAACCTAATGTTGTTTAACCTTCATTTCCATGGAAGAATCATCACTAGATTGGGTAGAGCATATATGCTAGTTTCAATATCACAGATACTGGTATAATATACATAATAAAAATACATATACTGGTATAAAACAATATATATAATTGTGATTGGCAAGAATACCAGTGTGTGTGTATATATATATGTATATATATATATGTATATATATATATGTAATATATATAGTATATATATATGTATATATATATGTATATATATATATGTATATATATATATGTATATATATATATATATTATATATATTATATAATATATATATTCCAAATAGAAAAATAAAAAAAATAAAAATATTCATCTTTCTTTAACCTTTGTGTTAACCTAATGCTGTTTAACTTTCATTATCTGATTCTATTTCCATTGAAGAATCATTATCACTAGATTGATTAGAGCATATAGTTTCAATATCACAGGTACTGGTACTTATTGCAGATTTGGATGTTGACGAAGCCAATGTAGCACCATGTTTTACTTCACTTT
The DNA here is from genome assembly GCA_023014485.1 of Bathynomus jamesi. Classification (NCBI taxonomy): domain Eukaryota; kingdom Metazoa; phylum Arthropoda; class Malacostraca; order Isopoda; family Cirolanidae; genus Bathynomus; species Bathynomus jamesi. The sequence goes on along the minus strand of JAJOZX010001959.1, from coordinate 46,172 downwards.
CTTGGAATTTTGCATTTTGGGATATAAATACTAGCTTTTCTGCTCTCTGTGCTTAATTGGTTTCTTTTGGCTGTATGGATATTACTGTATGTGCTAAATGATTTCGGAGGTAATGAAAGGGCGAAATAGAGGTGTATGAGTTTGTGTAGGTATATATGTGAGTATGCGTGCGCATGTATCTGGAATTCTGGATGTGTGTGTGTGTATGGGGTATATAATAGAGATAAATGTGTGTATATGGGGTATATAATAGAGATAAATGTGTGTATAAGTGTTTATGTATATATTGGTATATATGTATATGGGTGTATGTGTATGTATATATATATGGATGGTCTCGGGGGGTAAAATATGTCATTGCGGGTCTAAAGGATAGTTAAGTGGGAGATTCAAAATCCGAGGCATGGATGGGAGAGTCCTGGAAAGGTTGGACAATGGGCAGTCAGCTCCCAGCCAGTGTTCTCGCAAGTTTAATGGATCTAAGATACAAGACTTTCAGTGCAAGAAAGAGGCCAGTTTTTTCTGTAAATAGGCTGAAAAGGACATTCTATACTGGTACCAATATGGCCTATTTTATTATTTATTTATTTTATTTTTATAATATATATCATTGCAAAAGTATACCTTATAATTAAATTGGCAATATCTATATTAATTATTAAAAAAAAACAAAAAACAAATAAAACGACATAAAAACCCCCCATTTTTTAACATCACTAGATATAGAGTGTAACATATTTGTGGATAGTAGTCTATTATGACTTGATCCTCTGGATCCAGAGATTCTATCTTTAGTTTTAAATTGATTAGTTTTAAATTGATAATTATTTAGTTGTGTAAATTGGTTGTTGCCAATGTACAGGCAGTTTTTACATAGAGGAGCCACCTCAATGGACCAGTGTCCCCTAGTGTGCCCACTGTAAAAATTTGTTCTTATGTTCTTTGTGGTTTGGAACCCACGTAAAATTGTAGGTCCCCTCCACCACCATGGAGGACATGCACAATACACAATTATGAACACAGTTAGGTAGACCAGCCATGAGTGGATCCTAGGGTCTTTGTTGGTCTGAAACATTATAACATTATTGTATGTATATATGTATATGTATGTATATTAGGGTGTGACCATTGCCCTCCAAAAATCAAAAAATGGTCCTACAATGCTGTTCAAAGTTTTAGTGTTGTGTATTTATCTAGGAAACACCCCTGTAAATTTTCTTGGAGATTGGTGCATGTTTGAGCTAGCACCGTTCTACCAGCAACTATTGCTATTTCAGCTTATGAACTTCATAAATAAGTGTGAAAATAGCACATTTTATCAGATTTTCATTTCCGGGTCTGGAACGCTGACCCACAAATTTTCCACGTATTATTTTATTGCATTTAATTTTAATGATGCTCTTTTCTTTTCCCTTGACAGTGATTTGATGTTGTGAATAGAGAATTTAATCATGGATACACGGCAAGATGATGAGTATGTCAGAATGTTATTGGGCACCGTACCCCGAGAAGAAGAAAAGGAAATAAAGGGCTGCAAACTGCCAACTAATAGGCAGGTCTTACTATGTCCGGTAGCAAACCTTCGGGATATGCATTGGGACCAGGCTTTATCTGCCACCATTGACAATGTGCTTTTGCATTACCAGAAGGCGAATGTCCCGACCATTACAGGCAGGAACAATATTGGCCGAGTGATTAAAACTTACTATGACAAAGACTACATGATGCTTATGAAAAAGAATGAGGATAGAAGACGGGCTGATGATCCTGGAATTATGAAGTTTAAATCAGAATTGAGCCAGATGATGAAATTTTATAAGAACACTGTTGAAAGACATGGCGGCTGCGAAAAAGGGGAAAACTCAGGCCGAACAAGATGCCATCGATACTGACACTCTTTATGAAAAGCATGCTAAGTGACAGAGTAGCTACCTACTCTGGGGTAAACAAAGTACTCGCAGAAAAGGTTCAGAAAAGGCAGATGCGAGAAGAGAAGTGACAAGAGAGAGAGCAATGCGATCATGCTGAGAATGTACAGGCTGATATTGATTCACCTATTAGCTCTAATGAGGATGATGACATTGATGAGGCCAGCATTGCTGAACCAAAGAGAAAACATCGGAGAACAGTGAAAGAGGGAGTTTCAATTTTTGTGCCCCATGATATTCTGAAGTCGGCAGAACTTGTTTCATGCAGCATTCGAAACAACATCTCACCGACCCAGCTGAGTGCAATTGTGTACTCCCTTGTATCTGCATGTGGTGGAGATACATCAAAGCTGAGTCTAAATGCAAGGATGGCCCACTGATACCGAGCTTCCATCGTGTCAGAAATAAGTTTAAAAATCATGGATGAATGGCAACCATCAGACAAAGTACTGGTGCACTGGGATGGTAAACTTATGGACACACTGGATTCCAAAGGCACTGATGACCGCCTGCCCATTCTTGTGTCTGGTGTCAATGGCACAAAGCTTCTTGGAGTCCCACCTCTTCCGCATTTGACTCAAAAAGCTGGCCTGGTTCAAGGAGACTTGATATGAATAGCAACCAAACAACTTCTGGTCAATTGGGAGTGTGAACAGAATGTCGTTGGTATGGTTTTCGACACAACTTCATCCAATACAGGTAAACCTATTTCAAACATCAGCGTGAATTTATCACGACATTAATACCAAAATACAGTGAATGATTTAACAGAAATCTGCAAAAAGCACGTGCCTGAAATGGTGGCCTTAAACTACAATTACATTTTTTTTCAGGACAAAAACAGCTGCTTGCGTCTCCCTCCGAAAGGAATTAGAGTGTGCCATATTCTGGTGTGCCTGTCACAGGCATGTGGGCGAAGTCATCCTAGGTGTTTGCTGGGATTGCTTGAAAGTGGAGGGCTCTTCAAGTCCAAACATAATGGTTTTCCAGAGGTGAGTCATAAGCTTTACAAAATAACAAGGAATATTATTATCTAATGAACAAATTTAGTGGAATTTCTTTTATTAGACTTAAGATATACTAACACCAAGCAAATGGTCGATCATATCAATCTTAATACCCCTAAAACAATATTATAGATTAGTACGAAATACAATAATCCCAATAATTGCATTTCTAGGTTCAAGAACCATATCTCAACTGGCGTACAATGAAAAAAAGAAATACTACTACCCCGCAATGCCTGGAGTGTTTGAGGAGCGCCAGCAGGAGATGGCTGACTTCTTCCGTGAATCTCTAGCCCAACCATTTACACGTGGCACTACAAGGAGCTGGTAGAGCTTTGTCTGCTGCTTGTAACTAAAGGATCCGAGCCAGTGAACTTCACAATGGTCTACCCCGGCGCACTTCACAAAGCAAGGTGGATGGCTAAACTGCTCTATACTCTCAAGATTGTTCTTTTGTCAGGCCAGATCAAAGAGTAGTTTCCCAAAGCCGAGGTTGTGACTAAAAGTCAAATCAGCAAGTTAGAACAGTTTGCTGTGTTCACAGTTGCTGTTTATGTCCCATGGTGGATTGTTTGCCCCGTTCCAGCAAGTGCGCCACTGAATGACTTGAATTTGGTCGAAACCTTGGCTGAATTTGCCCCATATGACGCCACAATAGTTGACAAAGCATGTGTGGCACTCGGTAGACACACTTTGTACCTAACTGAGGAGTTGGCCCCACTGGCTTTGTTCTCGTCCCAAGTACAAGAAAGGACAAAAGAGGAGATGAGGAAGGTCCTTCTTTACCATGAAGGCACTGAAGTTACTAAGAGAGTGGGACTCAATCATGGGGGCTATGGAAAGCCATATCTTCCCCCTGTCCCAGAAAGTGGCACTGCCCTGGTGGACCAAATTGGACCTGACTCAAGCCGGTTCTTCACCATTTTAGGCATGTCCTATCAGTTTCTCCACAGTCCAGCCAGTGAATGGGTGGATCATGACGACTACCTGAACATGAAACGGGTTGTGGACAAGCTTCAGGTCATCAATGAGGCTCCAGAGCGTGGTGTAAAACTTTGCCATGACTTTCTTAATGTTGCCAGGGATGAGGAGCGCTTTCAAGAAGTCCTTCAAGTAGTTGAAAATGACAGACTCCGCGTTCCTAATCAGCACAAACGATCATCTGTTTCTGAACAGAAATCATGGTTTCTTGCTCTAGAGAAATACCTTGTGAATATATGATAAAACCCCTTAATGTACCATGAGAGAATAAGAATGATTAACTTTTTTGTGTTAGTGATAACAGCTTTTAATTAAGACAGGCAAATGATTTGTGTTAATATCCCTTATGATGGTTGTGTAATCTCATATATAGGTGCGTATGCCGTATAAGCAAAATTGCTATTTTTCAAATTGCTGGTGCTCACTCGAATATGCATGAATCTTCAAAAAATTGCACGTGGGTATTTTTTGTCAATATGCAACACCAAAATTTTGAACAGCATTGTAGGACAAAGTTGGGGCAACTGTCACACCCTAATGTATATATGTATGTATATGATGAATAAAACCATGAAGGGGAAAGAAACAAAGTGGTGCTCAAGCGCTTTTGTCCAATGACATCCTCAGTGTTCCTGAGGATGTTTTTAGATGAAAGTGCTTGAGCTCCACTTTGTTTCTTTCCCTTTGTGGTTTTATTCATCATAAATATTTTTCAAGTCACTTTTGTGAAATAATTTTTGTACACACACACACACACACACACACACACACACACACACACACACACACTACATTCCAAATTATTAAGCAGAAAGCATTTTCTCCAATGTTTTCGTTTTTCACCGATTTCAATGAAATTTATAGCAAATAATTACTATATATAGAAGCACTGATGGTATTCATTTCGATAAAATAGTGATAATTAAAAAAATTCTTTTTATTGAAAAATATGTAAAATATGATGGTCCGAATTATTAAGGAAGTATTCTATTTACAGATCTAAATGGTGAAAATGGGTAAGAAGAAGGATTTAACACCAACTGAGAAAAGAAAAATAGTCAAGTTACTCGCTGAAAATATAAAATCTTTTGAAATTGCGAAGCAGTTTGGCAGGGCTTATCGAACTGTAAACAAGTTTGTAGCAGAGGGTACCAAACTGAGGCAGCGAAGTGGTAAAGGAGCTATAAGAAAAGTGACAAGGCTGCAGATATCTGTAATCAAGCGCAAAGTTGCAAAGTATCCATTGTCCTCAAGTAAAGAGGTTTTAGAGCAGGCTGGCATACATAATTTACCAAGAACATCTTGATGTGGAATCCTCCAAATAATTGGCAAGACATGTAAACCTACGATTCAGTCACCATTAACACCCAGGTACAAGAAGCAGCATGTTGAATGGGTGTGTCAGTACATGAAAATGGATTTTAATACTGTATTGTTAACTGATGAATGAAGAGCAACCCTTCAGAGATCTGATGGTTGGTCAAGAAGATGGATTGCTAAGGGTCACTCTCTACCATGGAATGAGGTTTTCTTTTAGAAAGTTTGTGTAAGACTGGGCATTCGTTTTTACATCATCAGGCACTCTGTATGGGACAGCTGCTTCATTGCCTATCATTCCTGCCCAAAACATGACACCACCTCCACCTTGTTGGCGTCTTAATCTTGATGGTAGAAATTGGCTCTTGGCAAACCACCATCTTGACCAAATATCAAATCTCTCAAGGGTTGCTTTTTGTTCATTGGTGAACAATACAATATTAAAATCTGTTTTCACACACTGATGCGCCCATTCAACACGTTGTTTCTTGTACCTGGGTGTTAATGGTGACTGAATCATAGGTTTACACATCTTGCCAATTGTTTGGAGGATTCCACATCGAGATGTTCTTGGTACATTATGTATGCCAGCCTGCTCTAAAACCTCTTTACTTGAGGACAATGGATGCTTTGCGCTTAATTACAGATATTGCCACCTTGTCACTTTTCTTATAGCTCCTTTATCACTTTGCTGCCTCAGTTTGGTACCCTCCACTACAAACTTGTTTACAGTTCAATAAGCCCTGCCAAACTGCTTCACAATTTCAATAGATTTTATATTTTCAGCGAGTAACTTGACTATTTTTCTTTTCTCAGTTGGTGTTAAATCCTCCTCCTTACCCATTTTCACCATTTAGATCCATTAATAGAATACTTCCTTAATAATTTGGAACATCATATCTTATATATTTTTCAATAAAAAGAAATTTTTTAATTATCAAAATATTTTATCAAAATGAATACCATCAGTGCTTCTATATACAGTAGAGTAATTATTTGGTGAACACAGTATAGTGATAGTTAATAAACTAAACACGAACTCTCCACATTATAACTCTTAAAGTAATAATTAAAGGTGTAAATGCGCATTTCAACCTGTATAATATGAGTCAATGGCCAGACAGTATTATTGTTAAGGAGTTTATTCACTTTTCCAGGAGATTTGATAATAGGCAAAATAATAGTAATAATAATAATAGGTGCCCTAGCAGTAATGCCTGAAAGTTGTACTATGTATAATAATACTAATCTTACTAATAATAAATTCTCTATCAGTCATGGCGGATAGCTTGTTGAAAATAGTCTCATATAATGTAAGGTCAGTGAGGAATTCAACTGTAGATATTCATAAAATCTGCGACAGTGCAGATCTGATACTCCTGCAGGAGCACTGGCTACCTAAGCAAGAGCTAAAGTTCCTCTCTACCATCCATGATGACTTTATGTACCATGCGTCATCAGCAGTAGACTTGTCAGATGAATTAATGTATGGTAGGCCTTTTGGTGGTGGTGCTTTCTTAATAAGGAAAAATTTGTCAAAACATATAAAATTTTTAACAAGCAATAATGTAAGGTTGTTAGGCATTGAATTACAAGTGAACAATGATTGCATATTACCATATTTTTCGGTGTATAAGACACCCCTATTTTCAAGGACTTTTTTCAGGAAAAAAAATTATGACCAACTGCCTAGTTGTCAGAAAATGTCCGTAATTTTCTACCAGTCAGGCTGACTTGTTAAAGCCCTCCATCAAAAGTATGGTGATACATTTTCTTTCACCCATACTCATTATAAGAAAATAGTATTAAGTATATGGGAGACTATACTATATGTTATGAAACATTAAAGTAAATCATTATGCAATACGTACTGTTTTTCTTGTTATCAGTGGGTTGGGAAGAGTAGAAACTTAGTGTAAAATTGGCCAAACCAATACACAGTCAGGAGGGACTAAGAGATGATGAATTTTTATAAAAATCCATCAGTTCTTCTAGCCCATATAAAGGTAATATTATGACCTTCATGTATAGGACGCAGGGTGATTTTGAGACCACTTTTTTTGAAAAAAAAAGTGCATCTTATACACCAAAAAATATAATTGTAAACTACTATTTACCATATAACAACGGCAGTAATCTAGATGAATACATTGATTTGCTGTACAAAATTAAGTCATTATCAGATAACCCCAAATATTCTCACTGTATAATAATGGGGGACTTTAACGCACATGTGAACTCGGAATTCTTTGTAGAATTGGGTAACATGTGCAAGTCAGCCAGTATAAGTGATGTAGATGTATTAGGGTAGCCAGTGGTAATTTTACATACGTTAGTGATATGAGTGGTACACCAGGTGGATTGATCATTGTCTTGATAGTAATAATCTAAAGGATCAAATTGTTAGAGTTCATATTCTGCATGATTTCCTTCTTTCTGATCATAGACCATTAGAAATTAATTAATGTTACCAATTTATGCACAAGACGATGACAACAAGAACTCAATAGGTAAGAATAATCGTGTTGATTGGTCCAATGTTAATATGCAGCAGAGAATAGAATACAAAGACGGAACAAGTCACTCTTTAATAATTTAGAAATTTGCACCTTGCCTGTAATAATCCTTGCTCAAATGATTCTCACTGTAAACTCATAGATAGGTATTATAGTAAAATAATATCCCTGTTAAGAGAAGCAGGAAGCCCCCTGATTAAATCTTACAACTATCATACTAAGATTATTCCTGGATGGAATGATTTTATTGCCCCCCTGAAGAGGGAATTGAAAGATGCCTATGATTTGTGGTGCTTTCATGGTAGACCCAGATTAGGACCAGTATACATGAATATGTGTAGAAGTTGGGGTCAGTATAGGGCAGCCATAAGGCAATGTAAACAGGAAGAAGAGTATTTGAGTATCAAAAGCCTGTGAAGCTTGCATAAATAATGATGATAAATTTTGGAAATTTATTAAGAATCAAATGGGTGTCAAAAATGTCCTCCCTCTGACAATTTATGGGGTGTCGGGGGAGGATGAAATTGCAAAGCTGTGGAAAAACCACTACTATAACATTCTTAACTGTGTGAGTAGGGATAATCTTAAGATAGATTGCAGTGAAATGATTGTGGGAGGGACAAGGGAAAATACTTTGATATCATTTTCTGAAGTAAAGAGGTTAATTAAAGAGTTAAAGACTGGTTCTGCATCAGGAGTAGATGACTTATCGAATGATCACTTAAAATATGCAAATGACGTAGTATGTCTGCATATATCATTGCTCCTATCAGCCATGCTTGCTCGTAGCTATATCCTTGCAGAGTTCATGAGTGTATATATCTTGCCCCTGGTCAAAAATAAGTACAGAAACATTCTGTCCAGCAATAATTACAGGCCTATTGCTGTTGCTTCCTGCTTCTCGAAACTACTAGAAAAACTCTTGTTACACCGATTAAGTTATTTCCTATGGACATTAGGGTGGTCCTTAAAATTCAAAGTTGGGAAGTTTCAGCTCCCACCCCCGGAAATCATTCGAATGGTTGAGAAAACTCTCTAGTTGAATTTTTTATTAAATTGGACAACGTTTACCCCTCCCTCATCGACCTTGAACTTTTACCCCGGAGTTGTTGCCCGTTAGCGATCCTGGGTCTGTAGGGTTCGCTTCCAAGAGTCCGGAAACTGGCAGCGGTAGCAAGCGACGACTTGCAGGAGGAACTGGAGTTGCTCCTCGTCGTGGGTCAGTGTCCGGTTGTACTCTTGGACGAGGGCAACTCCTCGCTCGGCATGGTTGTTGATTACGGCGAGCCCTCCCACACGTGCTGCCGCTGTCTTGAAGTCTTCCCGCTTCGGCCAGGTCTCCGGGTCGACCTCGAGGAAGCCGTCCTCCAGTCAAAGTTTCTCAAAGAAACCTCGTGTGTTGGACGACGCCAGGTCTTCCAACTGAAGCCCGGCGAGTACTCGGTTTGGCAGCGTGGGCCGCTTCGCCGGGGACTCCTCACCGACCCAGTCGTGGAGAGAGGCGATGATCTTCCTCTTCTGATCGACGGCGATCCCCGGATCGAACAGCGCCAGCGCCACCAGCTCCTCCGACAGGTACCAGAGGTGGTTCTGGAACTTGGTCAGCGCCGCCTTGGCCACCGCAGGGTTGATGTCAGAGTAGGCCAGCAGGTCCTTGAGGAGGGCGAAGTCATTTCGGGGGGCAGTTGCGGCGATCGGAGCCTCCGTCCATGCCTTGGCGTAGACCCGACAGACGAAGATGCAGATGCTCCGGAGGCCACTCTCCTCCCTCGCCGTGAGTTTGAACTGCTGTCGGAACATCCAGACCTTCAAGGCATAGATTGCCTTCGCCATCCAGCGGGCATGGTGAATCAGCCCGGGAGCTCGGAAACGCACTCCTCGCGGGGGGATGTGACTGACGAAGAGGAGGGTGAGCTCGAGCAGCTCACGGTAATCGTCGCGCAGGTCCTTGCGCTCGACTATCGCCTTCTCAAACCACTCCGTGTTGACAGTGGTGAGCAGAGGAGCGACATCGGGGTGTGCAGTGCCGGACTCGTACTGGCTTCTGTCCAGGAAATCCCAGCGCTCCTGAAAACGCTTGAAGAGGGTCACGTCAGGACCGGATGTGGGGCCCATCACAGCCGTGAACGCCGCACCGGGGAGGAGCTCCAGCACATGATGGCGGCACGCGAAGTAGAGCAAGTCTTTCGCGAGGTGTTGCTCGGTGAGGACGCACGCTCCGTTGTTCCGGCCAGTGTTCGAGGCGGTGGTATCGAATGACAAGCCACTCACTTGCTCAGTGAGCTCCCACTCCAACGCGTTGAGGACGGCCTTGGCCATCTCAGAGCCCGTTCCACTCGGCAGCTTCGGGACGCCCAGGAGCTGCACTGCGCCGTTACCGGAGACCAAGATGGGAAGCCGATCGACTTGCTCCTTGCTCATCAAGTCCTGCATGAGCTTGCCGGCCCCCAGCTCTTCCTTGAGTGCCACATTGAGCCTGGAGCGGTGCCTGTGCCGGTGTCGGCGGATGGAGCTGCGGTTGATATTGAGCTCTGCGACGTCGTGCCCAAGCGACCGGGCAACCTCTGTCAGGACGTAGACAGCTCCTCAGTCGGTCACCTTCGTGCGATCCAGCGACGACGCCACAGCCGCCGAAACGATGTTCGTCGTGCCCCGCCTGGAGTGCTTCGGAGCCCGAGGGCTCCCTTCTCCATGGTCGTCGCTCTCCGCTGCGCTTGCGGCACCACTGGAAGAGGACGAAGACCACTCGAGCTCCACTCGGGCCATAGATGTCGCTTCTTCCTCGGCTCGCTGCCTCCGTCGGTCTTCTTCCCCTTGGCGTTGAGATGCGCGGGCATCGACAGCGGCTAGCGTCGAGTCGACGGACCCCAGCTTGCCGCACCGACGGGGTTCGCGCTGAGCGAGGAGGAACGCCTTGTCCTCCTCGTTCTTGAGCAGCTCCATGGCGTTAGCGGCAGCGACGTCGAACAGGTTCATCATCCACTCACTGAACTCGTCCTCCCGCTTCGCTTGAGCACCAGCTCACCCCTTGTTCCTCTTCACATCGTTGAACTCCTTGTGGAGCTTCTCAATCTTGGTGACGATGTGGTCCTTCCAGCGGAGGGGGATTCGCGCCTTGGACCACACCTCGGTGACAAGCTCGACGACCTGGTTGGCGGCCTCTCGAAGTGACTTCTTCTGGACGTCGATCCTGTAGACTGTCAGGGCCAAGACCTCTTTTTGCGAAGGAAGTTGCGACCCGGCGATTGATTCCTGCGGGGCAATCAGGTAGCGCAGCTTCACTGCCATGATCCAGGTTATCTACTTAAAGGAGTTATTCACTATTCAGTTTAAATTATAATCATTAGAATTTACAGTTTTACACACATTAGTTATCCAACCACTGAAAATCTGGAAAGAATGAAAAAAACAAACATTACAAATTATGTAACATTTACTTGAAAGTCAAAAAATTAGCTTAATGGTAATGCTCAATGAGGGAGGGGTAAACATTGTCCGATTAAAAAAATAAATCACCTAGAGTTTTCTCGACCATTCGAACGATTTCCGCGGGTGGGAGCTGAAAAATGTTCAACTTGAAATTTCACCCCCTAAGCAAGGACCACCCTAAATTGGACATTAGGGTGTCCCAGCCTCACATGTGAAAATAAAAATTTGCAAGAGTCAAATTGTACACCCCTTTAATTAATTACACTTGCAGAAAGGAAAAAATGGGCGAAATTTCATTGGCCTATTAGGAGGGGAAGGGTCCCCTCATTGACCTTGTTTATTCGACCCTATATGAACAAACGTAAATGCTCAGCATTAATCATTCTAGAATGGAAGAATGAAATGTAAATTCTTTCTAATGACTAAATTAAAGGAAATGGAAATTCTTCCTAATGGCACATTTCATTTCGGGGAACAGAGGATCTTTTTGTCTGCTGAGGGGAACTGCTGGTGGTGGTATTTGACGACTTCGTACACGAGCTGCCATTCCTCCTCATTTTTTGTCAGGCCCTCGTTGAAATCTTCCGCCAGTTTCACCGCCTGTTCTGCCGCGTCATTCACAGACTTCAACGATGGTGCACATCCTTTGAGATCTTTGGGGTTTTGGAACCGGCAGCTTCAGGCAATGAAAAAGGTTTTGAGTCCTTTTCGTGACCAAGGTGCTCAAATCCGACCGTCTCACGGTCAAGACACACTTTCCCTCCAGCTGACGCAGATCTTTTGGGTTTTCGGTCTTCTTGTGCAGGTTTTGGAGCATGGCCATCTTCTCTACATCGGTGGTTTTGGAGGAGAACATAGCGAGTCCGGCTAAATCTTCGCTTAGGTACCAGAGGTGGCCCCGGAATTTCATCAATGCGGCAGTACCTACATCATGATCCACCGCCTTGTACCGCTCTAGGTCCTCCAACAGCTCCAGGTCATTGACGGGTGCGTCCGCTGTCAATGGAGCCTCGAACCACCTCTGGAGGTAGATGGTGATGGCAAAGACGTTTATCCTGCGTAGTGACTGGACCTTGTGAGCGGTCAGGTGGAATTGGCTTCGGAAGATGAACATCTTAAGACAGTAAATGCCTTTGGCCATCCACCTGGCCCGGTGGTATGCTCCAGGACGATTGTACCGGAGATCTCATTTGCCATGACCATCGAGGAAGACCAGAGCGAGGATCAGGAACTCCCGGTAATCGTCTCTTGGGTGGCCAACTTCAAGCTGGTCTTCAATGAAGTGGACAATCTGCTCTTTTTTCAATGCCACCCATTCCGAAAGGATGTCACTTGGGCCATCGCCATTGAATGGAGAAGCCTGCTTCTGGTCGATGAACTCCCATTGGGATTTGAAGCGAGCGAACAGCGCAATTTCGGGGCCAGAAGACCTGAAGAACAGGTCAAAGACTGAGGTGATTACCAATTCCATCATGTGGTGTCTGCAAGCCAGGAAAAGAACGTGGTGGTCCATTTGGTCCTGGATAATCGTACAAGCGCCGCTGTTGTGTCGAAGCAGAGACCGGCAATCCATGGTTGAACTTGCGGCCAATCATCCAGCACCTTCAGAACAGCTCCAGCCATCCGCTGTCCCGTGCTGTCAAGGATTTTTGGGATTGCCAACAACTTCTCAAGATTCTTCCCGCTGACCATCACTGGTATGCGATCCGATTTCCCTCCATCCGAATCAGGGAGGAGTTTGCCATCAAAGTGGACGACAAGTGGCGTATCAGGATTGAACTCGGTCTTGATTCCGGCTACCAAGTTCTTCCTGGACTTCTGCCGTGAATGGTGAAGACTTGATTTGGACAAGGTGACCGAGGATAACAACTCCCGCGGCAGCGAGTGCTGGAGCCACAATGTGCATCGCTTGGCGTACTGAGGTTCCAGTTCGATCCAGGGCTGCAGCAAAATTGGGATATTGGATGATCCTCCTTGCCGACACTTGGCCGTCCTTGGGAGCGGATCAAGGAGCTGAAGGACCAAGAGAGGAATATTGGACATCATCATTGGATGCTTCGGCCATGGACTCCGAAGAAGAAGAAGACCCACTTTTCACCGTTCCTTTTGCTTGCAGTGAGTCCATCTCTTCGCGGCTTTTCTTCTTCTTCTCTTCAGCTGCTCGGCGTTTCTCCCACTCCGCTGCCCTGCGAGCAAACTCCAGGTCCTCTCCTCCGATGTACATCTTCCGCACGGTTCGCTGGTCATTCAGAAAGTCTCGATCTTCGGGGACTTTGATGAGTTTAATGGCGTTGGCATGAGCTGTTTCGAACAGTGTATTCAGGTTGGCTTGGAATCCCTTTTCCCGCTCCAGTTGCTTCTCTCCCCCTGGTTTCGGTTTCTGGCAACCTTCTCATAGTCCGTGGAGACGGCCTTGATCCTCTCGACGCACTTGGGCTTGTGGGAGGTTGGAATAGATGCCCGAGCCCACACCGCCATAACCTCATCAGCTACCACATTGGCAGCTTCCACCATGGACGTTTTTTTCTTCCGAGTGAAGAACAACAGACGTCGAAGAACATCTCCCACTGTCGGGAGTTGACTGCGTTTCCAGGGGTTCATTTCGCAACACCCCCCAACCACACAGTCTCCTGCTTTCTTGTATCCATAACCTGAAAAGAAATATGCTACAATTAGTATAAGGTAGAGAGTAGCCATTCAGCAATAGTAACACATGGTTTGAGGGGACCCTTAAAATTAAAGAACACGAATGAAATTCATCTTGCTGGCATGTTTTCACGAGTGGAAGAAATTAGGGGGGTGTGCATGACAAACTTCAGGAACAAAAAAAATTGGGACACACTATTGGACATCTAATCAGTTTGGCTTTAAAAGGTCTCACTGAACTGACTGTGTCTATGTACTTAAGGAAACTATCTAAATACATTGACTGTAATTCAACTATTTATAGATGTTTCCTTGATATAAGTAAGGCATATGATAGGGTGAACCACAATATTTTATTTGCAAAACTAGAAAACAGGAACGTTCCGGAACAATGTACATATTAAATTTATTGAAATTTTGGTATTCCTACCAATCTTTCACTGTTAGGTGGGGCAATGTACTATCAGTGTGTTTTGGCTCCTCTTGTGGGGTGAGACAAGGCTCCTTGCTCTCCCCTATATTGTTTAATGTGTATATTGATGGATTAATTGCTTCACTTAATGAGGTAACAGTTGGATGTTGTAGAGATAACACAAGGATAAATAACTTAGTTTATGCCGATGATATGGTGTTAATAAGTCCCTCTGTTAAAGATCTGGATCGGCTACTAAATGTCTGCTAAGTGTATTCACAGAAACATATTTGTTTTAATGTTACAAAAACTAAGGTTATGCAGTTTCATCCTAAAAGCTGTAATCAGCCAGCTGATATAAGGTTTAAAATGAATGGTGAAGTAATTGAGGACGTACAAGAGTTTAAGTATTTGGGTCAAACTATTACCAGCTCCTTGAGTGATGACTCGGATATAAGAAAACAATCTCGAAGCCTGTGTGCTAAAGTGAATATGACCATAAGGAACTTTCAATTCTGTACAAGTGAAGCTAAAGACACACTTTCATACTTTCTGCAGTAATATATACGGACAGCAACTGTGGGTGAATTATAAAAAAGGTTCTGGCAGAACCCTAAATTTGCTGTACAACAGGTCTTTTAGACTCTTACATAAATTACCCCCAAGATGCTCAGCTTCACAAATGTTTGCTACTCGCAATGTCCAGAGGTAACAATGTGCTCAACACAGTCTAATATAAAGAATTAAAAAATCAACCAACCTGATCATCCAAGCTATCCATGAGTCCTGCCATTTATCCTCTAAGCTATGGACTTCTTGGTACAAAAACGTCTGTCTGTCTAGTTCGACTTAACTTCGACAGTGCAGTATTATTTCTAATAAATTGTATATATTTCTATCCTTAGTATATGAACTGTCATTGTATTAATGATATTTGTCATATGGACTATAGTCTGCCAATAAACTTTCATTTGCTATAAATTTCATTGAAATTGGTGAAAAACTCTTGAAAACATTGGAGAAAATGCAATCTGCTTAATAATTTGGAATGTAGTATGTGTGTATGTATATATATATATATATATATGTGTGTGTGTGTGTATATACTTATGTCACTACCATGCGATTTACCATTTCTATGGTTGAACAGTATCCATGTTTGTGCCATTAGAAGTTCGCTGTAAACAGCGAATGTCCCTCCCTTATATTGTACGTACAGAGTGAATCACACTGACGTCATAAAGTAACTTAATTTCCTTCCATACCTTGAATACTGAATCACGTGTTCAGTATGTGGATATCTTTCTATTCAATGTATGGTAAATTCTTTAATAATAATAATAACTTCACTCTCTATGAGTCATTATTTATATGTTGTGTCCTGTCGGTGTTATGCAACCATACTCATTCATACATCCATGTTCCTTCTTGACCGTTGTCCTTTATTCATTTTATCACCTATTACCTATTTTATTACCTATTACCCATTGTCTAGTTATTCTCTATCAACTTATCAGTCTATGTTTACTCGTGTCTATATTACGCGCACAACCTATTGTGTGACGAATGATATGTGTACACTACCGTGTGCAGTCGTACATGTCTATTGACGATCATGATACGTACATGTATTCTTTTTTGTTTTTATTTTCTTTTTTATTATTTCACCACTCGCAAGTTGTCTATTATTGCTGAGACGAAGGCTCGAATTCCGATTACGTCGTCAAAAGCGAGCCTCTGAATTCGAACTCTTCTCTCTTGCCTCTGCTACCAATTTATAACGTTAAGATGTGATGTTATATTATTATAATATACCATATTGTTCCCTGCCAGGCTACTGGTTAATCTCTACATAAATTACATTATATTACATACATTAATTACCGTTAATTACAATTTTAGCAATTTGTTAATTGACATATCTAATACTGAAGTAATCTGAATAGGTAACACAATTTAAACAATGAAGGAGAGTTCTCCGTTGTTTTATAATTTAAAGGGGATTAACAACAATGTTATATATTTATAGTTAACAGTGATTACGCCAAATTATGTCTAATATTATTAGAGGAATGGTTGGTTATCATGATTTGAAAGTCTAATTAGCCAGCGATGAGGAAAGCGGAGAAAGATATGGTGTACTTTTCATTTGAAAGTACACGGACATTAATGATAACGTAAGACATAAGTAACGGAATTTGAATGACAATTAGGTAGAAGTAGTAAGTACAGATAATGAGAACGTGGGTAACTATGTAGAGATTAACCAGTAGCCTGGCAGGGAACAATATGGTATATTATAATAATATAACATCACATCTTAACGTTATAAATTGGTAGCAGAGGCAAGAGAGAAGAGTTCGAATTCAGAGGCTCGCTTTTGACGACGTAATCGGAATTCGAGCCTTCGTCTCAGCAATAATAGACAACTTGCGAGTGGTGAAATAATAAAAAGAAAATAAAACAAAAAGAATACATGTACGTATCATGATCGTCAATAGACATGTACGACTGCACACGGTAGTGTACACATATCATTCGTCACACAATAGGTTGTGTGCGTAATATAGACACGAGTAAACATAGACTGATAAGTTGATAGAGAATAACTAGACAATGGGTAATAGGTAATAAAATAGGTAATAGGTGATAAAATTAATAAAGGACAACGGTCAAGAAGGAACATGGATGTATGAATGAGTATGGTTGCATAACACCGACAGGACACAACATATAAATAATGACTCATAGAGAGTGAAGTTATTATTATTATTATTAAAGAATTTACCATACATTGAATACGAAAGATATCCACATACTAACACGTGATTCAGTATTCAAGGTATGGAAGGAAATTAAGTTACTTTATGACGTCAGAGTGATTCACTCTGTACGTACAATATAAGGGAGGGACATTCGCTGTTTACAGCGAACTTCTAATGGCACAAACATGGATACTGTTCAACCATAGAAATGGTAAATCGCATGGTAGTGACACTGCTCTCTCCTGTGAAAAAGGATGTGGTGGTGGAGTGGAAGTTTATTTACAATATATTAAAAAAAATGAAACAGCGAATTTCGGGTTGGATTAATCAAGGCAATTTAGTGGGAAGAATGATAATTATATAATAATAATAAAAAAAAGAAATCAAGGGAAAATTTTAAAATTACAGCAAATAAATTAACAAGGTTGAGGTCTGATTACTAGGATTGTAGTGGAAATACTATGTCAACAAAGTACGATAAAGTCCGAAGTTGTCACCTTCAAAAATACAATTATAAGTATGATTAATTGTGGCAATCATACTACATAAACAATCTATAAACTAATGAACCATCTAAGTTATTTCTGGCATTTCGACATAATTATTTCAGTTAAAGTTCCAATTACAGGATTGAATCTAATTTAAGTAAAATTTTTAGTTTGTCCAACGTTATAGTAACAAGATTTACGGAACCGTGATAAATTCGGAAAGACTTCCAAGGTTAAGATAATTTTAGGGAAAAAGATACATACATAGTAAATAATGGTTAAAAGGAAAATTCAAAATTTAAGGTTCAGGAATTTTCAATTCATCTGGTGACTACTTGAAATGGAGTTTAATCCATCAGTAATGACAGAGATAAGAGTTTCCGAAGATATCATGATTATACAGTAAAAAACTAATCGTATTCACTATGGTAGATAAAAATTGAATTAAATTTTATTGGTGGACGAAGTCTTCAGCAGTGGGAGCACGGTTGCAGAATGTAAACTTATTTCAAGTCCGAATAAGTTGGTAAAAGATTAAAATTGATTTAAAGAAAAGTAAAATTAATTTATTGAAAACATGAAAATTTATCTAGTTACCGTTTTAGATACTTAGATATTGTTATCCATTAAGAATATCCAGGGAGAAGGAAGATAGAATTACGTAATAGACGATGTATAGACCTTGGGTCGTGTGTATTTGGCACAGAGTGCAAATGCTAGGTGGTTTACCCAAAAATGGGGAAAAGAATTTATAGTTGAAGTTATACGTGATTGCGTATACGTAGGAAAAAATATGGGTAATACGCGTGTCTAGCTGAGTGTATGTACAATATGAAAGTAATTGGTTCATCCCGGGAAGAACTGAATCCTTAGTGGTCATGGTAAATCATGAAATTTTGAAGAACAGATTAGCTTAGAGGTTGGTTAAAATTAACTTAATAAAACAACAGGCAAGATTATATATTGTAAGCAGCAATTAAGTTTAAATAAATTCAAATAATCCAGAGTAAACATCAATCAGTTAACTGCAATTAAATATACTTTATCGTGATAGCCAATGATTTTAGAATAGATTTATATGATAAAAATAAGATATGCGTAGTGAATTTCCTTTCCACTAAGTACGCCAATGATTTCAAGAGTGTTTCAAAGTGTGGGTAAGCGTAATTGGGTGAAAGTGTAATCAGTAGGAAAGTGAATTCAAATAGGTGTCGAAAGTAATAAAATTCAATCGGGATTATAGATTTTACGTAATTAACTCAGTTGCACGTATGAAGGCAATTAAAATGAATGCGCACTCAAAAAGACTTTAAATTAGTCAAAGTACATTGAGCGGCATTGGGAACTGAATTTAGGCACAGAATTCAATTCGATTAGTAACCTTCATAGCGTTATATTAGCAGTATCTCACCATTAATATTGACCAGAAGTATCAGTAGGACAATTGAATTTTATTTGACGAGTTGATGGGGCATAGATAATAACAGGTTTAGTGGAATTCATGGTAGGGCGCAGTTATGTTGTTATCAATATTGACATGGTGTAATAGAATTATTAGAAGGGGAAAAGGAATGGCATCCAGGTATAGTGTGTCAAAATTGGCTATAATTTTGGTTGATACCTTAACAACCGATATAAGAACATCTTAATGACAATTACTCAAGACTAATTCGAACAAAAAAAAAATCAAAAATAAAAGGTTGAAAATAGAACTCAATTATGAGCTATTCTGAACTGAACACTTATAGGTTATAAGTTCCATATAATTAAAATTAATTTAAAAAAATAAAACAAAAAACAACTTAACCTAAATTGAGGGTATGTTCGGTCATACGGGTGAATTTCACGAACATACGAAGCCAGACAAATCAGCTGCATGGTTAGGTTGTCTTGCGATCGGGCATGTGGGTCATTTGGTTAAAGGTTTTCGCAACATGCCGGGAAGCAATGGACTGACCATACGAGCCTTGCTTACTCAAGAGGTGGTGGTGTATCGGGATTAAGAAGAATGACTTTCACTGGTTTCAGAAAAGGATCCAGGAACAGCCAAAGAGAAAGATTTGCAAAGTAGAAGGCAAGAAGGGCGGAAACATGAATTCGCGGAAGAAAAATGAAAATGATCGATGGAACGATCATATTATGGTAGTGAGGAATATTCCGCGCTTGCCCTTCCCCGCGTACAACTTCCGACGGAG
The DNA here is from genome assembly GCA_023014485.1 of Bathynomus jamesi. Lineage (NCBI taxonomy): Eukaryota > Metazoa > Arthropoda > Malacostraca > Isopoda > Cirolanidae > Bathynomus > Bathynomus jamesi. Next base: position 26,488 of record JAJOZX010001959.1, on the reverse strand, counting down.
GAGTAGGTTCGGGTTCGCTCCCGGCACCTATGGGCTTAGCCTCGGAATTAGGTGTAAATTCCTCTACCTTTGAAAACAGAATCAAGTCATCTTCCTTAAATAGGGATTTAAGCGAAATGACCAAATCAGAACTTAAGGGAAATGAGTTTTCAAATTTATTTCGAATAGCCAGAACACTGGGAACTTCAAGTTCCGGCCTAACTGTCACTGAAGGAGGTGACTCGCTCTCGATGGAGTCACAGGGGTTTACTGTGAAGACATTCGAGTCTTCATACTCAAAATTACCAAAAGTATGTTGGTTTTCTAGTTCTTCGTTCGTCGGAACTAGAATGGAACAATTGACAATTGATGAAGAATCTTCCCCATCTGGTAGCAGTTCCTTTTTATTTTGAACTGGTTCCAGGGAGTCCGTCGGGCTCTCTGAAATGAGTCTTTCACCCTCAGCTGAAAAGACCGAAGAATAGGGGTGACAAACATACTCGAAAAGTGAGTTCTTTCCTCGAATTAGGCCTGCTTCTCTATCGGCCCAATAAAAATCGTGCGTAATAAGGAAATTCATCCCCAGGAGTAAGTCTCCATCCCAATTCAAATCAGATACGACCACAAATGGGGTCAGATAAGGGACTGAATCAAACTCAATAGGAAGGATGATTTCTCCGGTACTGTATTCTTCCCAGTCATCATCAATGCAGGACAAATGAGAATGCAAATCGAATTTTTCCGTAGCCACCTTGAGTAACTTCTCGTATACGTGTTGGTGAATGTAATTCGCCTGACAGCAAATTTCAACAAGAGCCAAAACTGCTTGGTTGTTAATAGAAGTTTTCATAAAAATTTGTGGGTGTTCTTCCATGAGCTCCATTTCAAGAGTCCAAGAAGGCGTCTCCGAAACATGTGAACATGCTTCGTCTGCATCAGCGATGGTTTCGCACGAGGTTGGGGTATTGGGAGGAAAACCAAAATTTGGAATATCGCAATCAGGGGAATCGGGTGACCAACTGGAAAGACCTGATGTCGGCAATTGACAATACGTCTCTACGTGAGCACTTTGCTCTTTAGGAAAAGATTGCTTGCTACACTGCTCCGAACACGAATTGACGGAGTTAAAACAAAACGGAGGGACGGCTTGGTCCTCACTATAGTAATTTAAAAAGAAGTCACTGGGACATGATCGATTCGTTACGAAACTGTTACTGTCATCATAAACATCACAATGCTTATGAAAATTCATAAAAACTGACTCGCCTACAGGACCTTGTGGGGCATTCTCCCCAGCTGCTACTACAGCAGAAAAAGCATCATCTGAAGCAAGATGACGGTCATCATGACCAAAAAAATCAAAAACAGGGTCATCTTTCAGACCACTTAAACGAGGCGGCATTGCCGATTGATCAAAAACAGGGTCATCTTTCAGACCACTTAAACGAGGCGGCATTGCCGATTGATCAAAAACAGGGTCATCTTTCAGACCACTTAAACGAGGCGGCATTGCCGATTGATCAAAAACAGGGTCATCTTTCAGACCACTTAAACGAGGCGGCATTGCCGATTGATCAAAAACAGGGTCATCTTTCAGACCACTTAAACGAGGCGGCATTGCCGATTGATCAAAAACAGGGTCATCTTTCAGACCACTTAAACGAGGCGGCATTGCCGATTGATCAAAAACAGGGTCATCTTTCAGACCACTTAAACGAGGCGGCATTGCCGATTGATCAAAAACAGGGTCATCTTTCAGACCACTTAAACGAGGCAGCATTGCCGATTGGCCGTTGGCCGAAGTAAACTCAAAACAATTCGGGTCCTGTGGAGAAAAGTTATCATAAACATGGTCATCCTGACCATCTAATGCGTCCTCTTTGGGACATGCATCATCTAAACCAAAAACAACATCAGTAACAGAATTCGCGTCCTTTTTGGGACATGCATGGATATCTGATCCATCTGAATCAAAAACGAGGTCTTCTCGACCAAAGTTCACTGAATGAACTATGTCAACTGAACTAACTGAATCAGTTGAGTCAATGTCCGAATGACAAAAATTACTGACAATTTGAGGAGCAGTGTCTAAATCATCGTACAAGTCATGGCCATCGGGACCAACACGGTTGTCCTGACCATGGCGAGAAGATAAATTCTGATTTTCAACATCGGTTGCACAGCAATCATCCAAGTTGTCTGAATTCACATTTAACAAAGAATTGGTCACATCCCCATTTACATTACAACAATTATTAACGTAAGTATTACACTTACTTTCAACGGAAGTTTCATTATAAAGACTTCCAACAGAAGTACCTTTATAATTATATAAATCAACAATTTCATTGTTGTCGTTACTGTTTTCAACATTAGCATCACAAACACTGTCACAAGATGCTTCACAAAAATCATCATCAGGAGAGGCTGTGAGTTCTAGCCTCGAAGGGAATTCATTTGATGAACAAGCTGGAACCAACGGTTCAAAGACAACTGAGTCAGAGAAGAAAGTTGGGTCAGGATTACCCAAATCTTCCAAGGGTGACGTTTCATCGTCACTATCCAGGTTCTGCTCGGGTGCCTCGCACCAGAGAAGGAAATAACGTCTTTTATCCCATTTAGCGACGAAGCATTCATCCAAAAAGTCGAAATGGAATCCGTAGGGTCGTAGGGATTCTGGGCCAATAATTAAATCACAATCGGGACAATATTCTGATGGCACTAACGAGACAATCATACTACATAAACAATCCTATAAACTAATGAACCATCTAAGTTATTTCTGGCATTTCGACATAATTATTTCAGTTAAAGTTCCAATTACAGGATTGAATCTAATTTAAGTAAAATTTTTAGTTTGTCCAACGTTATAGTAACAAGATTTACGGAACCGTGATAAATTCGGAAAGACTTCTAAGGTTAAGATAATTTTAGGGAAAAAGATACATACATAGTAAATAATGGTTAAAAGGAAAATCCAAAATTTAAGGTTCAGGAATTTTCAATTAATCGGGTGACCAACTGGAAAGACCTGATGTCGGCAATTGACAATACGTCTCTACGTATTGTTTTTTTAGTATAGATGTCTCGTTAGTGCCGTCAGAATATTGTCCCGATTGTGATTTAATTATTGGCCCAGAATCCCTACGACCCTACGGATTCCATTTCGACTTTTCGGATGGATGCTTCGTCGGGTTGGATTAATCAAGGCAATTTAGTGAGAAGAATGATAATTATATTAATGAAATAATAAAAAAAAAGAAATCAAGGGAAAAATTTTAAAATCACAGCAAATAAATTAACAAGGTTGAGGTCTGATTACTAGGATTGTAGTGGAAATACTATGTCAACAAAGTACGATAAAGTCCGAAGTTGTCACCTTCAAAAATACAATTATAAGTATGATTAATTGTGGCAATCATACTACATAAACAATCCTATAATTAATTTTAACCAACCTCTAAGCTAATCTGTTCTTCAAAATTTCATGATTTACCATTGACCACTAAGGATTCAGTTCTTCCCGGGATGAACCAATTACTTTCATATTCTACAACACAGCTAGACACGCGTATTACCCATATTTTTTCCTACATATACGCAATCACGTATAACTTCAACTATAAATTTCTTTATTTTTGGGTAAACCACCTAGCATTTGCACTCTGTGCCAAATACACACGACCCAAGGTCTATACATCGTCTATTACGTAATTCTATCTTCCTTCTCCCTGGATATTCTTAATGGATAACAATATCTAAGTATCTAAAACGGTAACTAGATAAATTTTCATGTTTTCAATAAATTAATTTTACTTTTCTTTAAATCAATTTTAATCTTTTACCAACTTATTCGGACTTGAAATAAGTTTACATTCTGCAACCGTGCTCCCACTGCTGAAGACTTCGTCCACCAATAAAATTTAATTCAATTTTTATCTACCATAGTGAATACGATTAGTTTTTACTGTATAATCATGATATCTTCGGAAACTCTTATCTCTGTCATTACTGATGGATTAAACTCCATTTCAAGTAGTCACCAGATGAATTGAAAATTCCTGAACCTTAAATTTTGGATTTTCCTTTTAACCATTATTTACTATGTATGTATCTTTTTCCCTAAAATTATCTTAACCTTAGAAGTCTTTCCGAATTTATCACGGTTCCGTAAATCTTGTTACTATAACGTTGGACAAACTAAAAATTTTACTTAAATTAGATTCAATCCTGTAATTGGAACTTTAACTGAAATAATTATGTTGAAATGCCAGAAATAACTTAGATGGTTCATTAGTTTATAGGATTGTTTATGTAGTATGATTGCCACAATTAATCATACTTATAATTGTATTTTTGAAGGTGACAACTTCGGACTTTATCGTACTTTGTTGACATAGTATTTCCACTACAATCCTAGTAATCAGACCTCAACCTTGTTAATTTATTTGCTGTGATTTTAAAATTTTTCCCTTGATTTCTTTTTTTTTATTATTTCATTAATATAATTATCATTCTTCTCACTAAATTGCCTTGATTAATCCAACCCGAAATTGTCACTGTTTCATTTTTTTTAATATATTGTAAATAAACTTCCACTCCACCACCACATCCTTTTTCACAGGAGAGAGCAGTGTCACTACCATGCGATTTACCATTTCTATGGTTGAACAGTATCCATGTTTGTGCCATTAGAAGTTCGCTGTAAACAGCGAATGTCCCTCCCTTATATTGTACGTACAGAGTGAATCACTCTGACGTCATAAAGTAACTTAATTTCCTTCCATACCTTGAATACTGAATCACGTGTTCAGTATGTGGATATCTTTCGTATTCAATGTATGGTAAATTCTTTAATAATAATAATAACTTCACTCTCTGAGTCATTATTTATATGTTGTGTCCTGTCGGTGTTATGCAACCATACTCATTCATACATCCATGTTCCTTCTTGACCGTTGTCCTTTATTCATTTTATCACCTATTACCTATTTTATTACCTATTACCCATTGTCTAGTTATTCTCTATCAACTTATCAGTCTATGTTTACTCGTGTCTATATTACGCGCACAACCTATTGTGTGACGAATGATATGTGTACACTACCATGTGCAGTCGTACATGTCTATTGACGATCATGATACGTACATGTATTCTTTTTTGTTTTTATTTTCTTTATTATTTCACCACTCGCAAGTTGTCTATTATTGCTGAGACGAAGGCTCGAATTCCGATTACGTCGTCAAAAGCGAGCCTCTGAATTCGAACTCTTCTCTCTTGCCTCTGCTACCAATTTATAACGTTAAGATGTGATGTTATATTATTATAATATACCATATTGTTCCCTGCCAGGCTACTGGTTAATCTCTACATAGTTACCCACGTTCCCATTATCTGTACTTACTATTTCTACCTAATTGTCATTCAAATTCCGTTACTTATGTCTTACGTTATCATTAATGTCCGTGTACTTTCAAATGAAAAGTACACCATATCTTCTCTCCGCTTTCCTCATCGCTGGCTAATTAGACTTTCAAATCATGATAACCAACCATTCCTCTAATAAGATTAGACATAATTTGGCGTAATCACTGTTAACTATAAATATATAACATTGTTGTTAATCCCCTTTAAATTATAAAACAACGGAGAACTCTCCTTCATTGTTTAAATTGTGTTACCTATTCAGATTACTTCAGTATTAGATATGTCAATTAACAAATTGCTAAAATTGTAATTAACGGTAATTAATGTATGTAATATAATGTAATTTATGTACTTAATGTACTCTGTACATGTCGGTCCCCCGACATTATGTCGCCACCCAAAAGTGTATACCTTACAAAAATTAGTATCTTTTTTTGTTAACTTTTTGCTTAAATTATGCTTAACGTCAGAATTCTTGCTCTCCAGCTAAAGTGGGAGCTTAACCTTCGACTGCATTCCCCCAAAATTGAGGCTTATTTATTTCTGTATTGTAAATTAAATCATTCCTGCCTGAGCTCTTGATACCAGAGGTTGCACCTCGACCCCTTTTAAATTTCCTCCCTGAGCCGTTGTTACCAGAGGTGGCTCCTCTCTCATCTTAAATTCCTGCCTGAACCTTCACCCGAGGAGGCCGAGCCCCCCTCACTTTAAATTCCTGCCTGAGGCTTAGACCAAGGAGGCCAAGCCTCCTCATTTTAAATTCCTGCCGTAACTCTTACTCGAGGAGGACAAGCCTCCTCGCTTTCAATTCCCACCTTAACTATTGTGAAATGGGGTTGAACCTCTACCCCTGTAAACTCCTGTTTGAGCTGTTGTTGTAAGAGGTAAAACCTCTCCCCCTGTAAACTTCTGATTATTTATCAGTGCCTCATTCTGTATAAACTTTGTAAATAAAAGAATTTATGAGTGAACTAAAACTCCAATTTTTGAAGTGAAGTGTTTCCATTCATCCCTTCGGGAAAAAAACAAACTTGGTAGGAACTAATTATATTGATACTCGGAAACTCTCGGCCAAGGCCGAGCTTACCCAACAAAGGACCACCTTCGTTGGATTGTCCAAAGTGCATTAACCCTAAAAAGTCGCAAGCGGGCAGAGGCTCGCACAACGTATGCGCGACACTGGAGGCCCGCAAAACCTATGCGCGACACTTACTTACTTTACTTCGTAGCCCCCGGGTTCTCTTATGCGAACCTGGCAGCGCTCAGGTATCCCGCGACCACCGTGGGACGGGTCCATAGGTCTTGTAGAGAGGTAATGTTGGAGTTGTGTCTTTGTTGAGAGAGTGTGTGGCAGTGTAAGAGTAGGTGTTCTGTGTCCTCAGGGTGGAGGTAGCATTTTTGACAGGTGGAGGTGTCAGCTAGGTGGAGTCTGTGTCTATATTGTTGGAGGGAGGGGTGGTGGCCTGAACGGAGCCTGGCCAGAGTAACTCTTGTTTTCCTTGGGAGGGTTTGTTCGCTCTGATGGACTACAGGGGGAGTATCGTGAAGGACAGTGTTGTGTGGTTGGCCAAGTAGGTATTTCCGGGTGAATTCTGTGTGGAGATGTTTAATGGGGTTGATGTTTAGGGGAGGGGGGGGGATATTGTTCAGTAGGTGTGAATAGTGAGCAGCAGGAGTACGTTTTTTTGTTGCGGGGTGGGGGATTGTGTAATGTGAGATGGTGACAGGGGTGGTCTTGGGCCAGTGCTCTGGAGAAGAATTGAGTCCGTCATGTTCATGTGGTGTTCAATGGGGAGTATTTTCGTATCTGCATGTAGATGTGGGATGGGTGTGGTTCGGAGGCAGCCAGTAATGCTTCTGAGACCTCTGTTTTGTGTGGTCTGTATCTTTTTCTGGTTTGTGTGGGAGATGGATGGGGACCAGGTGGGGGTAGCGTAAGTTAGGGTAGTACGTACAAACTGTTTGTATAAGATACTGAGGGATTCCTTCTGTTGACTGAATGTTATGGAGGTGAGTGTTCTGAGAGTGTTGAGTTTTTTTGTTGCTTTGGAGCAAATGTTTGATATGTGGGGGGAAAAGGACATGTGTGTGTCTAGGGTGAGGCCAAGGATTGTTGGGGTTTTGTTTAGAGGCAGGGGATGTCCCATGAGGGTGACACTCGGGTGTGCTTGGGATTCGTGGCAGTCTGAGGTTAGGAGGGTGATGGAGGATTTTTGAGGGGATGCTGACATCCTATTGTTAGTCAGCCAGAGTTCCAGATTGGTAATGTACTGCTGGATCAGGCGTGTGGTGGTGTTATGGTTATGGTTATGGTGTTGTGCTGTTATGGTCAGGTCATCTGCATAGGCGGAGACGTGGACATGGGGGGAGAGAGGTTGTGGGAGGTCGTGCATGAAAAGGTTGAAGAGGATTGGAGAGAGTATGGAGCCCTGTGGGATGCCATTGTATAGTCTGTAGGTTTTGGATGAGTGTTGTTTGTGTATGACTTTGCCAAGTCGGCCTGCAATGAGATTAGTAAGCCATTTCTTGTCATTGGTGGGGATGTCGAGATCAATAATCTTTTGTGCAAGAATGTGGTGTGGGACAGTGTCGAAAGCTGCTTTGATGTCGATGGCAACAAGGACTATGCGGGCAGGGGGGGATAGTTGGTTGAAGCCATCTAAGATGTGTTGGGTTAGGTTTGTAAGAAGCATTGTGGTGGAGTAGGCAGACCTGAAGCCGTGTTGGGTTTGTGAAAATGTAATGTGTGGTTGTATGCGTCTTAATATCAGTTTCTCAAGGACTTTGGAAATGGTTGAGAGAAGGGAGATTGGCCAGTATGAAGCAGGTAGGTTGGCGGGTTTATTGGGTTTCAGTATTGGGATGATGTGTGCCAGCTTCCAGGTAGAGGGTATGATATTGTGAAGTCAGGAGTAATTGAATATGTTTGAGGGCTGCAATAGCAATTGGACCAAGGTGTTTGAGGTGAATGTTTGAAATGTGGTCTGGGCCTTCAGCATGAGAATTTTTGAGGGATTTTATGGCTGCAGCTGTGCCTTGGGGTGTAAATGGATGTGGTTGTTGTGGGTCGGCTGAGAGTTTCCGTATGTTTTTGAGGATTTTTCTATTATTGGTAACAGTGATTTTATGGCTAATTTTTGAGTAGTGGTGCATGAGTAGGTTGCAGTGTTTTTGTGGGGATGGAATTTGGTTACAGTTGGGGGGTGGGTTAGTATATATATATATAATATATATATATATATATATATATATATATATATATATATATTATGGATGACTGGTATAAATTGGTAGCATTTCAAATACACATGCACATAACTTGCAAAAATATTCCAGTGTAAAAGTGTTAATATAGTTATATATAAAAGTGTTCTAGTATAAGCTGTACCGTATATGAATTATTTTTATCATGATTTTGTTATAGTATTATGGAAGTTTTCATTTCACTTGGCTATTAGCTATTATGGGAAAATATATCTAGCTGAGTATATTAAGGCAAAGATTTGCTTAAATTAATTTCCTGATTATTATGAATTTGGTATATAGTTTTGCATGTAGGCATAAAGAAGGGTTTTCCTCTGTATGACCCATTGAAAGTTTAGAGAATTTTGCATGATTTTCTGTTTGCTTTTTATTACAGCCAAAAATTCAAGTATTTGGGACAGATGGAAGGTATGCAATGGCACTGTATTCTGCAGCATCAAAGAAGTCGGCTTTGAATAATGTTGAAAATGACCTCAATGAATTTTCTGTAAGCATAAACAAACCCTTTTCACATTGGCTAGCTTGTTTCAGGACTAACATTTCTTTTGCTATTATTATTACTAGAGATATACATGCACATTTATTTCCATTATCCCTTTCATACAGCAAATTTGAGTTCTTCATAAGCTCATGAAATAGGGGTTATGCTTTCTGTGAAGTTTCCAATTTTTTATAAAAATCTTTAGAAAGCTTTCTAAATCATTATGAAATGCTATCAAAGAAAACATTTTTCACTAAGTACAGACCTGCTGTTGAACTTGTAATGCTTTTTCTATGATTCATTGAACCAGGTGAGCAAATCTTATTCACAACCAGGGTATTAGAAATACTACTAACCAGTGTGTCAGCTTATTCATGATAATTTTGCAGCAATTTATTATTGTATGAATTACTTCAAGTGGTAGGGGTGGGGGTGTTAGGCAGTGTTTTAATCACTTGAATATTTTAGATTTTACTTTTTTCAGTTTTGCAAAGGTTCGTAAGTTGCCAGAATTTGAAAGTTTTGAAAACAAAAATGTTATGTATTATAAACAGAGAACTACCAAGATAATACTGTACAACAGTTCTAACCTAAAAGGAATAATGATAACCTCTCAAGTTTAAACTGCAGAAAGATAAAAAATGTGTTTAATGAAGTTTCTATGAGAATAAGTATTTTTGTTTACAAGTTTTATTTCACTTTGTATCTTTATCATGATCTCTTGGGTTTGAATATTTTAAATATATCTTAGATTGTGTTAATTTAAAACATGTAACTTGCAAAAAATAGAAAATAAAAACAAAAAATGCCAGTGTCGCTGGTAATAGAAGTTGTAAACGTCAGTAAAAGGATGGACTTAACTGTACAGCAGCCCTCTTTATATGTGAACTCAATTTATGTGCATTTGCTTATACACGATCAACAAAACAGAATGTTATTCAGTATATGTGACCATGATCCATATTTATGGAATTTAACAAACTACCGTACCAATCAGCTGAAGGAATTATTTGTACTTGCATATATGTAGAGGTGTTCTTTGGTGCTTCACTAGCACCATGTCAGTGTGCTGCGCATTGGTGAGTTTCTGCATAATGTATTTTATATTCTATTATTAATGTACAGTGCCCGCGAAAAGTATCCGATCACTCAAGAAAATACAATATTTTCCCTTGATATTCAGAGACACGTAATTCACTTTCTATTTGTTCTAGCGACATCTGGTAACTTTGAGGTTGCTCGCTGATATGAGAGCTATCCAACGCATTCTCAAATTAGTGTTCTGGTAGCCTTCGTTGCGGGTGGCTGTATCTCAAATTTGTCAGATTTCACTGTGTGTGTAAATTTCTTTTTTTTTTTTTTTTTTTTTTTTTTTTTTTTTTTTTTTTACAGAAAGTGGTGTAAATAAAATTTATATATAATGTGTGCTAAAAAACAACTTAAGAGTGATTGTCGAGGTGCTATTGTTGCTTTGCATGCATGTGGGAAATCACAGAGACCGATAGCTAAGGAATTAAACATATCCCAAAGTACCGTTAATTTATGGGTTTCACGGGCTAAGAACAATGGTGGCCTAACCACGCCAGTCCCTAAAAAACGATCTGGCAGACCGAGAAAAACAAATTCGCGAACAGACAAACTTATGAAACGTTTAGTATTGAAAAACCCAACAATAACTGCGAAAGAAATAAAATTTAATATGAATAATTTGTTATCTGGTGTTTCTGAACGAACTATCCAGGAGCGGCTCCAAAAAGAACTCGGATTACCATCTCGCCATGCTGCTAAGAAACCGTTCATTAATGAAAAAATGCGTAAAAAACGTGTCGCATTTTGTAAAAAATACATTCATTGGACTGTTGATGACTGGAAGAAGGTTTTATTTAGCGATGAGTCGACATTTTTGACATTCAGAAGTTGTCCAAAAAAGGTTCGCTGGCCTATTGGCTCAAATAGGATGGACCCTAAATACACCCTAAAGACAATGAAACACCCTCCAAGTGTGATGGTTTGGGGTTGTTTCGGTTACTATGGGCGTGGAAACTTATATTTTCTTCCGAAGAACACAACTATGAATGGTGCACGGTATTTAGCAATGCTACAGGATAAACTTCCAATGGCAATGGCAATCCAAAGGACAAAAACATACATGCATGATGGTGCACCATGTCACAGGGCCAAAATAGTGACAAAATGGATTACTGACAATAAATTTGATATTTTGGATTGGCCTGGTAATAGTCCAGATCTCAATCCGATAGAAAATCTGTGGCTAATAATAAAAAATAAGGTTGAATGCCACGACACTGGCTCAGTCGAAAAATTACAAGAGGCCATCAAAAAGGTATGGTGCAAGGAAATATCAGTGGAAGTTTGTCAAAACTTGATTAAATCCATGCCAAAACGTCTAGAACAAGTCATCCAAACCAAAGGACAGATGACAAAATACTAATATAAGGTTAGTATACATTTAAACATTGTTTTTTATGTAAAAAATACAAATTTCAAGGGTGATCGGATACTTTTCGCGGGCACTGTACATGTATATTAAATATTAGGTTGAATATAATTCTTATATTCAGCTATATCAGTATTTTAATTTTTGTTGTCAAAAATTCTTGAGCTGCACATGCTTTACCCCCTATAATACACTATCTCTATGGGAAAATGTGATTTGATTTATACAATTTTGATATAAATAATGGTTTCCACGAACACATCTATCATGTAAATAGAGGACTTACTGTATTTAATGAGAGTAACATTGTTCTGTCGCGAGTTTTAAGGGGCAGGCAAGTTATAAAAGGATCAAAGCATTGCATTATGTAGATAGGTTCATAAAGGATCCCTAATCCCTTAAATTCATTCCATTTTGGGTAGCTAAATTTTAAATGATCTTTGGATAATTATATCCATTAATACCTACTTCAGCAACTTAGTCAAATTTAGTACAGGTAAAAACTAAGTCAGTTGTAGGTTATCAAAATAAAATCTGAACCATTTGGTGGATTTAACTAATAATTGATTTAAATTTATTAATGATACTTTACCCCAGTTGAAAATGGCATCTGACATTTCTTAAACAGGGTTGTTACAGTGAATTAGGGTTGTTTTGTTAATAATACAATGATAGGGCCTACTTGAATTTGCTCCTTTTTACTGTTCACTTAGCCCATTAATCCCTAAAACTATTCCCTCCCCTGATATTTCTTGATATATTCAACTTCAGAGAGACTTTAAATAAACATGAAATAGTTATGATACACAAAAATTTAAAATAAAAATTAATATTAGTGTTAAAATGTGGCCTCAAAAAAGGACGCTGGGCATTAATGGATTAAATCATTTTTCATCAGAGATTGCTGAAAACTGACCCCACATTGCGAGAATTCCTCTTCAATCCACTTTTGAGCAAAGAACTCAAGAAATCTGCCATTGATTCTGTTCTTAAAAAGAAGAAAGGAAGCCCTCTTACAGCTAATCTCCTTGGTAAGAAATAATCACTTTTATGCTGCCAAAGTAAAAATATTGTCATTATGCAAATATGATGCAATTAGTTAATGTTCTAAATGAAAATCTTTTATATAACACACACACACACACACACACACACACACACACACACACACACACACACACACACCTTTTTTTCCCTCCACTAGTACCAGAGCACATTTTGAACCTTAGTAATAGAATTGAAGTTTTTAATTTGGCCTTAATAGAAAAATGTATGAACATGAGACATCTTCATTTTATCTATCTTTAAGAAAGGTATTCAGCTTGAAAATGGTCACACCTGCGTTCAAAATGTTGTGAACATTCAGAAATGTTATTGTCAGGGAGATTTAACTGGTTCATCTTGTTCTGAATGTTATGACCAGGGCTGCTGAGAGGGTGGGGAAGCCAGGTTAAATCTCAGGGGCCTGGAAAGAGGGGGGATAAAATCTAAAAATATTAATAAAGCAATTGATTAAATAAGAGAGGAAATATAATTAATGAACATACATTTTATAGAGATTATCATAGTTAAACTGAAACAGATAAAATCTTATCTGTGTGGTCCACCAATGCCCAAGACTGATTGACAGATCTGGGAACCATTGTAATTGAAAGCCAGTTAGCCCATACTTTAAATTTCATCAGAATCATTTACCACTTTGCTAGAGAGAAGGCAAAGAAAGTACACTTCTAATTATGAAAATCTTGCAGTAAACAATTGTCTTTCCTGCATGGACTGGTACTGCATTTGTAAATTGTATGGTGATAGAATTAATGTAATTGATTTGAAAAATAAAATGGTCATTTTCTTCCAAGTTGTTTATTTGTACTGTATGTTTTGAATAGTGACTTAGACATATAATCAGTTTGCTTGTTACATACTCCAAAAACATTCATAATAAAATACTGAGTAAACAGGGGGGCCCATTAGCCCTGTTCAAAAATCAACTTTTTCTTATTTTCATAGGTTTCTGTACTTTTTCCCATGCTTTTTGACCTGAAAAGGCCGAAAATCACAACCATTTTGACCTAGGTTGTTGGGAAGCATTGCCGCATGGAGCTTTAAGTTTTCTGCCTTGAAATCGGCCAAAAGCACCAGTTCCAGGGTCCCTTGAATCATGTTTTGCACTATAACTTTTTATCTAAACAAGATAGAGCAACAAAATAGGCACCAAATTAGTGTTTTTAATCCTCTTTCTAACTTATACAATTATGATAGTCTTGGAACAAGAAATGGCACATTGGTACATACAAAGATTTCAGAAATATCACAAAATTCGTTTTCTCACACTCAAGGCAGACAAGGCGCCTTATTCATGACACAAATTTGAGATTAACATTTTGTCACAAGTCTAATCGATCAAGAAGTGAAAGCATTACATGATGATTAATTTCATAATGACATTTACACAGTCAGTTGTTGAGAGTTTGTTTCTTGAAGCTGTCAAAGCGGCGTCTGTTGAACTCCACAGCTTGAAGGAGATAGTCCCTTTGCTTGGCATCTGTTGTTATGACATTTGCAAAGTCGCTCATCATCTTGACACCACGTTCAGCAATGTCATTCACCGCTTTCAGATTCTTAACATAGTCCAACGCTTTTCTGTAGTCCTCATTCTGTGGCCAAGACGTGACAGGTTCCAGAAGCCACTCGGATCCAATGTTCAGTGTGTCCAGCAGGAAATGTGATTCTGGGCCAATGAGATCAACCAGGGTGGTCTTAGCTGTGACACACTGGAATAGAGGCTTTCCTGTTCTGAAGCTGTCTGGCTTCTCAGTGGCATGTAACTGGGCAGCAATGTCGTGCTTCAATGTGTCACTCAATCTACTGCTGAACAGGGCAAATGGCACGACTTCCTGCGTCAGGTACCATTTGTGGTTTTCCATCTTAAGTACTGCATCAGCAAGCTCTGGGTCAGTTTTCTTGTACTTCAACATGTCCTGGATTAGACTTAGATCATTCACGGGAGCATCTGCAGCAGACATTGACATCATCCATACAGGAGTGTAGAACAGCAAGGAAGGTGTTGAGTCTTTCCAGCTTTGATACAGTGTCTTCGTCGTACTCAAGTTGATCTGCAAACATCAGCATTTTCATGGAGTACAGGTTTCTGGCCATCCATCTGGCCTGATGAATGGCACCTGGTCGACTCCAGTGAATACCTCGAGGAGGCGTTCCTCCAAGAACAATGACTGTCAGTTCAGCCATTTCCCTGTAGTCGGCTCTTGGAAGCCTTTCTGCTGTTAGAATGTCTTGGAGTATTTCTTCACTGTTCTTCTTTTCCTTCAGCCATTTGCTGTTGATAGCCAGCATCTTTGGGTTTTCCTTGGACAAGTCCGTCCAAACATCCTTCAGATGCTCAAACCAGGGATTATCTGGCCCCTTCACCTTCCCAAACAGCTTCTCCCAAACTGCTGCTCCTAGGATTTCCAGGATGTGATGTTGACAGGCCAGATAAAACACCTTTTTGTTCAGCATTTTCTCTAGCAGTTTGGCAGCTGCTCTGTGAACTCCACTGTTACTGGATGTAGTGTCAAAAACAAGGGCAGTAACATTATCCGTAAGTTCCCATGTCTCCAGTAAATCCATTGAAGCCTCAGCCTGAGCTGTGCCAGAAGAATTGTCGATGACAGGTACTCCCAATAACTTTCCTTCAGTGTATGAAGGTGGACCAGACACTAGCACAGCTAAAGTCTCTGAGGTACTTCCAGGTTCACTGCCCAAGACATCTTTGAGCAACTTTCCATCCCAGTGTAAGGCAGCGTACTGTGGGGGTTTTTCACAAAACTTGGACATGTGACTCTGGCTGATATTATACCTGGACAGCATTCTGTTGCGACGTGTTGGAGATGACGAAGTTATCCAGATCAGCCCCTCCAGCTTTCAAGGTGGCAGAAACCATGGCAGTAACTTGATTGTCTGATAAACCAAGACGATCAGCTGTATTGCAGATGACATCACATTCCATGACCTTCCTTGGAAACGTCAAAGTCACACTAGTCAGTGTCTTGATGGTGAGAACATCCAGGACGAGGCTGATGGTAATCCATGTCCTCTGTGTTAGCGTCGTTGTCAGTTGAGTCACCCCAGGTAATGTCATCCACATGAACAACTGCCTCTTGTTCTGCTGCAGCTGTAAAATAGTACATGTTAAGACAGTAATTGTTAAGTACATGCTAAATATCGCAATGGAGTAAAACTTAAAACTTTTTGTAGCGTTCAAAGTAATTAGTTTTACCTTGTTCTTGTCTATGCTGCAGTCTTTCATTCCTCGCTGCTTGCTGCAGTGATCTTGTCTCAAAAATCTTGTCATGACCAGACATATGACCTTTCCTCTCAGTCTTTTGGTCTTCGTAGAACCTGATATCCTCATCTTTCTTCTCTCTGGATAACAGTCTGTTCTGTATTTCCTGGATTGCATCTGGAGCTCCTATATCGAACAGGCTGTCTAATTCCAGCACAAATGCTCCTCTTTTTCCTCCAGGGTTACTTGCTCTTCCTTTGCTTTTCACCAGAGCACGATGTTTCTCATGTAGTTTCATGAAGAGCTTCATTGCATTGTACTTGGTCATTGTCTTGATCCTAGCCATCTGCCAGAATGGGATGATAGATTCAACTGTTTCATATGCAAGGTCTTGAACCATGGGCCTCCCTGCATTTTCCGGTAAATTCTGAAGATTAAGGAAATACTGGAACGCCTGTCTGTTGGTGGGAAGCTGGGAACCACTGATAAAAGCTGAAGGGTATCCAACCAGGAAAGTTTGTGAGAGATCTGGTAGATGGCCCAGTTGACACCTGCCTGTGGACAGTACGTGGAGGTTCTGAGATATCAACTGTGCGCCCACGGAGCTCCCTCAGCTCCTTGCTTAATGCCATTGTGAAGTTGTAACTTGTAGATGGTTTTCTAGATTCTGATTGAGTTTCTGTTGTTTCCTGAAAAATGATAATTATTATTATTATTATTAATTATTTTTTTTTTTAATTTTATGCTCTTTCATTTGATACCTAATTTGTTGCTCTATCTTGTTTAGATCAAAAGTTAAAGTGCAAAACATAATTCAAGGGACCCCGGAATTGGCGCTTTGGCCGATTTCAAGGCAGAAAGTTTAAGCTCCATGCGGCAATGCTTCCCAACATCCTAGGTCAAAATAGTTGTGATTTTCGGCTTTTTCAGGTCAAAAAGCATGGGAAAATGTACAGAAACCTATGAAAATAAGAAAAAGTTGATTTTTGAACAGGCCTAGGAGCCCATATACCAATCCTTCGGAGCTATTGAAGAATAGGGACCCCAGCCTTCTTTAGTTAGGCTTATAAGGCTAACTAACGAAAATATCGCAACCTAACTTAACCAATCGTTAGGTTAACTGTACACCCTTGATGATTGGTTAGGTTACGTCATGATATTTTCATTAGTTAGCCTTATAAAGCTAACTAAAGAAGGCTGGGGTCCCTAGTCTTCAATAGCTCCATTCCTTCCCTGGGGCCCGTGGCAGCTCTCAATGGCCCTTGTTATGAAAAGAAACTTGGGTTTTTTAATTTTTTTATTTTGAGAATGAAATAGGTTGGAAGATGGTTAACATTCCAATTATGAGGTTTCTGTTATGAACAGCATAATAACGTTTAGCAACAATAAGTAAGTTGCTCCTAACTGCTATATTGAGGCATTTTGGCTTTAAATAATAGACTGTGAAGACGTTTTCTTATTTTAGTTGAGGGAGAGGGAGACCTTGGGAATTTTATCACAGTGCCTTGCAGTCCAAATCCCATCCATGTATCTAACATTTCAAGGAACAAAATTCCTTCCTTCCATAGGTGTTATGACAGATAATGGAAGAATACGAAATATCGAGGGAGTTGCCAGTGCATTTTCCACAATTATGGCAGCTGAGAGAGGAGAAGTCATCTGTGAAGTCACCACTGCAAAGGTGACTATATTCATTTTTTGCAGTGTTGGGCACTAAAGCGTTAATCCGATAACAGTTAATTAACGAAGTTAACTTTTTTTAACGGACTATTAACGGAAGTTAATTTCCATTTATCGTTATCGGACCAGTTAACTTCCGATAACTCGATATTTAGTCTGTTAAAGCCGTTAACACGTTAACTGCGAGGAGTCATTCACGGAAGATCACCGCTCCGCGAATAAATTCAAACCGCCATAACTTCAGTTTGCTTCCAGATCTCGCAAGGGGAGGTTGGGGAGGCCCAAGAGGTCAAGACTGGCAGTTGGGCCTAACTTTGAGAAGTTGGTCTTTCTGAAGGGCAACCAGCACATTGTGTCAGTCTTTAATAAATGTGCCTAAAATTTAATTTTACCTTTCAGTTCCCGCCATAATAATTCTCTGGTAAATTAAAATTTAGTTAATGGTTAGTGGTTACAAGGGTTTCAAAACATGTAATCAGTACATTTTTTATTAAAAATATAAAAAAAAGTTGCAAAATTTGATAAAAATAGTTAAATACCTATTTATTGTTGGATTTTGCATAAATAAATATTTTCTATGGGTTTTAAAGCTTTTTTCCTTGATTTTTTTTAAATGTTAGTAAAGAAATAGTTATCGTTAACGGATTATCGTTAACTTCCGTTAACTTTGTAGTAAAATTATCGGATTATCGTTATCGGAGTTAAAAATTGGGGTTAACAGATTATCGTTATCGAAGTTAACTTTTTGGTTAACGGTGCCCACCACTGATTTTTTGGCAAATTGGTATAATCACCAGACAGTGATTGTAAGATGGGGTGATGGCTATTCAGAGCCTTTTCCTGTTACGAGTGGTGTCTGGCAAGAAGGGATATCTCCCAATTTCACTGTACATATAAATGATCCATCTGATACTACTTGTAAAGTAGGTGACAATACATGTGCAAAAATTGTTAATCCTCTTATGTATGAAAATCGTTATCATTCCTCCATCTGTGAAATGGTTGAGCAAACTTTGACAACTTGTGAAAAGTACAGGCATGAATGACTTAATATAACTAAATGTCATGTTATGATTGTGGGGGCCACTAACACTAATTCTGCCTTTCCTATTTTCCAGTGTTGTTTGTATGGTAATTGGGTTTAGTTTTAGGTTTGGTACCATTTTTCGATCATTTTCCATATGTAGATTATGATGTACCTATCTTCTTTCCAGTGAGTACAGATTTAGTTTGCGTAGTCTTTCCCAGTAGTTGAGTTCTTTGCAGCCATCAATCTTGGCTGTGAAATGCCTTTGCGTTTCTTCTAGTTTATTAATTTTTCTTTTTTATATGGGGACGTCAAAACTGAGCAGTATTCAAGTTTTGGTATAATCAGTGTTTTTAGCAGGGGAATCATTACTGTCCTGTCCCTTCTCTTGAATGTTCTTAGTACCTGTACGGCGACTCTCACTGCTTTATTTATCGCTACCTGATTTTGTTTCGAATTTCGCATCATCTGTCATTATTATCCTGAGATTGATCGCTTTCGTGCTTCTCTGAATTTCTTGTCTATCTGGAGCATAACATGCAGTCTAAGTTCTTCTTTTCTACCATATCTCAAGAGCTGAAATATTTTGGTGTTAAATGACATGATGTTGTCTTCTGACCATTTGTATATTTTGTTCGTGTCCCCTCTGCAAGGCCTCCACATCATGTACATCGCTGATTTTTCTGCTGATCTTTGTATCATCTGCAAAGGACGTTACTTCCGATTCTGATGATATACCTTGAATTTTGACGACCTGCAGACATTCTCTGAGGAAGTTGTAGATTAATTTTCCCACTTTGCCTGTTATTCCCATATATTTCATTTTATGTGCTGTTATACCATGGTCACATTTGTCGAAAGCTTTAGCAAAATCTGTGTATATGACATCGTAGTTGTCATTGCCTTCCAATGCATCTAGGATATTGTTGTAGTGTTCTATAGTTGTGATAGGCATGATCTACCTGATTGGAATCCATGCTGATTTTTGTTGAATCTTTCCGTGTCTTCAGGAAATTATAAATTTTTTCTCTAACTATTCTTTCAAATACTTTGGTGAGGTGGTACGTCAATGACAGTGGTCTATAGTTCTTTGCTTGAGATCTGTCCCCTCCTTTATATATAGGGACAATGTTTGCTCTTTTCAAGATGCTAGATATTTCCCCAGTGTCTAGGGATCTTCTCCATATCCAGTATAAAGGTGTAGCTATTTCATTTTTACAGTTTTTAATCAATAATGCGTTCCAATTGTCCGGACCTGCAGCTGAATGTGGTTTCATTTGTCCTATAGCTCTGGCTACATCTTATGGGGTAAAATCAAAGCGTGTTATATACTCTCCTTGCAATTCCTCTTCAAAGAATGCATTTATGTCAGGTATAGCTTTGTCACTTTTTGGGGTATTGAAAACTGATTCATATTGAGCTCTCAATGTATCAATATTTTTTTTGGATCATCGGTTAGTTCATTATTTTTCGTCCTTAAGGGCCCAATAGCTGCATGCGTTTTTGTTTTCCTTTTTGCATAGCTATAGAAGTATTTTGGATTTTTCTTTGCTTCTACTGCCTTTTCCTCTTCCCTCTCTGTATGGTCCTTAATCAGGGCTTGTATTTCCCTATTGATACCCTCCAGTTTTTCTTTTATTGCTTTCCTGTCATTATCTCTGCAGTTGCCTAACTTTGCCTCCACTCTTTCTTTGCGGAAGTCTTCTCATATATATATACCGGTGTACATAAAGTCAGGATCTATTTTTGTGAAGCACTTGGAAATTATATGGAATTCAATCATAAAATGATAGTGGTAACATTTATTAAATAATTAAGAGTAGGATTTGACGTGACGCCCATCAGTATCCCTGCACAGCTCAAATCGTTCCGCAGCATTTCTGAACACATTCTGGAGCATTTGCGGGGTTATGTTATCTGCAGCAGTTCGTGTACGTAAGTTTTCAAGACTCGTAATCTTCGTCTGATAGACGTGCGATTTGATAAAGCCCCATGCAAGGTTAATCTAAAGGGGTTAAATCTGGATGGCTGCTTGGCTTTCACTCGTCGATCCAGTTCATCCCACACTAGCTCGATGGGGTTCAGATCCGGGGACTATGTTGGCTATTCCATAACTGAGCTGACGTTGCTGCTTTTTCTGCTTCAGGCAATTTTGACACAGCTTGGAAGTGTGTTTAGGATCATTGTCTTGCTGCATTATGAACTGTTGGCCAACTAGTCGCAGTCCAGATGGGATGGCATGGCGCTGTAGAATTCTGTGATAGCCACGTTGGTTCAATATTCCAGTGACTTTGTGGAGATCTCCAACTTGCTTCCCTGCAAAACATCCCCAGACCATCACACTTTCTCCACCGTGCTTCACTGTTGGCACAACACACTGCTGTGTCATTCTTACACCCGCTCTGCGCTGTACAAATACTCTCCATTTGGATCCAAAAATTTTGAACTTTGATTCGTCAGTCCAAAGGACAAATTTCCACTGCTCAACAGTCCATGTTTGGTGTTTTTTAGCCCAGCCCAGGCTAGGCTTTTCTTTTTGTTCTGGAGTCTCGGCATTCGTTTCTTTGCTGCAGTTCGTCCTTTTAATCCTGCCTCTCTCTCTTCTCTGAACAGTTGATGTTGAAACTGTTGTACTTCTGGAGTTGTTCAGCTGGGCTTTGATTTAAAGAGCTGTGAGGCGTCTGTTGCACAGATTGGTGACTCGGATATACTTGTCTTTTGAGTCTGTTGTTGTTCTTGGTCACCCTGACCTCTTTCTGTCCATATTTTGACCAGTTTCTTCATGCTGTTTAATGGCACAAGCAACCGCATTCACAGAAACATTTAATTTTTTTGCAATTTGCCTCAGTGATTGGCCCTCATTTTTCAAAGTCACAATAGACTCTCTTCTGTTGTTAACTGAGCTGTGGCACCCATTTTTGCTTTTTTAAACACACAAATATACCTTAAACTACACAGTTAGCTCCTCTGCAAGGATTTTATATGTAAAGACCTGCAGTGCATGTTAATAACTGAACACATGTATTTAACATACTCCTGAAGAAACACACTACCCCAGTAAAGACTTTTAAACTGTTTTGGACCTTTGTGCAGAGTTAATGGCATTAATTATAGGTTGCATGCTAGACGTAAATTAACACATTTTGAAGAAGCTTCTGTGTTACAACACACTGCATAAGGTAGATGCACTGAAGCATACAATATGAAAGCCAGGCAAGCAAATTCATCTCCTGTACCTGTTGAGTTTACATTTAAAGTTTGTTACGAGGTAAGCAGCAAAACATTGGAAATTAGTAGGTCTACTTAAAGTTTTGACTGATTGTGTGTGTGTACCTATATGCTTTCGTCATGTCGCCTTCTCCCTTCATTCCCTGACGAGGTGTACTTCTGAATTACATTAAAGGCCTTGGAATCATTTTTCTTTTTCCTTGTGGGTTTGCATCATTCATTCATATCGAGTTTAATTGTGAAATTTATGATATAGATAAGTAGATTTTGCTGATATCGAAGTAAATATATACTTGTGATAACACCACCTTCCAATAGCATTCATTTCTTTTTTTTTTTTTTTTTCCCCAAACATTGCCCTATTTTCATTTTTCATACGAAGTAGATCTAATTTATGACTATTTTACCTTTGATATCTTTGGCAGGAATTAGATTCAGTGATGAAGAAGGAATTGGAATCGGTTTTGAAGGGGTTTGTGAAGAAGGGAGAGAGCATTCAGCTTACCATGAAGGTTAACCCCTCCATCATAGGCGGAATGATCGTGTCCGTGGGTGACAAATACGTCGATATGTCCATAGCGTCCAAGATCAAGAAGTACACAGACCTAATCCAGGAATCAGTTTAGAGCCGAACTTCCAAAGGATTGTCATGGCAATTGTTCTGAAGAACTAACTGTAACGTTTAAACCTGTTCTAAGACGAAGTTCTATCTTTATTTTTTTTTATGATGTGTGGATGGTCAAAATATAATTATTTAATAAGTAATGTATAAAATATGTATATATAAATAATTTTTTATTGAATAGCGTTGAAAAGATTTTATCCTACAAAATTCTACTCTCATTGGGTTATCTTTGGTTTTTGCTTCCACCTCAATTGTTCATTCTGACGAACATCAAGCTTATCACTCCACCTTAGACCTACTGTTTAACGTGAAATCCAAACTATGCCCCACCAGCAGCCCATCGTCTTAACTACTAGGCTAACCAGGGTACCCATTTATCTACAACCAATTTTTTTTGTGTGGAAGGATAAACAGCTGGGTTTTGCTGGGCGCCGCCTGCCGTCACCGGGTTTCGATTCTAGGGCTGATGGATTCGTAGTCAGCGACGTTAATTACTACACCACCGAGGCGCAGCTCTGTCGGGGGGGGGGGTATGTAATTTTGTAGTTCTGTAAAAACACGGCTATGTCGTAGCCAGTGTCTTAACCGCTTCCTGTCGATTATTTCTGCTTTAAATATTTTAATACCTTTCCAGCATTTGATGATCCTGGTGATTGAGAGTCGAGAGACAGACACCTAACTGGAACGTGTCTTAAAAGGTTAGAAAACTCTTCTTCAGCGAATTCAAAGCCACTTTTGAGTTCATTGAGTTTCTTTGCTGATAAGAACTCGTTGAAGTTTTAAGAACAAACTTCTACATCAAAAGGCAACGTTTTGCTGCATTATGGAACACTTGATAATTGAAGTTGACCTTGATCAACGCGGCATGCTAAACTTGTCAATGGATAAAGCCTGAATGGTGCTTTCCCCTCATTCACAAATACATTCTCTCCATTTCGCCAAGTTTCACAACTTAAGCCGCTTACTTTGGAGACATTTGACAATTTTTTGAGGGAATCCATTCAAAGTTTCATGTCTGTATAAAAAATGTATTCATAAAAGTAAGTCTGTCCGTTACTCCCGTCTTGTAGAAAAGAAACGCTTTCTGAATGAAGTACCAAGTACATTTTCTAGAAAATTTGCTACAGTACTGAAATTTATTTATAATTTTTTAATCCTTGTAAACTTCGACAATTGACTTAGTACTGCAGTCTCGCAATAAATAACTGCAGATGCTGACCACCTTGATCCTGTTGGGGCGAAATTGCATTAACAAAAAAAATTAGTCAAAGTATCCGAGAGTTTCTACCCTTTTATGTTTCAGGGAATCTGAATGTTTTTTAATGCCGACATCCCTGTCTATTTTAATTGTTAACAAGCAGTTACACACTGCATCGTACAGAG
Source organism: Bathynomus jamesi (assembly GCA_023014485.1). Lineage (NCBI taxonomy): Eukaryota > Metazoa > Arthropoda > Malacostraca > Isopoda > Cirolanidae > Bathynomus > Bathynomus jamesi. The sequence continues at coordinate 2,653 of JAJOZX010001959.1, read as the reverse complement.
GAACGATCTTGCCTGTCGATTAATCTAACTTTTGAATTCTTGGCATTAGAACCATTCCTCTTCATAACATAAATTCGCTCTTTCTCCTCGGCATCCTTTAAACCTTTCAAATATTCCGTGCGATGATTCCTCATTCCACGAAGGTCAAGCTTGTCGCCCCTCCTCTCGAGTTGGCCTGGTCAAGTAGTGAGTTGGTTTCTTGTACTCTCCGCCTCACATAGCCAGGTACGCCCGGCTTATCGGGGATTGTTCTGAGCCAGACGTCAATCTTCTTTTGAAGATGTCCACCGCAACACCACTCGTGTTCCTTAGGTCTTTGGGCAGCTGATTAAACGGTTTTGGTCCTCTCGCAACAAAACTCTCTTCCTTCAGGGTTAAGGATGTTCCCTGTCTCGCCTTTAATTTGGGAACATGACACGGTCTTCCTTTTCTACTTTCCACTGTTGTTTGGGGAGTTACAGGGTTCAGAGTAAGATTAAGGACTAGTTTCTCCATTATTTTTCAAGTGTAAATAATGGTGCATCTATCTATCTATCTATCCAGTGAATATAGGTTTAATTCGCATAACCTTTCCCAGTAATTTAGTTCTTTGCACCCATTGATCTTAGCCGTGAAGCTTCTCTGAATCCCTTCTGGCCGTCTAATGTCTTCTTTTTTATATGTGCATGTTAGGACCGAGCAGTATTCCAATTTGGGTATGACCAGTGTTTTCAGTAGAGAAATCATTATATTCCCATCCCTTCGTTTAAAGGTTCTCAGTATCTGCCCAGTTATTCTCTCTGCTCTGTTTACTGCTATCTTATTTTGTTTTTCAAATTTTGCATCAGTCATTACACCTAAATCTTTTGCTTTAGAATTTCTCCGAATTTCCTGTCCATTTGGGGTATAATATTCCATGAATTTTAGGTCCTCTCTTTTTCTGTACCATAACAGCTGAAATTTGTGTGTTAAACTTCGTATTGTTGTCTTCCGTCCTCCACTTGTAGATTCTGTTCATGTCGGTTTGTAGAGATCCTATATCTTCTGAGTTTCTTATTTTTCTACTGATCTTTGTGTCATCGGCAAAGGATGTTACTGTGCTGTCTCTGGTAACGTCATCATCTATGTCAGTCAACATGATTATGAAGAGTAGTGGAGCTAATACTGTTCCTTGTGGTACCGAGCTGAGGACCTCTGATTCTGATGGATATTCCTTGTACTGTAACGACTTGCCGCCGCTCACTAAGGAAATTATATATCCATTTCCCTACTTTTCCTGTTATTCCCATATATTTCAGTTTGTGTATTATGATTCCATGGTCACACTTGTCGAACGCTTTGGCAAAGTCTGTGTATATTACATCATAGTTTTCATTACTTAACAGTGCATCAATAATGTTGTAGTGTTCCATTAGTTGTGATAGGCATGATCTGCCTGACCGAAATCCGTGTTGGTTATCATTTAATTTTTTCTGAGTGTCCAAAAAGTCATAAATTTTCTATTCTTTCAAATATTTTAGTGAGATGAGATGTAAGCGAACTGGCCTATAGTTTTTGGCCTTGGATCGATCTCCTTTGTATATTGGGACTATGTTCGCGCTCTTCAGGATGCCTGTATTTCTCCCGTGTCTAGTGATCGTTTTCATATCCGATATAGGTGCTCAGCGATTGCGTTCTTGGTTTTTGATCAGTGTGGCATTCCATTTTTCTGGTCCTGCCGCTGAGTGTGCTTTGTTTCCCTATAGCTTGTGTAATATCATCTGTCGTAGTCTTAAGTCCGTTATACAGGGTGTCTCAAAAGTCACTATCTATTTTGAAAAATAATGGGAATTACGAAAAACTGGTTTAAGACATGAAAAATATATTTATTTCAAAGTAAGTGCCACAAAGAATTAGTGCTATTTATTTATCTGTCTCCACATGGCGACCATCAGTGTCTCTACAGAGCTCAAAGCGATAAGTTGTTTCCCGGAACACACTTTCCAGCATTTGAGGTGTATTTTCTGAACTCATCGGTAATACGATTTCGAAGTTCGGCTACATCACTAATTCTTCTACCAGTGTACACCTTAGACTTAATGAAACCCCAGGCGAAAAAATCTAATGGTGTTAAATCGGGTGAACGTGCTGCCCATGGTTGTGTTCCTCCACGACCAATCCAGCGACCGGGGAAGCGTCTGTCAAGATAATCACGTACAATTATTCCATAATGGCACGGTGCTCCATCCTGCTGAAAAACTAGTGTGTCAAGAATGCCATCTGTAAGAAGCTGAGGTTCGAGGAATTGTTCAAGCATGTCAAGATAATAAACCAATTAACTTTTTTTAAATACACAAATTTGCACCAGAAGTACATATCTTTATGCCAGCATAGCATTTTTTAAAAAAACATCTAATGTCACCGAAATAGATAGTGACTTTTGTAGTGAACGCTTTTTATTATTTATTTTCTTCATTATTTACGCTTCTTTCTACTTTATTATTTCTCTATTTATTCTCGATCGGCTCTTTCTTTCATTTATCGCTTTGTTTCTCTACACTCTTTTCTTTCGTATCGTATATATATATCATGGTAGCGCGCCTAGACCTGACTCTAAAAGACCGTTATAAAGCCAATGGGGAAGGGGGGGATATTAATACTCTTATTTAACACTCATTACGTTTTATTAATTTCG
>JAJOZX010001958.1:735000-755000 GCA_023014485.1 Bathynomus jamesi | reverse complement strand
TTCCTAACTATTCTTTGCTAAATATAGGGTGCGTCTTACCACTTGTAGCATCTTATGAGGCGTAGAATACGGTAAATAAAAAAAGTAACGCACACAAAGTTCTCCGACAATAACCTCATCGATAAACAATTGAAGTTAGCACCCAGGGGTTCGAAAACGCATTCTAGAGAGGCAGATGGAATATTTGAAGGCTTAAACATTTCAAAGAAAGTAAATTGGGAAACCGTAAATAAAGATTCAAAGGAGTTAAATTGGGACTTGCTAATTCACGAGAAGACTCCACGAGAAATATTATGTATAATAGAGACTGAAATCAAACCTATAATACTGAAACATATTCCAGAGAGACAGGAAAGAAAACGTAGCAGGCTCGAGAGGAAAATCAGGACACTATTCAAGCAACGAAGACAAACCGTAAAACATCTCCACAGATGCAGAACTGATGCAAAGAGACTCAAACTAGAGAGGAAACTTGGCGAAATAGAATTGGCTCTAAAGCAAACATTCATACATAAGACAAACAAGGAGGTAAACAAGGTCGCAGAAAGCACAAAAAATAACCCAAAATACTTCTACACGTTTACGAAAAGGAAAATGCAGTGTCAGGAGAGTATTGGTCCGTTGATAGACGGGGAGGCCGAATACACAAATAACCCGAAAAAAATAAGCGAACTGCTTAGGGAACAATTTAACTCTGTGTTTAGCACCCCTAAGTCTGAGATGGAAGTGGAAAACCCAGGAGAATTTTTCGACATAGATACAAATCAATCAAGAACAAATCCAGGCACAAACCTATTAATGGACTTCGAGTTCACGGAAGGAGATGTAATTACGGGCCTTATCACAGATGCGAGACAATTCAGCATCAGGGCCAGACACATGGAGTGCAACGTTTCTGAAGAAATGCAAAGAGAGTATTGCCAAACCGCTATACTTACTATGGAGGAAATCACTCGACACAGGACAAATTCCACTCCCTTTAAAGAACGCGAACATTGCCCCCCTATTTAAAGGTGGTAACAGAGCAATGCTCAAGAATTATCGACCAGTGGCTCTCACCTCACAGCTTATAAAGTGTTTTGAACGTATAATTAGAGGCAAAACTACCTACTACCTACAAGAAAAAGACTTATATAACCCAAATCAACATGGCTTCAGGGCGGGAAGATCATGCCTATCACAGCTACTAGACCACCAGGAGAAAATATTGGAAACGTTGGGTCGAGGACAAAACAGTGATGTAATATATGCGGACTTTGCTAAAGCTTTCGATAATATGTGACCATGGAATCATAGCACACAAACTTAAGAATACAGGAATTACTGGAAAGCTAGGAAGGTGGATATTTAATTTCTTGACACAAAGAACACAAAGAGTGGTGGTAAACGGAGTTAAATCGGAAGTCGTGAGCTCTGTCCCACAAGGGACAGTATTAGCTCCTTTGCTGTTCCTAATAATGATTGCAGATATTTATGCAGATATTAAGGACAGTATTGTATCATGCTTCACAGATGACACAAAGATATGTAAGGAAATATTGAAAGAAGGGGACATAAGAAAATTACAAAATGACATTGAAACATTATTCCAGTGGGCAGAAGAAAACAATATGATCTTCAACGAAGAAAAATTCAAACTTCTAAGAAATGGTAATAACAAGGAGCTACAGAAAAAAGGGTACAAAACTATGCAAGCCAAACAGATAACACCAAATCCACAAGTCAGGAGTAATCTTGGAGTAATAATGTCGTCGGATCCAGAATTCAGAGAGCACTATAACATCAAAATTACAACGGTTAGAAAAATAATGGGAATCATCTAGAGGAGCTTCCACAGCAGAAACGCAAACATCATGCTCAAATTATGGAAGAGTCTAGTCCTACCAATAATTGAGTATTGCTCAGTACTCACAAGCCCATACAGAAAACGAGACATTGCGAACAATGAAGCTATACAAAGGACTTTTACGTCTAAGATAGAGGAAACGGAAGGTGAAGACTACTGGTCTCGACTGGAACTCTACTCTCTCGAAAGAAGGCGAGAGCGGTACACACTAATATACATATGGAAAATACTTGAGGGCTCTGTCCCTAACCTTAGAAATGAAATAGAAACAAACTGGAATGAGAGAAGAGGCAGATTTCGTACGGTTCGAGCTGCGGTGTGACAAGGAGCCATGAAAACAAGGATGGAAAACACCCTCAGAATACGAGGCCCAAAGCTTTTCAATGTCCTACTAAAAGAAATGAGGAATCTCCAGCACACCGACCTGAATAACTTCAAGAACCAGCTGGACAGATTCCTGTGCAAAGTCCCTGACCAGCCATGCGTGGCTGGCTACGAGGGCAGGAGGAGATCAGACAGCAATTCCCTCCTTCACCAAATCCCTCAAATGAGGCGGGATGCTGCAGAGGGGTCGACCGTAGGTCGATCCTGAACCGTCGTTCAAACTCACCTAAAGTAATCTAAAGTAAGTATATATATATATATATACAGTATATTTGATAAGTAAGTAAGTACTAAGTATATAAGTATGTAAGTAAGTAGTAAGTATATATATATATATATGTATATATATATAACCTTGGTTTTGCTTCCACCTGAATTGTTCATTCTGACGAAGGTCAAGCTTGTCACTCCGCCTTAGACCTACAGTTTAACGTGAAATCCGAACCACGTCAGCAGCCCAGCAGCCCAGCTTCTTAACCACTGTGCCACCCAGGGTACCCATTTATCTACCAACCACTTTCTTTATTGTGTGGAACGATGAACAGCTGGGTTTTACTGTGCGCCGGCTGCCGTCACCGGGTCTCGAACCCGGGGCCGATGGATTCGTAGTCAGCGACGCTAACCACTACACCACCGAGGCGTGTATATATATATATATACACATATATAGAGTGTATATATATATATATATATATATATATATATATATATATATATATTATATAAAGAAAATATAGGTAAACGACTGTATAACGGCCTGTAAAAGGTTCTCAAAAGAATGCCCCAAATTGAGCAAAATGAAAAAGACCTCGTTTAAAAATGGTGTATAATTAAAAGCGAATGAAAATCATTGACGTAACAGAAAACAATAAAATATCAATAAAAGCGGAGTAACACCTATATTAAAGAGTCATTTAGATTCAGTTAGTCTGTCTTCGACTTGAGAAATAGTCGATGCGTGAAATTGGAGGACACTCATCAACTATTCGTTCCTCTTTATTATGCTTTAGTAAAGCTATGCAGGCAACTTCTTTAACCGACTTATTATATAGAACCAGCTCCGGGTTTGAAGACGGTTTTTTAAACGAGTTATTATCACTTCGGTATTAAATATATTGCCGCATTAATACCGAAACATTTTGCGCTTCTACGACGAAGAATTCAGTCCAAAAATTTATTGACGTCCCACAAGGCATCGTTAATTCGTTGTGAAAGAGAAACATTTTTAAATAGTTCTCCAATTCTTTTTGGTGTAATTATGATAAATTCAATGTTTTAAAATTGGATATAACCGTATGTACACACACACACACACACATATATATATATATATATATATACACTTCCACTTAAACTATGAATGCATCGATGACTTTTTTTATGCAGGAAGGAGGGGCCAAGGGCGAATGCCCGCAAAAGCAGGAGAAGAGAACCAAAATCAAGGCCCGGGGTTTTCGAGATGCCTAGATACTCTGCGTTTGAAAGATGGGAGGTCATAGACAGGAGGAAAGATGGATTGAGGAAGATTGTTCTAGAGTTGACCGGTTGAGTAGATGAAAGACTGAAAATACCGATTAACCCTTGCATTAGATAGTTGGACAGGAAAGGAATGATGCCTGCTCTCCTTAAAGGAGGAGGCATGCATTTAGAGAGTTCAGAAGAGCAATGTCCGTTATGATGGCGATAGTAAAGTGAAAGTGAGGCAACAATGCGGCGAAGAGAGAGAGAGAGAGATGGAAGACAATCAGTAAGAAGCGGGAATTTGATGAGAGGAAAAGCCTTTGATTCCACCCGGTCAAGTACGGCCGTGTGGGTTGAACCACCCAGCACATGAGAACCATACTCCATACAGGGGCGAACAAGACCCCTGTACAGAGACAGCAACTGAGTGGGGTTGAAGAAACCGCGGAGGTGATACAGCACACCTAACATCTTAGAAGATGTTTTAGAAAGAGAGTATATGTGATCTTTCCAGGAAAGATCACTAAAAAAGGAAACACCAAGAATGTTAAGAGAAGAGGATGGATTGAGTTGTGTGTTGTTGAAGGTAAGGGGATGTCGTGTGGAAGATTGTGACGTATAGACAGATGGAGGAACTGAGGTTTTGAGGCATTGAAAGCCATAAGGTTTTCTCTGCCCACTCAGAGATAGCAGAAAGATCAGAGGTCAGGTGCTCCATAGCCGTACTACGCGAATCATGGAGTGACTGTTGAGAGGGACGCTTTGGGAAGTGGATGGAGAAGTGAAGAATGGAATCATCGGCATAGGAGTGAATAGGACAAGAAGTGCGAATTAAAAGATCATTAATAAATAAAAGAAAAAGAGTGGGCGACAGGACAGAACCCTGAGTAACACCATTGTTAATAGCTTTTGGAGAAGAACAGTGGCCATCTACAACTGCAGCTATAGATCGGCCAGAAGGAAATTAGAGATGAAGGCACAGATAAAAAGATAGAAACCGAAGGAGGGCAGTTTCGAAATTAAAGATTTGTGCCACACTCTATCAAAAGCTTCTGATATGTCTAGCACAATAGCAAAAGTTTCACCGAAATCCCGAAAGGAGGATGACCAAGAGTCAGAGAGATATGCAAGAAGATCACCAGTAGAGCGTCCGTTCCGGAATCCATACTGGCGATCTGAAAGAAGATTGTGTGAAGAAAGATGTTTAAGAATCTTCCTATTAAGGATAGATTTAAAATCTTTGGAAAGGCAAGAAATCAAAGCAATTGGACGATAACTGGAGGGTTGAGAACGGTCACCCTTCTTTGGAACAGGCTGAATGAAAGAGAACTTCCAGCAGGAAGGAAAAGTACCAGATGAGAGACAAAGATGAGAGAGTTTGCCTAGGCAGGGTGTCAGCACAGAGGCACAGTTCTTAAGAACAACAGGAGGAACACCATCAGGACTGTACACCTTCCTAGAGTTGAGCCCAGATAGGGCAGAAAAACATCTTTAGAAGAGATTCTAATTTCAGACATAATAAAGTCAGAGGGAGGAGGAGATGGAGGAACAGCACCGGAATCGTCTAGGGTTGAATTGTAAGCGAAAGTTTGAGCGAAGAGTTCAGCTTTGTCAGGAGAAGAGACGGCAACTGTGCCGTCGGAATGGAAAAGAGGAAGTAAATGGAAGAAGAAGTAAATTGTTGAGGAGGTTCTTAGCTAGATGCAGTAAGAGCGAGAAGAATTAGAATTGGATAGATTTTCACATTTTTGTCGGATGAAGGAATTTTTTAATATATATATCAGACATGGGGCTGAGGTCTGGCCTCGGCCTCGAAGCCGGCCTCGGGCTCGAGGCCAGCTGAAAAGTGGAAAGGCCTCATGACTTTCGTGAAGCCTTAGGGAATCCTGATTTGTTCTGTTCTGTAATTTTCAACCCCCAGTAGCGTTGGGGTGGAGAGTCTTCAGGTGGGCGCGCTTGGAGTGGATATTCTTCAGGTGAGGACCATGGCCTGACAGGTGACCGTATGTGGCGGCATACTTTCATAAATATTATTCAGCCAGGTGACTAGTCAGGCGGCAGTCTTTGATAAATACTATTCAGTTAGGTGACAAACAGAATAGTGACAGGTCACTGTGACGTTAGGTACATAAATATTATACATGTCGCGGTATATAAATATTATTCAGTCAGTCAGCAGTAGACCAAATGACTTAATGTAGCAAAACTAGTGTGGGAAAACAACCTATCAGTTGGTCATCAGTTGAACTGAGCTCATATAATGTGGTTGTGTTATTTATGTGTATAAACTATTGTACTGTATCTATTTCTATAACAAAAATTAGGCCAAACTAAAGAAGAATCACCTGGTATACTGATAATAACTAGCTACTAGCGTCGATAATTTTGTTTTTCGCCCGTCAAAAATTGTAACATATAAACTTCTAAATAATATGATTTGAAATGAGTATATAATATCGGATGCAAACAATAATTTTGCTAATATCGGCATTATAACTGAGATGTAAATTGTTATACTGTTTGCAAATAATTTTTTCTGTCTTTTTCACTTACTTTAATGATATAAAGTATTATACATATAACTTTAGAAATGTCGGATGAGGGATAATATCAGGTGCAAATATACTCTTGAATCAAATTTCATATATAACATGTTGAAATATCAGGTGCAAATATATTCTTAATATTATCGTTATTATATTATTATCATATATATAATTATATAGTAATGGCATGATATAAACTTCATACGTATAGGCCTACCGTACATCAGAAACATCTTTTACATATAGTACAAGCTACAATTACATTAGTGATCTTTGATACACTTTAAAACCACAATTTCTTATTCTCAAGATACACAAAAATGCAAAACTTAAAAAAGTAATGCATCTCCAAATGTAGCTCTGTTTGCAATGCTCGCTAGAGTCGCTAATAATTGTAGCCATTCAGAAATTATACGATCAACACTCAGTGAGTTAGTACAATCATCTTGAAATATTTTGCTAGATCATCTTCACATCATAACTTTCCACATATTATCATAAATACTTGAAATATTGTGGGTATATTAAAATGAGAAATAAGAACTGCATGAAATGAGAAATAAAAGGTTATTGGGCTAATGTATGGTGCCTAGGAAATTTTGTTCTGGCATCTGTGTCTGACTGTGTGACCCGGCAAGTGTAAACACAGCGTGTCGGTGTTGTGGTGTGGCCGCGTGTGATAGATGAACGTGCTTAATGCTTAATAATTCCCTTTTATTAGATAAGTGAAGTGAGCTATGTCTTTATTCATTAATTTTTAGTAGAATCTTGCTTTTCCTTATGGATTTCAAAAAAAGAAGAAACACAGCCTAGTGTGAGGCTACGGTAGGTTACCTTTGGAAGAGCTTTAGACCTAGGCTAGACTAGATTGTTGAGCCTTCCCAAAGCATGGCGGAGCTTATTCGTAAAAGATTTCGAAGTGAGTATATGCACCCAAAGGTGCAAATACAGCATTCGTTATTTGCATCCGAATATCACACCTCTGGATGCAAACACCTTCAGGCTAACAAGCTTAAGGCCTCGTGAGGTTTCCCCTAAAAAGGCCTCGGCCTCGGCCTCAGCCTCAGCTTCGAGGCCTGAGGCCAGGCCTCGTCCCCATGCCTGATATAATATATATATATATATATATATATATATATATATATATATATATATATAATTTTATGATGAACATAACCAGAAGGAAAAATCCTTTTACACTGGACAGACGGGAAAAGACTTGAACACACGTGTAAAACAACATCGATATTCAGTTGGAACGGGACAGTCGTCGAAAGCCCTTTTTTGTCCATTTGTCAGAGTTGTCCCATTATATGGATTGGCATAATTCTTAATTTTTGTTTCGCTCAAGCAACATTGCTAATAGAAACAGTATTGGGTCTTCTATCATTCAACTTATAAACACTTTCATCCTTAGCCAGGGCCTTTTTTCGCTCTAAAGCTCTGATAGCTTTCCCACTTGTATTGTATGCTCCTCCTCCAATATTTTCGGCACCAATCATATCACTTTTTTTACTCTATATGAATTGTATATACTTTCTCGATCTTGTTATTAATTTTGATGTTCCTGAGGATGTCATTAGACGAAAGCGCTTGAGCACTATTTTTTGTTCTTATTTTTCTTTCGGTTATTTTCATCATATATATATATGAAAATTATTTCACGAAAGTAACACGTGAATAATATTTATGATGGAAATAACCATGAAGGAAAAATAAAACATGAAATAATATAATATATATATATATATATATATAAGCAAACAACCACAAGGAAAAAGGAAAAAAGAAACGAATTCCTGTGGTTGTTTGCTTATTAATAAGATCACGTATTATTTTGTGATTTTACTGCATATATATATTATATATATATATTAGTGGTGTACCGATTAATCAGCATCGGCACCAGCAGAATCAACCATTTTTGGGGCATAAGCATCGGCATCGGCCATCGGCCATCGGCCAAATTTAGCTGATTCTCTTACTGATTCTTAGAAATTTTAAAATTTTAATTACAAAACAAAATCTATATTTATAGAAAAATGAATAGGCGAAAAACACTGTTTATGATCATTTATACTCATTTCAAAGTGTAATTATATACAAATATTTTACATTCACAAAAAAAGGCAAAGCTTAGTAAGTTAAGTTGCCCATAAATTTACATTTTCTCTCACTAGCTAATCTCTAAGTATTATAAACTATTGTAATCTCCTACTCTACATTAATAATAATTCTATATTAAGTTGTATTTTATAGTTTGTATCTTAAAACACCTTTTATAAACCCAGATTATATATCCATTATTTTTAATTGAATTGGTCACCAGGGATTTAAAATTTTAATGGAAAATTTTTTGTTGTTGACATTGTGGAAGAAAGAAAACACCTTCAACATAAGGAAAAACAATTACTTTAAATATTAGTATTCAACTTATGAAACTAAAATAAAAATTATTTTATCATTTTACTGAATAGTAAAACTTTTGAACATTATTTAAGCTACGGTATATAAGTAACAAATTCTGGTACTGTATATTTTGGAGTGAGCTGAGGAAAAGTATTTAAACAAATTTGCAATGTAAAAATCTGAAAATTGAAAGTTTTCACAGAAATTTATGAAGGGAACTGATTTTTTTCAATGTAACGAATCGGCATCGGTATCGGCAGTTTTTCATTGAATCGGCATTGGCTAAAATTTGGAATGGGTACATCACTAATATATATAAAAGGTGTTTTACAACCGATCTGCCATACTTTGGGGGTGATTTGGGGAGGAGTGATATCGAGTAAAAAGTAAACACAACATAGGTGCTATTTCCAACTGTTGTGGAGCTACGAACATTTTAAGATGTGCAAACAACAAATCCCTACTTGTGTGTAATTCGATAGATGGCAGCACTGGTGGTAGTTTCGGTTAACGAAGTTACCACTACTAACCACTACCACTACCTAACCCCGTTAGATTTCTTTTTATGGGGCCTTATGAAAGAGATAGTCTACAAGACCAAACTACAAACGAGAGAGGAACTCTTGCGTCGCATTATTGGTGCCGCTGCTTACATACGAGAATACCCCGAAATGATTCAATGGGTAGTGGACTCTTGTTTGGAACGAGCAAGGGTGTGCATTGAAAACCAAGGCGGACATTTTGAACATTTATTAGGTGTATCTCATAAAATGTAGTAATAAATACATCGGATTAATACTCTTGTTTATTTTTTTCCGTGTATCTTTAAACGTCCGTACCTCCGCAACGATTGGAAATAGCACCGATGTTGTATTAACTTTTTTACTTGATATCACCCCCCCCCCAAATCACCCCCAAAGTATGGCACGAATAATTACCACGAATAATAACCACCATACTATTTCAGTCGATATATATATATATACGGTATATGGATCTTTTCCGTTTGACTGCCGCCATTGAAACATAATTAAACTCCAGCCTTCTTTAGTTAGCTTTATAAGGCTAACTAACAAAAAATCACGACCTAACCTAACCAATCGTCAAGGTCGTACAGTTGACCTAACGATTGGTTAGGTTAGGTCGTGATATTTTCGTTAGTTACCCTTATAAGGCTAAGTAAAGAAGGTTGGGGCACTCACCTCTTATGTTTCAATGGCGGCAGTCAAACGGAAAAGATCCCGGTAATATATATATATATATATTTATATATATATATATATATTATATTATATATATATATATATATATATATATATATATATATATACACTCAAAAACGTTTACTTTAAACATTTAAACAAAGCATTTGTTTGGCTTTTAGGTTAACAAAGTGTTGTGTTCAAAATTTTAACAATTTTGTTAAAAGTAAATTAGTATGTTACGTACTTGAAAATAAGTATGATTTAAAATAGATTGAATACAAAGTTATATTTACTTGGAATTAATAATTTTTTTAATTTCTCACATGAAGTAAAATCCCAATTCACTGTAAGTATAATTTTATATGGGTTTGGATCATTTACTTCATTTTTTTATTTAATACAACAACCCACAAGATCCTGTTTTTCTTATGTAAAATTTAAATCTGAATCTATTTTCTTCTATGGTATTTCTTGTGCAAATTGATATTAACAGAGATATGAGCCATTTTTGGATCGATTAAAATCGATTGAAATGGTATGGTGGTAATTATTCGTTTTACCCGTTGATATGAGAATAGGTTTTTCTGGTGTATTTAGTGTGTTTTATTCATATCTGACCTTCATTTCTTTTGCAAATGAATTATTGAATGCCCAGTTAGGTTAATTGAATGCCCGGTTAGGTCAACTGTACGCCCTTGATAATTGGTTAGGTTGTCGTGATATTTTCGTTAGTTGTAGTTGTTGGTTAGCCGATCAGCCCACCCTGATCGAGCAAGCCGGCGGCGAAGCAGGTAACCGATCGCCTTCTCCGGAGTGGACCAGAGGTTCAGCGCACTAGTGATGTTGTGTTGTGTTCGTTGTTGTGCTAGAGCAGTACAGTCTGTCATAATGTGCTCAATTGTTTGTGGTGTGTCCTGGCACAAGTGGCAGGTGTCGTCTGTGGAGTTGTCTAGTCTGTTTATATGTCTGTAAGTTGGGGTGATGTCCACATCGGAATCGTATTATCGTGCTAAGTTAACTCGATCCGATCTGTTCAGGCTGGTCTCTGACCTGTCAATGGGTGGCGGCTTCGTACCTAGGACCGCATTCGGACCGAGTCGTGTCAGTGCTTTGTGGGTTAGGTGTGTGTGTATGTGTTTTCTGTACTGTGTGATGTCTGTGGGGCGTGGTATGGAATGGAGTATTTGGTTATAATGTCTCTCTGGTGTTACCTTAATGGTGCAAGGTGTTGGTGTATGATTGTACATGTAGTAGCAAGGGTGTTGTGGGTTAGTTGTCGCTGCTACCATGAATTGTGTTCCCCTCATGTCTTAATGTTCCCTAACTTTCAGTATTTTTGTTTTTGTGTGCAGATGTTCTATTAGTGTTGTTTGAGTACATCCTGTAATGATACGAAGTGCGTTGTTTTGTATTGTCTGTAAGGTGTTTATGTGTGTGTTTGAGATAATGGGTGCCCAGTATGGGCTAGCATAGTCCATAACTGAGCGAATATATTGTTTGTATATGAGTGATGTTGTTTCCTGCTGGTGTCCAAAGTTTGTGCCTGTTAGTATCCTAAGTGTGTTAAGTCTTGACGTACATTTGTTTTTAATGTCCTGAATGTGGTTTGCAAAAGATAATGATGTTGTATGTGACCCCAAGTATTTTGGTCCTGTGAGTGTGTGGAATGTTGGTGTTGTTTAGTGTAATCTGTGGAGTTATGTGGTGTTCCTTTGTGTTGCTTGTTAGCAAGGTGATGGTTGATTTTGTGGGCGCTACTTTGAGTCTATTGTGTGTGAGCCAGTCTTGTATACTGTTTATGCATGTTTGTAGGTTATTTGTAGCGGTGTCGATGTTGTTGTGGGTGGATGCTAGAGTGATGTCATCTGCATATGATGATAAGGTAAGCTTGTTATCTATGGTTGTTGGAATGTCATGCATGTATAAGTTGAACAGTGTTGGTGAGAGAACAGAGCCTTGAGGGGCCCCGTTCGGAAAAAGTTTGTTTTTGGATGACTTGCCATTAAATGTGACATGTGAGTATCTTCCTGAAAGATAGTTGCTCAGCCACCTTTTGGTGTTATTGTGCATGTTTGTGTTGAGTATTTTATTTTTGAGAGAGAAGCGTGGGATAGCATCAAATGCTTTACTAATGTCTATTGTTGCTAATAGTGTACGTTGAGCTGGTCGTCTGGAGTTGATGCCATCCATGATGTGCTGCGTGAGGTTAGTGAGTAATGTTGTGGTTGAGTGGTGAGGTCTGAATCCATGTTGAGTAGGCGATAGTGGTATGTGTGGGTTGGTGATTTGTAAGATTAGTCTTTCTGTTACTTTGGAAGGTGTGCATAGTAAAGTAATGGGTCTATAGGAAGCTGGTTCTGTTGGATTTTTGTTTGGTTTGAGTAGTGTAATAATTTTACCTTGTTTCCATATGTCAGGAATAATACAGTGCTGGTATGAATATGTGCTGATGTTTGTGAGAGCTAGTATTCCCTGTGGGCCCAAGTGTTTAAGGTGTATGTTAGATATGTTGTCTGGTCCAGTAGCCTTCGAATTCTTAATGTTTTTGATGAACTTAGTGGTCTGGTCTGTATTGAAGGGTGTAATGGTCGTGTCGAGTCTGTAGGTTTTCTTGTGTCTGGCTGTTTGTCTGTCTGCGTGTTTCTGGTTGTTGTCTCTGTTTAAGTGACTTATCTTTGCGCAGTGATTAACTAGAATGTTAGCTTGTTGTGTATATGTTGGGATATTATTTTGGCTGCGACAGATAGCCGCGTGTGAGGTGTGAATGCCGCTGTTAGAGTGGGTAATGCTGTTTATAGTCTTGTATAGCCTGGCTGTATCTGTGGAGTGGTTTAGTGTTGTTATGAATTCCCTAAATGTTTCTGTTTGTTTTTCTTTAAGTTTGTTGTTTATTTCTGTGTTGAGCTGTTGTATCTGCTGTTTTATGGCTTCTGTGTGTGGTGTTTGTGTATTATGTTTGAGGTTGTTACGTTGCCTTATGAGGTGGGCTATTTCTCTAGTGTAATTTGGGTTGTATTTCCTAATGTTGCCCTTGGGTATGTATTTGTTTGCATTATTGATGATCTGATTGAATGTCTTGAGTGTTGTATTAATGTTTATGATGGGTGTGCTGTTTAATGTGGTGAATTGTTCCTCAGTCTGTATTTTGAACTGTTCCCAATCAGCTTTCTTGTAATTTCTGTAAGTGTGCCTAAGGCTGTTGGAGCAGAGTGTAGAACCTGTTGTAATGATGATGGGTGGTCTGATGACAGTTGTTTTTCTGTTCTCAGTGTGTATGTGTTGCTAGTGAGGGGGAACAGAACGTTATGTCTGGCGAGGAGTTTGAGTATCCTGCTTGATGTGGTATGTGTGCATGTTCTTCTGCATTGTTAAGAATGAAGAGGTTGTTTAGTTGTGTGGCTATGTTGGCGCCTATGGTGTTGCTTTGGTTGTGCAGGTACCAACTAGTGTCTTTAGCGTTGAAGTCTCCTCCTAAGATGACATTAGTGAGTGAGGCCGGATTGTGTAACTGTGGATTGTAATTGGCTGGCACCTGAGGTGAACTATCTGGTGGGATGTAAATGTTGATGAGTGTGGTGGTGTGTTTTGCGCGTGTTTTAATATTAACTGCCTGTATTTCTATCGTGTTATCTGCTTGGATTGTGTTTGTAATGTTTTGGGTGGCATCATTGTAACTAATGCTTTTACGTATGTAAGTGATGAGTCCACCCCGGTGACCACCAGTATGATCTTGACGGATCGCCGTGAAGTCAGAAATGGTGGGTGTTTTGTGTGTGCGTTTTAGTTTTGTTTCTTGTATAAGTGCTATGTGAACGTTTTGTTTGTGTACGAATTCCCTAAGCTGCATGATTTTGTTTGTAAGGCCATCTACGTTGTACTGTAATATGTTAATATTATGCTTCTGTATGTGTCTCATGGTCCTATTGTGTCTGTGTCTTTGTGTATGGTGACATGTGTAAGTTGTAGTTGGGCCTGGATTAGTCTTTATGTCGCCGGAGAGTAAGAGTAGTCCGGGGAGCACGCTGGTATAGGTCCGGCCCCGGGAGCCAATCGGCACTCTGACCGTGCCATGCAACAGGCCGTCAACTGCCAGTCTGGCCAACCGTAGACAGCCCGCTGCACGGAGATTTGAAGAAGTTTGGCCACCAGCGCGTTGATGTTTCGGTTTGACGTCGCTTCTTCTTCGCGTTGACGTGTTCCGCGCTGGAGGATACAGCCACTGTTAGAAGCTTCCTCGTTCGCTGCTAACTGTCGACATACGTTGAGGTTTTTAGCTCCTTCCTATCAGTTTCTTATTATCTTTGGTCAAAATGTGCTGTTTAATACTGTCATTTCTTTTTGTACCTTATTTTCTTTATTAATTTGTCCAACAATTTGGGATTGGAAGTATATAATGGAATTATTTCCGGTCCTGTCCTTCAAATGTTTTGATGAAAAGTTCTTTTAAGATTTTCTTTCAATCAAGAATAAAGAGAATGAATTCTTTACTCCCTGTCTGTCTGTAGACACTATGTATTTACTATTAAGCGATTCTGCGTTAGTTGGTGTTAAGTCGTGATATTTTCATTAAAACTAACGAAAATAAATATCACGACAACCTAACCAATTATCAAGGGCATACAGTTGACCTAATTGGGCATTCAGTTAATCTAACCGGGCATTCAGTAATTCATTTGCACAAGAAATGAAGGTCAGATTTGAATAAAACACACCAAATACACCAGAAAAACCTATTCTCATATCAAAATCGACCCGCAGGGGTAAAACGAATAATTGTAGTGTAGTCTGTAGTGTAGTTTGTGTCCCCTTTTGCGTCAGGGGTACGTAAATTACACTTGCTCCGAATTTTGTAATATATTTACATATTAAATGTAATTTTTAAGAGCAAAAATAATTTAAAGCAAAACTGAAACATTTTAATTTAAATTGTATGAAGATGCTAAACAAATTAATTAATCTTTCTACTAAAACTCAAAGCAAAGAAACATTTCGGATTCTATATTCCAAATCGATTACTTTTTTTCTATTTCATTTTAAAGAATAAAACTCAGCAACTCTCTCTCTCTCTCTCTCTCTCTCTCTCTCTCTCTCTCTCTCTCTCTCTCTCTCTCTCTCTCGAATCCCAAGATAATTTGGAGTGACACTGATATCGCTGATTCGTCTCAATAAAACCCTTTTGACAACATTACTCCACGGGTATCGAATTGGCTCATATTTCTTCTCATCATGCCCACTCTTTGATGGGTATTATCTAATCCCAAAATAGAGATTATCCAATCCTAAAATGGAGATTATCTTTGCCTTAAACGGATTGGCTGCCGTTGAGGTAATCGCGATAAGAAAATTACATTGGGATTAAGATACACGGTGATTATCAATACAATCCAATAAAGCTGGATTTGCATTTCCATAAATTATAATCCATTATAGATCTCAATCGCGAGTGCGATTCGATGAATTGGTTACATGAATTACGCGGATCCTTTAGAAAAAATATATCTCATCTGCGCTCTATGTTTGAAATAATATATATTATATATATATATATATATATATATATATATATACTGTATACAGGATGGTGCAAAAAATAAAATTGGCCAAATTGTCATTATTTATATTTTTGTAGTAAAAGACTTTATCTAAACGCAGTTTAGACAGTTGGATAGGTAATTTAATTGGTTTCAATTTGGTCTGCTATCTTTTTTATATATTAGCAAAACAATAAAAGATATTAAGGAATTTCTAAAGAATTACATGCATAAAGTTCGTTATGCTATGCCCATGCGCACTGCACTGTGACGAGAAAAATCTGTTTACGTATGACATATTATGTAATCACGTAGCCAATGGCCTGAAGGCCTTAGCCTACTCTTAGTGTGATAATGTCGTGTTTGGTAAGTTAGAAAAAAATACTGTAAAATTCTTGTTGGAAAAGCTAAGGTCTACGAGTAACACTGCAAGACGTCCTGGTGCTGGCAGGCCACACTCTGCTCACGCGGCAGAATACTGTACATCATTGTTGTCGGTGAGTTGATCTACAGCAAAGAAAATGTACCAGCATGAGCGCCCGATGAATCCCCAGGATTACAAGCATCTTATGACGATCCGTGCAGCTACCTAAACTTGATCTTAACCTAGAGGTGTTTAAGAGAGTAAACGTGCATAGACTAACGATAGATATAGAGAAAATACAATTGAACAGCTGTAAGCGCCTGTTGAGAGATTTCTGCACCAAGCAGTCCATCAGTAAAATTTGGCTTACCGATAAGAAGCATTATACTGTGCCTGTGGGAAAAACAAAACAGTTAGAATGACCATTGTCTACGCGACTGTCGACAAGAAAGCAGAAATATCGTTTGTATGACCTTTGAAGGAAAGGCCACATTTCTGTGGCTCTGTGATGTATGCTGTTGCCGTTTCTTTTCTTGGTAAAACTGAACTCATATTCATTGGAAGAGGCGTGAAAATAAATTTAAAATGTTACTTTTAAGACTTTTCCTGCAGGTTGCCTTGCATTGAGAAACAGATGCCACACTTCATTTATATAGAAGATGGCGCAACGATACACTGTTCTCAATTCACCATTGATTGCCTACAGGCAAACTGCGCACACTTCATTGAATCCAATCTTTGTCCATGCACCAAACTGTCCAGAATTACCGTGGAGTCAGAATTAACAATGGGAAAGAATTGGAGAGCTGCTGAACGCAGCTAATTCAAGTTGCAATATCCCAGTGGCCTAAAAGGTTACAAGTTGTTGTTGAAGCTGATGGTGAATGTATTGAACATCACGACGACAAATAATCACCCTCAACAGACCACGCTAAATGCAAACCAGAAGAAGAGCAATTTTCATAATATCACCACTACATAGTGGCCACAAAGTCCCTTTGCAGTGAAATTACAGCATGTCTGTATGTTGTCCTTGTTTTTCATGCAAAGGGACTTTGTGGCCACCCTGTACATTATATATATATATATATATATATATATATATATATATATATATATATATTATATATATATATATATATTATTATGTATACGAGAGTAATTCAATAAGTATCCGCACTTTTTATTTTCACAATTTTATTTTCACATCTGACAGATTATAAACACATCATTTCTCCACATAGACTCCCTGTTTCTCAATACACTTAGTCCAGCTATCTACGAGCTTCCTAACGCCATCACAAAAGAATGTTTTGGCTGTGTGCGTAGCCAGTCACGCACCGCCTCCTTCAGGTCATCATCGCCTTGGAATCGCTGACCTCTCAAAGCGTCTTTTAGTGGTCCAAACAGGTAAAAATCTGAAGGTGCCAAGTCTGGACTGTAGGCTAGATGGTCGAGAACTTCAAATTTAAGTTCTTGAAGGCATTTTCTAGTCTGTGCAGCGGTATGAGGGTGCGCATTGTCATGTAACAGAATAACACCTTCCGACAATCTCCCTCTCCGTTTTATGCGAATTGCTTGCTTTAACTCATTCCGAAGCATCAGAATACGATGCACTTGTTACTGTAGTTCCACGCTCTAGATAATGGTCAACGATAGGGCCTCGTTTATCCCAAAACAGTGTTAGCATAACTTTACCTGCTGACGGCTGCGCTTTGAACTTCCTTCCAATGGGAGATGTTGGATGCTTCCATTGCATGCTCTGTCGTTTGCTTTCTGGTTCATAGTGATGGATCCAGGTTTCATCTCCAGTGATAATGCGCTCCAAAAAGTTTTCACCTTCATTATGATACCGCGCCAAAAGACGAGAGCAGACGTCCATACCTGGATCCATCACTATGAACCAGAAAGCAAACGACAGAGCATGCAATGGAAGCATCCAACATCTCCCGTTGCAAGGAAGTTCAAAGCGCAGCCGTCAACAGGTAAAGTTATGCTAACACTGTTTTGGGATACACGAGGCCATATCCTTGAATATTATTTAGAGCGTGGAACTACAGTAACAAGTGCATCGTATTCTGACATGCTTCGGAATGAGTTAAAGTAAGCAATTCACACAAAACGGAGAGGGAGATTGCCGGAAGGTATTGTTCTGTTACACGACAATGCGCGCCCTCATACCACTGCACAGACTGAAAATGCCTTCAAGAACTTAAATTTGAAGTTCTCGACCATCCAGCCTACAATCAAACCTGGCACCTTCAGATTTTTACCTGTTTGGACCACTAAAAGACGCTTTGAGAGGTCAGCAATTCCAAGGCGATGATGACCTGAAGGAGACGGTGCATGACTGGCTACGCACACAGCCAAAAACATTCTTTTGTGATGGCATTAGGAAGCTTGTAGATCGTTGGACCAAGTGTATTGAGAAACAGGGAGACTATGTTGAGAAGTGATGTGTTTATAATCTATTCGATGTGAAAACAAAATTGTGAAAATAAAAAGTGCGGATACTTATTGAATTACCCTTGTGTATATATTATCATTAGCAGAGAAATATCCCCAGAACATTATAGATCCATCTTCATGTTTAACTGCTTGCGGTACACTCCTTCTTGAACTTCTCATGGCTACGTCTCTTCACACAAATATTCTTCTGCAATTGTTAAAAAGCTCATCAAAGAATGTTGGAGATCTTAGAGTCAAAGCAGCAGCTACACAGTCTAAAGTCTAAACTAAGCAATATTAACATAAAAAAGACTTGCTTTCGCAAAATAACGAAGATAGAAGAGACGAATAAAAATGTACTCGAGACTGACGAAACCAAAATTGAGCCTTTTTAACAATTTCAGAAGTATGTTTGTAAGGAGACGTATAACAACGAGAAACTCAATCAGTGAAGTAGTCAGTAGTCCCTCTATAATCGTTGCCATCGACTATCGTCGTTTCGATCTATCATCGTTCCCTATTTAACACCATTATTTCGTTAATCGTCCTCCCTCTATTAATCGTCGCCTGCCCGCAGGGCATCAGTCTTTGTTGAGCGCTCAGAAAGGACGGATGTCACGCAGTTTTACTACGCAATTTACAGGGTATCAGAGGAATCAAATGAAGAGGAAGAAGAGCTTGTCAAGACACTGACAACAGGAAATCTGATGGACTTCTTCTGGCACTGGGAGAAGATCAAGGATGTTTTAGAAAATGACCCCAATGTAGAAAGATCCTCCAAAGTCATTCGAGAAGCCAATCAAGCCCTTCGTTGCTATAAGGAAATCTTAGCAGAGAAAAAGAAGGCCACAAGACAAACAACTCTGGATTATTTCTGCAAAAGAAAATCAGATCCACCGAAGTCTCCCCATCCATCAACATCAACAGCAGTAGATCTTCTGATCTGTTGATGGAGGGTGATTCACCTACAAACCAATAAAACTCCACTACCAAGCCCCACCATGCGCTCCATGCGCATCCAGCCACTTCATAATTTGGTAAGTACAGTACAGCAGGTGGTCTGGAACGAATTGTCATTATTGCATGTATTTCAATGACTCGTTAATCGTCGTTTCCTTAATTCGTATGTTCATGGAGCCAATTAATGACGATTATAGAGGGACTACTGTATGTTAGAAACACCGTTAAGCATGGAGAGAGAAATATAATGATCTGGAGATGTCTCTCCGCTAATGGAGTTGGCAATATTGTGAAAATTGCCGGAATAATGAAAAATGATCAGTATCATAACATCTTGGTCAGACATGCTCTGCCAGATGGACGTCGTATAATTTGATAAAACTTTGAATTTTTGTATAATGATCCAAAACACACGGTCATAATACAAAACTATCTGGCAAGAAAAGACTTTTGGAGTGGTCACCTCAAATCCCTGACATTAATTCCATCGAAAACGAATAGAATATCTGAAAACAAAAGTAAGGAAAAACCAAGAAACTTAGAATCATCAAGGAATGTTCTCCAAAAAAATTGAAGTGAAATTCATGAAGATTATTTACAATAACTTGCATCTTTAGTGTCACATATACAAAAGTTCTGCATTTGTTAAGTCAAATCAAAACCTTTATTCAGAAAAAAAAAGAGTACAACTTAGATAAAGTTTTACAATATTTTTAATTATTGTTCTGTACAGTTTAGATATCTGATATGGCATTAATATATTCACAATATTCTAATCTGAATATGCTTTGTCGTTGGAAGCATGGAAGCTTTTAGACAAAATTAATGGGATTCAGTTTATTTATT